>JAJEJO010000238.1:0-112397 GCA_020662805.1 Glaucomys volans
ATATGTTATCTAATACTTAGCAGTTATGACTAGTTAAGGATCTCGTGATGGGGAGATTATGCTGCATAATTGTAGGGACCCAATGTAACCAGAAGTGCCCTTACAGGAGGGTCATAAGGAGATATTTGACATAGAAGAGGATTATCAGAGTGATGCAGCATGGGAAAGACTCATTTAGCCACTGCTGGCTTTGAAGGTGGCAGAATAGACCATGAGCCAAAGAATGTATCAGATCTTCAGAAAATGGAAAAAGCAAGGAAATATATTCTCCCCTTGATCCTCCAGAGGATACACAGCTTTACTGCCTCATTTTAGGCTTCTAGTCTCCTAAACTTTCAGAAATAAATTTGTGTTGTTTGAAGTTGCTAAACTTGCCATAATTTGCTATAGTAGCAGTAGGAAACTAACAGGAGGGGTTGTATAGCATGCCCAATGTCACACACTTACTAAATGGTAGATTTTAGATTTAAACTCAGATCTGTCTAACTACAGAATCTGAGTTGCTATTGTTTGAGTATGAGGTGTCCCTTTAAAAGCTCATGCTAGGAGCTGGAGCTATAGCTCAATGGTAGAGCATTTGCCTCACATGTGTGAGGCACTGGGTTCAATTCTCAGCACCACAAAAAAAGTACATAAAAAGATATTGTGGCCATTTACAACTAAAAAAACATTTTAAGAAACAAAAGCTCATGCTAGGTAGTGGTGGAATGTTTCAAAGCAAAATTATTAGATTATGAGAACTGTAATCTCATTAGTGGATTAATCCATTTAATGCATCAATAATTTAAATGAATTACTATATGATAATTGTAGACAAGCAGGGTGTGGCCTTGGGCTATATCTTGTCCCTGGCTTCAATCTTTCCTTCTCTTTCTCTCTCTCTCTGTGTATGTGTCTCACTACTTCCCAGTTGCTATGAGCTAAGCAACTTTCCACTACCATGCCCTTCTGCCATGATGTTCTGCTTCACACCAGGCCCAGAGCAAGTCAGCCAACCATGGACTGAACCTCTGAAACCATGAGCTGAAAATAAACTTTTTCTCCTGTAAACTGTTCTTGTCAGGTATTTTTGTCAAAGCAATAAAAAGCTGACAAACAGTTCTCAATCACTGAACCTATGACAGAGTAAATCAAGTGAGCTGCTTGGCACAGCACACTGGGAACATGCTAAACCCAATCATCTGGCAATACCTACATGACATTTATTCATAAATACATTCCTCTTCTTAAGAGTTCTTGGGCTAGTTGAAGTGGTGCATGCCTGTAATTCCAGTGAGGCTTGAGCAGGAGGATCACAATTTCAAGGCCAGTCTAGGCAACTTAGGGAGACCATGTCTCACAAAAGGGGGCACTTGGGGTGCCCTTGAGCACCCTTGAGTTTAATACCTAGTGAAAGGAAGGAAGGAAAGAAGGAAGGAAGGAAGGAACGAAGGAACGAAGGAAGGAACGAAGGAAGGAAGGAAGGAAGAAAGGAAGGAAAAAAGAAAAAAGAAAAGAAAAAAAAGAAAAGAGAAAAGAAAGAAGTTCTCAGAATGTTTGACATTTATTTTTAAATTACTTGAAATTTATGTTGTTTAGCAGCTCTGGGAAGAAGATTGACATATGAGAATTGGTCATATGCTTACTAAATATCATCCATACATAAATCAGAACTGAAAATAGATTGCTTTCTCATGGAAATGTTTTTCTGGAAATAACTGCTTAAATTGAGGAGAGAAGAAAATATTTGGCCAAAACCAGCAATAAACATAACCTAATGCTACAAAAAAGACAAATTTTCATCTAGCCCAGAGAAGTTTTCACTTAAAGCTTTAATTCAAGCTTCATTATTGTGATCATGGTTGTATAACAATATTTTCTGTTTTCTAACTTTTTGAATGTACAATCTGATCAGTTTTGGCTTATGACTCTTAGTAAACTCTCTTTGCTATGGTTTGGATATTATTTGAGTGTGTCCTCCAAGGAGTCACATGTTGGAAACTTGATTCTCAGTTGTGGTGATGTTGGGAGGTGGTGGAACATAGTAAGGTGACTGGAACATTGAGGAATGAATGTAGTTCTTGTGCAGTAAGTTAGTTCTCAAGAGAGTGAATCATTATGACAGAGCAGGTCTAGTACCTTGCTCACTGGTTTCCTGTCTTGCCATGTGATTTCTTCCACATGCATTTTTACTATGAAGCCATCTACACTTAGACCTTCACCAGAGGTGAAAAAAATGGGGCCACCTAATCATGGGCTTTAAGCCTTTAAAACTGTTGGTTAAGTGGACATCTTTTCCTTATAAAGGATCAAGTCTCTGGTATTTTGTTATAGCAACACAAAATGGCCTAACATGTATTCAAGATAAAACACTTCATTACCCTAGAATTCTTCATACCACTTTTTATTTTTCATCTTCAGTGTAACTATTTAATATCACATTGTAAGCAGTCCATCTCTTACTCCCAAGGCCACAATTCTATACCCATAGTTAATCATGCACATATTTGGAATAGAAATAAGAGTTGTATTATTTAGGATACACAAAGAGAATACTGTAGTTATTCATCTTTCAATATCATTTTATTTAATGTTCTCCATAATTTGGCCTTTACCTTCCTCCATAAGTTTGATCTTCTCCCCTTTGAATTCTCTGATCATATTTCCCATTTACCCATGATTCCCCATTTACCATACCTCCCCTCCCCAATACACTGAAAGAAAGAATATCTACCCATCTTTTACATCAGTTCAAGTCTAGGTCTTTAGTTAAGCCTTTCTTCCAAAATTTATGAAGAATTTTTCCCTCCTGTGTGACCCATCCTAATCAATCTACTTAGGTCAAGACTTAGGTCAAGTCCAATATTGGAGCTGGGGGTGTAGCTCCAAAGTAGAGCTCTTGCCTGTCATATGCAAAGACCCAAGTTCAATACCCACACCAATCACAAAAACAAAAACAAAAACAAACTTATAATTGCATATTTTAAATATACAGTTGCAAATTCAAATGCCTTCATGACTAGGGAAAGTAAAATGAGTGAAGCAGTTAGAATTGATATATTCTGGAATTGTGGGGTATTGCAAAATGGAAACTAAATGACATTATCTAGAGTATTCATTATCTAGAGGATGCATTTGTTTTTTAAAAAATGAGGCCAAAGATGTATAACACTTTTCCTGTTATATATAAGCCATTGGAGTATAGTCTTCAAGATGGAAGGTGCAAATCCTAGTGACCAGGCAAGGTTTAAAGAATTTCCTAGTCTGATCCCAGTCTAGCAATCTGCTCTATTGACTCAGAAAGTAAGCCACAATTAACTACCTTCACCTAAACTTCTAAGTATAATCTGAGAAAATAGGAAACAACTTTCATCCCATACCTAATCGCTCACAGACTAATATTACTTTCTTAGAGAAAGTCAGACAAATATATGGTTTCTCATAAAAAATGTATTATTCTGTTTGAAATCAAACAACAGCTCTTTCTTATTAAGCAACATGCTTAAACTTGGGATTTTAAAATATCTTACAACATGTTCATGTTTAATAGGCAACTATTGCACATCATGTGTTTAATTGGGGTCTAAATTTATGACACATTGTCAGATTATCTGCACATTGATGCTCACAGAAGTTTCTTGTGAGATTTATTCATTTTGACAGCTTTGTTTCCTTGAGTGTTTTCACTTTCTTTGGGGTCTCACTTCAAACTACATTTTATGGAGTATGTTCTAAGAAAGAAATACAAGCCAAAAGTTTGAGCAATGCCACTAGTCAGATGTTGCTTTGAGGAAATCATGTTTCAGAATTTCTAAGTGAAGTTTGGTATGAAGAATAAACAGTTCTGGTAAATGCTCTTTATTCCCCTAAAAGACTCTGCTGAGTGATCTTTGTTAGAATTTTAGATGAGGATAATATAATTTGAACAATCTATTTAAATAGGCTTCACAGTGCAGAGAGAAAGAGCATAGGCTCATAAGTTAGAGGCCTCAGGTAAAAGTCAAGTTCACTTAATCCTTTAAGCCTCAGGGCCCTCATCTACATAATAGGAATATTAGCATCTGATAGGCTCATAAGATAATTTGCAAATCATCTAGCATCAGTTCTGATACATGGTCAAACAGTAGATAACAGCCTGTACTCTTAACATTACTTATCTGAAATTTCTAAGAATTTAAATGACCATTATTTATTTTTGGTTATAAATAAGTTTACCTTTTGCTATTCTTTATACTGACTGTTTAAGAACATCAACATTTCTGATGAGAGAATGATCTTTTATGCAAACCCCATCAGCAGTGTTGGAAACAGCAGAAAACCATAGTGTAATTAGCACAGATACAAGGCTCTGCATACTTACTCAATTACTGAGTTCACTAACCTTTCAAAATTGTATTCAAGCTTGGAGAAGAGAATATGGTTTATTCAATCTCTTGTTGGGTAATTATAAATAATTAAATATAATTAAACTCTAATTATGCACTGTGAAAAAACCTATCATTCCCTCGAGTGGTGGATATTCATGCAGTTTCATGACTAGTTTAGTTAGCTGTACACTGGAGCCCAGAACTTGAAAATTGATAACAAACCTTAAAAACGAGCAGATGCTTCTATCAAAGATAGGAAAGGCTAAGCAATGCCACCAGTCAGATGTTGCTTTGAGGAAATCAATTCTCAGAACCTCCAAAGGAAGTGTGGAATAAAGAATAAACAGTTCTGTAGACTCTTTAAAAATTGAAAGGCTCTGCTGAATGGTCTTTGCTTCCTATACAATCTTATTTCATTCCTTCATCATCAGTGTATCATATTTTATCCACCACAACTGTGCACTCTATTTCCCAGAGACTGGATAACCCTATATCAAAATTTTTTTCTGCTTTGTCACTTCTTTATCACTATTGATTTGACTAAATTTTACTCTAATTCTTTTTATTCATATAGTCTCAGGAAGATTATCAGTTTTTTCTTTCCTTTGAAATATACCTATTCTAATAAAGTATAATGGATATAGAAAGAAAAGCATACGTATCATACATATGTAATAGAAAAATTAAGAATACACACAATTGCTATGAAATGACAGAAAATATAAGAAGAACTCCATATACAACATAAAAATTTCTGAAAGATATAAAAAGAACCTAGGTGTTAGGAACAATATACCATATTCATGAATAGAAAGATGCACTAACAAAGATGTCATTTATTTCAAATTTACTTATAAAGTCAATATTTTTCAAAAGGCTTTCAACATTTTTTATGAAATGATAATCTGATCCTCGAATTTATACATAATACCAAAAAGTTCAAGTATATTCAAGAGATCTCCAAGATGAAAAAAACTTATCCTAAAAATGTCACAATTTTAAGATGGTAAGATATTGAAACAAAATGAAAAGGCAATGCATGTTTCCACACATGCATCCCTAAAGTCCAAACTGTGGTTTCTAAATCCCACTTCCTACTGAAAAGAACCAGAACTTCTTGGAAAACAGCTCATTCGAAATCTGGAGTAATACATTCAAAAGACTGACAGAAATATTATGCCTCTAAAGAAGGGAACCATCATCATGATCATGACAAAAAGTTTTAGGAACCAATTCTAAAAGTCTCCTACTACCCAGAGATAGTCTAATCACTGAATAATAGTACCAATAGATGTAGGTACTGACACATAGACATAACATAATCACCACAACAAACCTCGTCCATCCCTTTTAAAGGATGCAAGAGGACCAACTCATTTTGGTAACTAGTAAATAAAGGTCAAGTATCAAATATGTATTTTGACTTTCTAATAAAAACTAAACCTCAAGGGAGTTTGAGAATTTTTCCTTGTAAAAGGTTTCTAGTTAACAAATGAAGGAAAATGATACAAGTAGAATATCATCATTTTGCCACCCTTAATTAATCTAGACAGCAATTGCTAGCACCAGGGAAATCAATGAATGATATTACACCTTTATAAAAGACATACAAAATGGACCTGTGGAATTTTAATTTAGAGTGAGTGATAATACAGAGACTAATGCCATTGAAAAAAGATTTTTATGATTTCCCATTCAGAGTCATATGAAGAAGAATTAGATTTGGTCAGGAAGCAGAAGAAATGAGGGGACAGAATAGTCCCCTTTCAACTTTCATTTGTTTTCTAAGACAGACAAAGAAGAGCAGTTGAGGATTGAGTAATTAGGATAATATTAGCCCTGGGTGATTAGGAGAGAGGAATATTGCTTCCTGGAGTGTAAGAGTGAGCCTATGTATTCTCGACTGGTTACTTCACATCTGAAAAGTAGAGCTCTGAGCAAGTCCTTTACCATCTCAAAGAATTGTCCAGCCCTAGTGGGGACAGTTTCCCCCCAGTCTGTGAAGCCAGGAAAGTTAGAGCATCAAGAATGCAGAAAATAAGCAAACATAATTAATACAGCACACACTGTCACACATGAAATATTAGAAATTATTATGTAACACCCAAGGATACTGTGGTTTGAATGTGTCCCCTACCAAAATTCGTGTTCATACTTAATCCCCAATGCAACAGTATTAAGAGGAGGGTCCCTTGGGAAAGTGAAAATCATGAGGGCTCTGACATTGTGAAAAGGATTAGAACCTTTATGAAAGGATAGAGGGAACTTGGAAGGCTCCCTTTTGCCTCCTCTCCTTCCCACAACAAGGGAATAGCATTCAAGGGACCATCTTAGAAGCAGAGAGAAACCCTTACCAAACACCAGATCTGTGGGTGCCTTGATCTTCAATTTCCTAGCCTCTGGGACTATGAGAAACAAATTTCCCTTATTATGAATTACTCAGACTCAAATATTTTCATATAGCAGCACTGCTGGACTGAGAAATACTCAATGAATCCAGACTATGGGAAACACTACAAGGCAAATAAATGTTTCTTCCAAACATAAATTATAAAGTAAATAGTAGAAAAGGGAAGACATAGATCAAAAGGGACGAGATATACCAACCAATTGCAATATTTGGATCTATTTGCATCCTGATACAGAGAAAAACCCATAAAGGTATATAATACCATTGAGAATTTTGAACATAATATTAAAAAATTATTGCAAAATTTTAGACATAATTATAATTTTGTAGTTGCTTTTTAAAGAATCCTCATATTTTATGAGTACCAGATGCAAAATGTGCAGTCAGTGAGTTGCCTCAAAATATCTAATAGCAATCATGGGAAAGATAGGTAGAGGGTGGGTGCATGCTTTAAATAAGATTGACCATGAGCTGATAATTGTTGAAACTGTATAATAGGTTCATTAAGACTCATAATAGGCTGGGTTTGTAGCTCAGTAGTAGAGTGCTTTTCTAGCATTTTTGAGGCACTTGTTCGATCTTCAGCACCACATAAAAATAAAAATTAATAAAATAAAGATATTAAAACTGGCTTTTTAAAAAAAGAGAATGTATTTCTTTAAAAAAAAACTCATTATATGATATTTCACCATATTTAAAACTTTGTATAATAAAAAAGTGGTTCTTTGCGCATGTGTTTTCTGGATTGTTTTGGTTTTTGTGGTACTGGGGTTAGAACTTAAGGTCATGCCCATACCAGGCAAGTTCTCTACCACTGAGCTACATCTCCAACCCATTTTTAAAATTTTATTTTGAGAAAGGGTCTCCCTACATTGCTGAGGCTGGTCTTGAATTTGTGATTCTCCTACCTCAACCTCCTAGTAGCTGGGATTACAGAAGCATACCAAGCATACCATGAAGTACACCTAAAAAGATTTTTCTGTTTTGTTTTGCTTTTGTTTTGTTTAAAGGAAACTTAAAAAGTGAATATCAAGTTTTTCAAGGTTGTAGAGCACTAAGAGTACACATTGATCCATTCTCTGTAGGGAACAATTTGACACTATGTGTAAATCTGAAGATGGAGAAACTTACTTGGTACAGCAATTTTACACCTGGATAATACACCCTAGAGCAAATTTTTTAGCTATATATGAGGATACACATATAAAATTGCTGTTGTTTTCTATTCATTGAAATAGGAAATAACCTATATGTCCATTAACAGAAAAGAGATAAGTGAATCTATACAAACAAAACATACTCCACAAAAGTTTTTAAAAACTAGAGAACTGCAAGTATCATAATGTTCAAATCCTAAAACCCTAATTTTGAATCAAAAGAAAGCAATTTGCAGAAAAATGGACATAACATTTATGCACAATCTTACATAAAGCTTAAAGTAGGCAAAATTGAACCGTAGACTATTTTAAAGTGCATAATTATGTAATGAATGTACAGAATACATGCAGTTGTGATGAACATCAAATTCACGACAGCAGTTACCTCTGGGAAAGTAGGTGACTTGGTTTATTTTGTATTGTGTAATAGAACACAGACTGGAGAATTTAAAAGAAACAAAATTTAGTCCTTACAGTTCTGGTAGCTAAGAAGTTAACCATCAAGGAGCTCCCAGGTAGTGAAGTCTTCCGGCTATGTCTTCACTTGGGAGGATGTAGAGGGCAAGAGAACAGGAAAGAGAGAGAGAAGGAGACAGAGAGGGAGACACAAATGAGAAAGGGGAGACACTCATCCTTTTATGGGGTATCCAATCTCATGGTAACTAATCCATTCACTTGGTAATGGCACTAATCCATTCATGCAAACTAAGACAAGGTGACCTGATCACTTCTTGAAGATCCCACCTCTCAACAGTTTCATTGGAATTAATTTCCAACACATGAACAACTTTGGAGGTCACAGTGAACCATAGCAGAAGGTATAGAATGATATAGAATCTCAGTTAAATTTCCAGGGGAAAATACATAAAGCCTTCTCTCTAAAACAAAAACAAAAATAAAAATGAAGTAAAAAAAATTGCTAACTGGGGATGGTGACTGCTTTGTGTTTTGCTGTTATTTGCTATATTTGAGAGCATGTCTAAAATAGTTCATCCTAAGATAAAAATGATGTTGTATTCTGTGTCAATAATGCAAGAACAGAATGTTTCAGCTGCCTAAAAATGACCCAAAAATAGATACATAATTGAAGCTGATGTGAACACAATGATCAGTCAACAGGGCTGGAACCTCTATGCTGTCAAATGGGCATTATGACACACAACTGGCCTCCTTGCAAAGGTTTAGCTTTACCTGCTGTTAGAGGGGGGGAAACCTGGGTCATTATACTAGCTTCTATGTTCAGTGCACACAATGAAGATTAGTTGTTTGTTACTCCCCTGGACTTTTGAAAATCATAGTTTCCACTTCAAATATAAAACCTTTTTATTCCTCATTCGACTTTACAGGATGGCTGGATTATTAGATGTCCCATCCATATAATTGCTTACTTGTAAAACATTTTAAAGAGCCCAAATGAAACATTTGCTTCTCTTTTAACATTACATTTGAAACTAGGCTGTAGAAAACAGACACTTTAGTGATTACTATATCCAAATACTAAAGGCAATAAGGAGCTGCAGAACAATTCCTTCCTTGTTGGTTACAATGGTTTCTTTCCTAATGAAAAAGATATTTTAAATACACAGGTTTTTTTCTTCCTCCTTTACAATCTTACTTTGTCTTTCCTTTCTGTTATTAGTGTTATGCTAGAAAGGATGACCTATGACATCTCTTAAATTCTGAAACATTTCTTTTATTGCTGTAGCCCTATTATAACATCAGCAGTTGGCACTTAGCATGTTCATTCTCACGGAGAGCAATGTGTGAAATGTGCTGTGGAACTGTCCCATATGCAAGACTCCACACAGATGCCTTCTGTTGCTGCCAAAGCTTGGCAGCAGTATCTTCAGGGCATAGCAATAAAAAATAATGGTGAATGGAGACAGAAGGCCAGCCTCTCAGTCCCCTGCAAATACTTAGTCACTATGGGGGCTATTATTTGTGTCTTGCTAGGGAAGTATTGGAAAGACTAGAAACATGCTTGGTAGAACCTCTGAAAGAAAGTTCAGTCAAAAAAACCTCCAAAGTTCCCAACCCCATAATTTCAGGCTAATAGAATAAGAAAGTGTATCCATGCAATGGCTCAACCACCCCAGGTGACTCTTGGAGATGACACTGCATTCATAGTGTTGAACAGGGTACATGATCTTCAGAAGAAGGGCTCTCGGTAATGATATTCTCCTCTTCAAAAAATGAAGCAAAACAAAAACCAGAAAATCACCTTCCACCTTGGGGTGAATCATCAGATTGTAAACCTCTTCCTTTCCCTAAACTGGAATAAAAGGCAGAGTATGCAAGAGTAATGCTGTGCTCATGCCAGAGCAGACAAACTTTCCCCATCCGCCTCTGCCATCCTTCTATCAGCCTTCTTTCCTGTGGTGGGAGGGGAATTGAACACATGCATGAACTCTTTCATATCTCTTTATTCAGCTACGTTTTGCCTTACAGTTTCTCTTTCTTGTTCTGTTCTCATCTCTTTCATTCTTCTGCCTCTGGCTTGACATACATAAGAACCTTTCATCTGGGCTATACCCCAAACCACATGTTTGAATATTTATTCTTATGACTTCTGGTTAGTGCAATTGCCATAATTCTTTGCTAGCTGCTTTTGCATCTTATAACAACTTCATCATTACTTGGATGTCTTCAAGAAAATGAAACCATATAAACTATCTCTCATACTAAATTGCAATCTCTCAAAGTAAGCCAAAAATCATAATTTTTCAAAGAGCCCTGGGAGTTAATAGGTCAGTAAATAATTACAGGAATTTCTTAAGAAATATAACACAAAAAGTAAAAATGTATTTTTACCACCACCAAAGTGAACAGAAAATGCTTATTTATCCCTTGAGACTAAGAAAAATACGTACATAATTAATTCCTGGAGGCAAAATTCTCATTCCATGGTTGCAATTATTTGACTGAAATCTTAGATTTACTCCTGAATATTTCTTGGGTTTGCAGAGTCTGCAATTTATTCCTAGGGGTCATCACAGTTCGTACCAGTTCTTGGAATAACAACAACAACAAAAAAAATCACTTCATATGCTTAGCACTTCTCTGACTCTATCTGTGAACTTTCATTAGTTTAATATTTTGTCAACAGTTCATCAAAGTAATTAATGAGCAGTCTGAAAGTTCTGTCTCATGGGATCACCATTTCCACCTGTGAGGTCTTGAAGTTGTCCCTCCAGGAAAGACTGAATATACAAGATTGTGTTAGGGGCTGCCTAGAAGAACACTCTTCCATCTTTAGGCTTCTAATTCAATCCTAATAATAGGCCCAACTCATTTCTTCTTTCTCAAAATCTGTTTATAGAAGAATGTTTGTTCCAACTCTGTTGACTATATGTTATGTTGCATTTAGCAGGAATTTTGTTTCTGAAGAGCATTGAAAGTGAGAGGTCATAACTGAAATTACATCTTTGTTGTTACTATACCTCCTTTGCCAGCACAAGGTCTATCTAATTTCATAAAAGTATGTAGAGCTTTACAAACATTAACACATTTAATATCCACAACATCCCTCTATAATAAGCTTAACTTTTGCCCTCATTTTAAGAATGAAGAAAGTAAGGCAATGAGATGTTTAGTGATATTGCTTAACGCCTAGGCTGCAAGTGACAGAACCTGGCTCCAAAGTCTCCACTACTACTGTTTTAATTCATGCATCTATTCTACATTATTCTGGTGCTTCCAAATATTCAATGAAGTCTGTGGATGCAGGAACAAGTAGAAGAGAGAAATAGAGAAAGAGGAAAATAGGAAGGAAGCAATTTAAAAATGAGTGCAACTAAAAATGTCATTAATGATTTGCAGACAAAATTGGAATGTTACTTATTATTAAATAGAGCCATTTGGATTAAACTCCTTCATTTTATTTTGTAATAAAATGTCGATAGTTTAAAATAATGGTAATTTAACTTTTAGAGTATAATAATGTAATGAATGCTCACAAACCTGACACTTACCTAAATACTACAATGGGAATCAACCTACATGATCTTGCTCTATCTCATTTTCTTGTCTCCCCCATGAACTAACAGCTACACAGAATTTTGTGCATATCATTTTCTTTCATTCTTTGTATATAAAGAGCCTAACATTAGATTATCTAACTTTGCTTATTTTTGAGCTTCATCGAAATGGTATGATGCTATATAATATCCAGTATCATTTGATTTTTCCATTTAACATTTTATTTCCAAGATTCATCTATGTCAAGTAGAATAAGCTTTTCTTTATAAAATGTCTTATAGTTTTCAAGGAACTTTTATATAAACTGTCTCATGGATTCACATAAAAATCAATTGGAAACAAATAGATTTAATCTATTTTTTTCTATTTTTTGTAAAAATTGCATCAAAGACTCTGCTGGAAGCCACTAATAAGGCCAGATTAATATGCTGGGTCTCTGCATGCATCAAGGTCCACTTAAGCAGTATAGGATCTAGGTCCTGCCATAAACACTGACACTACAAACTTCCCATGTCAGTGAATTTGAATGCTTGTAACTCTGAATTTACTTTCCATGTGGCATGAGTGTTCCCACATTGTATTGAGAGAGGAAAAAGTAAAATAAAATGAGTCAAGTCAAAGCACTTTTCTTAGGACTTCTTGGAAATTCGTCTTATTTCCATGTGTAGGGCACATAAATATAGCTTTGTGTTTATTCCAAATGTGACTGTCATGTCTGTTTCACCATATCTGATAGGACATAGTAAAGAACAGCTTGTGTAAATTCCTGGAAAAATATATTCAAGGGAGATTCTGTCTTTTGTTACCTTCCAAATATCTTTTCTAGACATTTTTTCAGCTTCTTGGCAAGCATGTGAGGCAGGAAGAGAACCAATGTTCCTGTAGTTTTTTGTTATTTATTACTCAGTGATGAACTAATATCTACCTTACGAAATGACACCAGTCACCAGAGAAATCAGAATTCTTCATAAAATATTCAAAGCAAATGTGCCAGTGGGTCATAATGCCTGTGAGAAGATTAAGAATCTGAACTTTTTCTGTTGACTAAACTGAAAGAGTTCCAAAACTTCTGATTATTCCCTCCATGGCACTGGGCTCCTTGTCTAGTGTGGTCAATTTCATGAAACATGGTCTACTTTCTTTGTAACTTCTTCCTGAAGTGATGTCTCCATAGAGGAATTTGTTCATGATTGAAGAAACTAACAAGATAATTCAGAGCAACTTTCCCTGACTGTCAGGAAATGGGTGAGAGAAAGATTTTCCACATAAAATTTTCAAGTTTATTCTTACATGTGGATTGATTCATTGATGTATTTGCCTAGCTAAAAAGAGATTGATCACTACCAGCTAGTGAGTAAAATGCAAACATATACTAGCATCAGTGTTTTATGCAAAAATAGAACTGTCTTGTGCTAAACAGACTAAAGCATTGACCATCCTAAAGACAAGAACAGGGCTTCCAAGAACAGGGCTTCTTTCAGCAGTCAATCTTCTTCCTTCTGAGTTATTTGATCCAAGAAATAATTGCCAAGCAAGAGTTGTTTCTTCTTTCCTTATTGACCTGCAATACTGGAACATGTGATTTTAAGTCAACCAGACAGGGGCTCAAGTCCTATCTTTGCCACTTAGCAAATTTTGAGCTTAAAAATGTTAATTCTTTGAGCCTCAATTTGAAAATAATAAAATGAGAACTTTTTTCTGATCTTTATCTAATGAGGTTGTTATGAATATCAAATGGGGACTTGGGGGTTCAGAAAAATTATGCTCCAAAGTCAAGGCCTCAGAAACAGCCTCCAAAGTGAAGTTGATCTCTCTCTGCCTCACCTCTCAGTCTTCCCTGAGGTAAACAGAGACTAGAATTTCTCTTCCCTAAGGTGGGCCATTGAAACCAGAATCCCTTTTCCCCAAAGCCAGTCTTAAAACTTAAAAGTCTTACTCTAACTTTCTCTGCTCTTTCTAATAGTTGGCCAAAAAAGAAATTCTCTATCCTATCTTGTTTCATTGTAGATCATAAGATTCCCCATTCCAGAAAGGGTCTTGCTCTGTACCTAGAAGGAAGGAATGCTGCACAGAAAGATCAAGAATGATCTGAAAGGATGGGACTTGCTGGGTATTCCATCCTCTCTAGTACTATTAGATCCTATCATTTTGGTCCAATTGTCTTTCTACATGGATGTTCATGCTTCATTAAACCTAAGCATAAAAATGGAAAATTTACCCTGGGTCTTTCTGTCTTCAATCTGAAGACTCCCATGCCATGTTAAACTATAATCCAATAAATTTGCTCTTCTCTGCTTAGCCAATCTTTTGTTCATAGGGTGTCAGTCATGACCCTTTATGACAGGATCACCCCCCTTTCCACCCCTACAAGATAAACCACATGACAATGCCTGGCAAGAAGAAAGGGCTCCTGACAGTAGAACGTCCCACTGGGCAAACTGATCAGCCTACTGATTAACAGAACTCTTGCTATTCTCAAACCATGCTTTCCTGCAGTTAGAGAGTTGCTGGTCGCAGTCTCAGGTATCACAACCTGTAGTTCCCATGTGGCCCCAGCTGGAGTGAAGGAACAGGAGTTGGTGCTCAGCTCCACATGGGGAACAGCCACTTTGCACAGGGTTGAACTTCCTTTGCTCAGCCATCTGACCAGCTGGAAGGGGACCAACAGCCTCCTCTCTTCCAAGTGCAATCCCTATGGAGAGTCAGTATACACAACCTACTTTCATTTTGCCTCCACATGGTAATTATTGTTCTTTCTGAGGGCTTTGTGTTTTCTTTCTTACCAAGTCCTTTTCATGTTAAAGTTGGTCAAGGCATGCACACACAGCAGGCATGCTCTCCCCTCCTGAGTCATATCTATTTCTTGTTTCTGCCCAGCATGATTAAAGATGGTTGTTTTGTGAAACAAACATGGGAGGCCAAGGTTAAGGCATACAAGATGTGTCGCCACTCAGGGGGTGAAGGGAAGGGAGAGGTCTTGCAGGAGATATGCAAACCTAATTACTCAGTCTGAACCCGAGAAGAAGAGTGAAGAAAACCTAGACAAAAGGGATAAAATTGATACAAGTGAGATTTGCTGGTTTTCATCAGGGTTCATCTTGCCTCCAAAACAAAGCAGGGCATGGTACTTTAAAGATAGAATTCACTTGGAAGCTATAATCACATAGCATAAATGTATTTATGATATGAAACTGAAATTAGGAGTTTCATTCTCAAAACTGAATGATTCCAAAGGGCTTCCAATAACTGATATTTAACCAAAACATGATAATTTTAGCTCACCACTGAATAATATGTATCCCAGAGAGGCAAAAGACAAGAAAAAAAATAAGGAGATCCGATTCAGTTCAGAAATGAAACTTGAAATGATCAAGTGTAGAGTGGAGAAAGGAAAAACTAAAGGAAAAGTCATGCAGCAGTTAAAAGAACTGAACTTCTAATGAGAAATGGCCTTTCCCTGAATTCAGATGGTTTTTTCCCTTTGAACCTCCTTCCCAGGACTAAATTCTCAAGGTTATCCATGGCCTCTACCCTCTTCTTTAGTTGTACATGCACAGGTTGTCAGCTCTAGGTGACAGCCCCAGCTGACAATGTCTTCACCTGTTCATTCTCTTGGTGTAGCTTTGGCTGTTTGGCTTATCTTCTTTGTCTCAGAATCATTCTTCTACCTATTGTTAGACCCAGATTTCTACAGGCAGCTATATTGATCCAGACTGCTGAAGGTTCTCAATTTAAACAGATTTTAAACTCATATAGATTTCCATTAAAACTATCTTAATGCATTCTAGTACACATTTTTGAAAACATGTTTTTTTAAAAGAATATATGATCCTATTAATTTGGTTCTGATAGAAGAGTACACTAAAAAGGGTAAAAATTACTTTCTGTAAACTAAGCCTTAATTTTTAAAAAGCTTTCCAAAATGAATAAATGTTGTCAATTATCAGTTATGGGTAAACAGCAGAATGTGGGTACAGTGTTCCGAAGATTAGAACAACATGAACCCTATATTTCAGGCCCAAATAAGCAACTTATTAACACATTGGGATCTCAGACATGGAATTCAATCCCCAAGAACTGTTTCATTATCTGCAAAATGGGAGCTTTTTCCAGATAAACATTTCTGAAAGTGTATTTGGCAAAATGCTAATCTTCAGAATGTTTTTAGTTTTTATATAGGAGAAAAGGGATTCCCCTGTCAACTATTTTTAAATATTATCATATCAAGCAAAATGGCATAGCTTTATTTAGTATAGGACTTGCAATGGCTTTCTGACCATCATGCAAATGTGTACAACATTTCCTAAGCTTCTCTACTCATTATACCCTCTATCTATTCCAACCTAACCTCCAGTAGTTGTGGATCTAAGGCATAAACTTTGGGAATGCACTTAAATCCTTCTTGATAATCACCTCCCACAAAATAATTCTGATAACTTTCTCAGGCATCGATTTAATTTGGAGATTTAAATCCCACTAAAAGCAAAATGAAGGCATTAATTGGCTACTCTAAGAAAGTGATTTGCCACAAGGACTCAGGATAATTGGGATAGCTTTTCATTTCATATTGTGTGAGTAGACTCAGACATGGTCAATGGATTAGCTATGTAAGTACACTGCAGAATTGCCCCCAACATATTTTGAGAGAAGTGCATATAGAAAGCAGACTGAGACTAGCAGAGGTAAGAGGTAACAATTGACAAAGGCAGAGTCAAACCAAATTCTACTGCAAAGTAAAAACAGTGGTAAGTCTGAAAAGTGTTTGAACTCTGTTCCCAACTTGTATCAACTATTCCTCTTTCCTTTCCAACAAATATAAGAGTCAAGTTATGGTTTAAAAAGAGGCACCACTTTTACATCATTCTGAGAGCTCATATACTTACTGTTGGGGTGCAAAACTGGGAACTGAGGAATCTTTTTGAACTAGAAAAAAACAGTGGATTGTTTTCCACACCCTTATCAGCAGTCCAGCTTTATGCAGTCATGTCCCTAAGGAAAAACTCATCTTAACTTTTCCCAAGTTCCTTTGACATATATCAAATTATTTATATACTGTCAAAAATTGGCTGAAACCAATGGATCCACAGCTATCTACAATTCCTAGAAAAGATAGCTTTCAATGTTTCTGGGACCTTTCTTTGTCTTTCTACAAGAAAACTCTCTAGTTATATTAATGGTTATTGGCCTCCTTTTTCATTCTTTTGCAAGAAAATCCCTCTGAACAGCATGAGTATAGAAAATGTAAATATGGTCACATACTATAAATGACTACTTTTATAATAGCTTAACTATATGCTGTAAATGATGAATTCCAGCAGTCTTCTCTCTTTCCTAGCTGTATTTACTAGCAACAGTGGTTATTTTTCTTATGCTAACCAGAAATAATACTCTATTAGGCAATTCTCAACATGCATTTTTTATAGTTAAATACAAATAACAATCTTGATAACTAAATTAATGGCATGATATTCTTGGAAAAAAGTTGAACAAATACACCACTGATGAAAACATGGAATCCTCAGAGTTGTAGAACATAGTTAAAACATACACAACTGAAAATAGGAGTAAAATAGAAAATTATGGCTCTCCAAGGCAAGATTTCAGGGGTAGCCTCAGTAGCCCTTTACTTGAAACCAATTTAGGTATCTCCTCCATCAAAATACTGTGTCTACTTAAGTTTCACTTAAACCTAAGTAGAAACAAGGCAAATAGAAGCAGACATTTTTCTCCTATATATTACATCAGTGTCTAGACACTAGCCAGCTAAATAACTTACTTTAATAGGATGCTTCCTTTCACTACTGCCTATACCTAGGTTAAGTATAAAAGAAAGAAAGAAAATCTTGATTCAAATTAACTTTGAGTTAGTAAACCAAAGGCTTACCTTCAGCCCCTGAGCTGCAACCTTTAATATTTCCATGCTGTTAAGGTTTGAATCTGAAATGTCTCCCAAAGTTTCTTGTATTCAGAGGCAGTACATTGGGGAAATGATTGGATCAAGAAGACTCTGATCCGATCGGGGAATTAATCCACTAGTGGCTGAAGGGACTACTGGGAGGTGGACCTATTTGAAGGAAGGAGGTCACTGAGGTTTGTCCTGGAAGAGCTAATCTTGTCCCCATGGCCCTTCTGCCACGATATTTTGCCTTAATGTCAGGCTCAGAGAAATAGAACCAGCTGATCATGGACTAAATCCTCTGAAACCATAAGTCATAATATCTTTTCTCCTCAAAGTTGTTCTTATCAGGTGTTTTGGTCATGGTGACAAAAAGATGAATAACACACATACTCTGCCTGGTCCTAAATATTCCTGGGACTGCCTGGATGAAAATTGCATCTTTAATTATAATATTTCTATGTTATATAATTACATTTAATATTGTTAACATGGAATGAGATCTAAAAAAATTTATACCATTATCATCTAATACAGAGATATCAATTCTTTTTTAATATTTTTCTTTAGTTTTAGATGGACACAATATCTTTGTTTTATTTATTTTTATGTGGTGCTGAGAATCGAACCCAGTGCCTTACATATGCTAGGTGAATGCTCTACCACTGAGCCACAACCCCAGCCTGAGAAAATAATTCTTGACTTAAACATCAGTAGTAAAAATCTTATGAGATATTGGTTTTTACATTTTTAATTTTTAATTTTCTTCAGTTCTGACAGTTGCAGAAGAACTTAAAAATAATACATTTGAGAGAAAATAACCATGAGCTATATGTTTCTTGTTTGCATTTTGTGGAGTAAAAGAGGAATTGAAAATGTCATTTCAACATTTACAGGGAATACAATCAAGTCACATAGGGATTTAAAATGCTTATTGAATTGGAAGAATGCAGCTAATACATAATGATTTGATGATACCTACACATCACACAAATCCAAGGCTGCCAATATTAAACTATGGTTTGCAAAGTTTCAAAAGGATCTAGAACATAATAAAATACTGAGACTTTTTTCTTGGTGCAAAAAAATAAAAGACTCTATATGCCCCAGGCATGGAGCAAATTTTCTCATCCTGGAAGTCTTCTACCTGCTATTCCTTTCAAATGCCAGTGAATGTGAAAATCACCAGCTATTCTCTCTGTTTGTTGAACACAGCAAGGAGCATCTGTTTTTTTCACCAACTCCCCTATGTGACCCTACCTTGTGTTAGTAGAGAACTTCTGCACTAGGCTTCTGGCACAAGAAGGTGACACAGACATGAAGAGCAAGAGAAACCAGGCCCCTCATCCCACAATGTCACCTTTATTTCTCTTAAATTGTTGCCCTCAATTCTTACTTACACATTACTGCTTCAAGTGAATACCCTGAAAACTCATAGAATGCAAGTATTCCAGTGAGCAATACTCTTTATTCTTACCATGGAAAATAGGTTTGACCCCATGTTACAGCTCTACTCAAGTGGCAGAGACAGTCTGTCATGTTTGAAGTTTCTAAAACTACCTCCAAGCTCAGTGGGAAAGAACACTGTTTTGGATTAGTAATGTCTGCTACAAGCACAGGATAAGAAGTTTACAACATGTAAGCTGAGTATTTCCTGACCCTGTTCCTTTTGCTTGCCTGGCACTTATTTCTTTTTCTTCTACCACCATTATGCTGATTTTCCATCCTTTTTGTAATACTTTCATTTATAGTCCCAAATTTTTGTATCTCTGTTCTTTTTACACGTCTAAACTTCAGATCAGTTTGATTAAGCAAGAATGTCAATAATCATAAATGATCTTTCCTGGGAATCATGTAGGTGGACTGATTCATTGGTGTAAAAAGGTGCATTTGCTCTTGCTTCAGTCTTACGATAAATGGATTGAAGATAAAGCCTTAACAATTTGCATTGACTCATCACATGACTTAAGAGAATGACAATTTCAGAATATTTTGCTGAGACTTTAAAAACATAACAAAGAAGAATAAAGATTAAAATACATACTTCAAATTAGCATGGGCTTATGCAATATACAGCACTTTAGAAGTGGTCTAAAACTGGGTGTTGTGGCACCTGCTTGTAATCTTGGTTGCCCAGGAGGCTGAGGCACGAGGATCATGTTTTCAAGACCAGCTTCAGTAACTAGCAAGATTCTGGCTCAGGAAAAAAAAAAAAAAGTAAATAAAAAATAATGGTGGTGTAGAATTATATGACAAAACATTATGAGATAATCTCTATATACTATGATTTTCTTCTTAGAAATTAAAGATGCTTAAAGAAAAGGACTATTGCTAGAGAAAGCTTTCATGCCAATGTGTCAGGTTTCTTCTGAGTATATTATTTTTAAGTATTCTAAAAAGACATTCACTTCCAGGTTTATTTCTTTTTCTCCTAATCATTTACTTTGCATGATCATTTGATCTTGCTATCCATGGCACTTTTGAAGAAGTAAGCCCAGAGTTTTAGTCAAAAGAGTGTTAGATTTTCCATGAGACAAGTTTTAAAGACTTCCTTAACAGCTTCTCTTGAGATTCATGCTTTCAAACATGAGTTTAAAGTTTCTCTCTATCTCAGTTCCCTGTTTATTTCCTTCATAACTCTCATCATAATCTAATCATTTAATTTCTTTCCCCTGTTCTTTGTCCATGTCCCTGCATGAGGTCAGGGACCTTGTCTGTTCTGTTCACTGTGTATCTCCACCACCAATCTGAGCACACAGTACAATAGTTCTGTGTGCGAGAAGGGTGACAAATGAATGAATCAATCAGTGAATCTGTGGAAAAAAAAAAAAAACACAAACAACAAATGTAGCTGGTGGTGAAAGAACAGAGTGGAGGTACTTTCATTTTATAGGCAGCTTTGTTTATAAATTCTGCAAGTTCATCAGTGGAAAGCTCCTAAGCAGAGGAGTTCCTATTCTCTTTCTTGCTTACTGCAGACAAGACATCAACACCCATCTCAAACAGTCCCAGACAGCCACTTCTGACAGATCCTGGCCATCCCAGAACTACGCCACTATGAATCCAATGCAAGTTTTCATACCTGTTTAGCCCTGACCCTACCTAGAACTTTATTCAGCAAAACAAACTATGGTACATTTTCTTCTCAGAGCTTTGTCATTTTAGTCTCTACAAAATTTTGAACTTTTCTATGCTCTGCCAAGAAACACTCTCCATACCATTCATAACATCTGGCTCACAGCTCTAACAACCCACAGGATGCCTTGACAGAAGCAACAGCTAATTCCATATTATGCAAGGTCTGAGTTATATTATAAAATGAGATCACGTATTTGAAAGTGCATCATAAACTATAAATTCCCGTGCAAATGAAATAATAATGATAATGATTACTATTATCATCTTTGTTGCCTTAGCAAAAACAAAAACCTCTTTGACAAGGCTTTTCACATTCTGTTCTTTTGGCATGTAAGAAGTATTGAGCTACGTTCTTACAGTGAAGAAATTGTTTCTTGGCATTAAAATAGAAATTTTAAGAAAAATCACAATAAATCTTCCCAGCACTGCTACAGAACAGAAGAAAACAAACAAACAAACAAACAACAGTTCCACCCAGATCTACCATTTGTCCAAAATGTGAGGGACAGGCACTTCTTCATAGTTTACATTTTCAAGAATCTAACATAAGCTTTGAAGCATATTTTTTATCTCCTACTATGAAGGAAAAGCCTGCTTTACCCTGTACACAAATCATCTTCTTAAGGAGGAGACCTTACTATGCCAATTAACCCAGCGATAACTCAGGTCACATTAAACTCATTTTAAGAGAAGTAGAAGTTGCTTAAACACTGTAATTTGAAGCATGTCAAAAAGGTCCCCACATGTCTCTGCCTAGAAGTCTAGCTCTGAGGCTTTCATAAATTGAATAACAACCCAAGTGTCCTTGAGTACTTTCAACTAAAAAGCAAAAGCCACGCTAAGCAAATGGAAGTATGAAAACAAAAATGCTTCTTTAACATACAAATGTTCCCAGGAGGGAGTGAATTGCATGTTAGCTAAAGCACTACCCCCAAAATGGGGAGCCACAGAAAGGGTCTTAGAAGTAAATTCCTTTGTTTTGTGATTCTGACCTTTGCTACTTCAGCTCTCTCATGCTGCCTTGAGCAATATTATCATTTCTTATTGATCCAAACTTTTTTTTTTTTATCCAAACTTTTAAAAATGTATATCAAGAGTCTCTGGTACCACAGGGGCCTAATTTAATTCAGATTCCAACCGGGGAACATACTCCTACGAGGATTTATATTTACAAAAGAATCTAGCTTATTAATTTTTGGAAGACCCAAAGCCCTTATCAGAGCTTGTATTTGGAACATCAGATCTCCTTCAGCTTCCCTCTGAAACCTATCTCTGATTATAGGCATCTGAGAAGACCCTCATTATTATTATTTGCAATGATTTGACACTGGCTTGAGGCTTCACTGATGACTGGGCTAGAAATTGGTATTTAAAAAGAAGCCTTTGCACTGCATTCAGCAGGCTTATAAAAATATGTGTAATTTAGCTTTGGTAGTTTCCATAAAGTAGAGGTTTGATTCTGCCAATGACCTTTTGTGAACCTCGAGGAGTGTACAGTCTTTTGGTGAAAAGGTAAAAAATAAAGACTCTATTTTCCTATGAAGGTGGTAATTACACTTAAGTTTATGTAGTTCTTGTGTTCGTGGGAGATCTTTATAATTTACCCCTCAGTAGTCTCTCTTGAAGTTCTTTTTTTTCCCTTGAGAGAGCAAGTTTAAAAAAAAACAAAAACCTAACATCCTTGCAAATTGGATAAGTGTTGCATTACAGTGGTTTGCAACCCATTGACAGACCTAGGGGCTTTGAACTTCAGCAAGGGCATTTGAAAGAGAGATTAAAATCCCCTTAACCAGCAAGCATTCACTTTCTGAAAGTTCCTATTTCCAAGGCATAAAAGCCTTGAGTTTTGAAAGCTGTGTAAGCCCAAGCAAAGCAAAATGCAGCTCTCCTCGAATGAGTTCAATGGTGGTCGGGCCTTTTAGAAAACGACTTTTTTTGAGGATGTCTACAAATAGCCAAAGAAACTTGTCCTTCATTCAACATCTTGTGTACCTCTGCCATCCTGGTGATTACACATGTTGCCAACCCAATTAAGATTGCAGGGGGAAAGATAATTATTCATTGTAGCAATTTCACTTTATAACCGGTGGTAAATTCTGTGAGAAAACTTCATCCGGCAACTTTCCCATCCTCCTCCAAGGGGGGCCCTTGGTGGTCAGCCAGAAACATGCAAATCTATCAATATAATTCATGCTGCTTAGGATTTAAAAAAAAAAAAAAAAACCACCGGGCATTTCCCAAGCCAGGGCAAATTAGCCTTTGGCATTGGAACTCTAGATTATTTATCCACTCAGGCACATCTATACAATGAGAAACAACTGCCTTGAAAGGCAATAAAATGTTGCATACAGTTCCCAGGGGCCTGTCTGCCTGATGAAGCATTTAATCAAACAGTCCACAGATCCATTTGCATTCTATGTATCTAGCTAAGGGAGGTAGGCAGTGAAACTGGTTAAGCAGTGCTCAGAAGAAACCATCTAGCCCAGGGCTTGATTTTGCCACAAGTCTGTTTATGAAAAGTCCCCAAACTCTTGAGAGGTGTTTTCAGCTCTCTTTCTCAGGAAGGTGTTTGTTCTGTCAAACTCTTCCTGAACCTTTTGTGATAGGCATCTCCTGCTCTTATTTTGAGTACTTTACTTTTCTTTCCCTAATAATAAAGCAGATGACATGAGGGCAAAATGATGGCATCCCCCTTCCTGGACCGTCCCCCGCAACAGCATCTTAAACTGTGATTGAATGGATAATTGGTTCTTGAAAAGTATGTCATGATTGATCTACTACTAGTGTCTCCTCACCTAAACAAAATTCTCATTGGAAGAAGGGAATCTCCCTCTCACTTGTGTAAATGCTGCATAACTTTTCTTTTCATCAATCTGAAATTCTTTCCATCTCCTCTGTCCTCATGATGCTTCCTGATTCTGAAGTCTCATAAGTCAAAAATTTGTTACTTAAATGTTTTCAATGTGTAAGCTTTCACAGATGTAATTACGTGTCAGAACAAAAGCACAAGTACTCATTTATATAATGAAAATTTGCATATAAGAATAATAGGAAAAAAGATCTTTTGGAACATAAGCTATTCATCAGTCAAGAAGTTTCTGTACAAATTATCTAGACTTCTTGTGTCAGAAAGCACATTGAACAGTCCTTTATGTATTTGAATATTATGGATTCATGTATTTCAATAAAATTGGTGTCTCTGTGATGAGTTCTAATACCAATTCCTAGTTCCTTCTCACTGCAGAAGTGTGGCTGCACCATTTTGGGTCTATGTGAACTCAGATATCCTGGAATACAATCTCAGTGCTCCTGTTTATTAGCTGTATGTCTTGGCCACATAACTTATCCTCGGTGTCTCAGTCTCCAAATCTGTGAAGTAGAAATAACAATTGCTTGTAGGCTAATATGAGGATTAAATGAGTTAATACATGGGAAACTCTTAGAGCCTGGCACTTGTTATGTACTTTGGAAATATACTCATGTCCAAAACAGAACTCAAATTCCATGAGTCCCTAACCCTCAGGAATCTCATCAACAGGGAAGATTAACTGTGTCACAGTAGAAGAGATTGAAGGTTAACACATGCCTAGACAGACTTTGTCACATCTTTGAGACCTTTTTTTCAATCGGACTACTTATCTATATGACAAGATGACTTATTTTCACTATGTTTCTTCCACTCATGCTTCTGTAACTTGTTGCCATTTTCCTCCAGAATCCTGGAGTCTCTATTCCTTTCCATAGCTGAGGATGGTCTATAGACTAGTCATCAGGCCTTTGAGTTCCACCTTTTGTGGAACTCCTGTGCATGTACATATAATTAAAAAGGTTTCTATCCTGTTAATCTGTCAGTTTATCTCACAGACCCGATTAACAAAACGTCATAGTTTTCCCACTCCTATGATGTTGACTTTCCCCACTTGAATTGAGAGACTCCTAAAGACTATCCTAAGCTTCTGTGGAGTGCCTACCATGCATAACATGGTATCTCTTCCAGAGCAAGAATTCCATATTTATTTTTGTTGAGCCTTTTTTCTGTTCCTTCTCTCCAGTTACCCAAGGCTGATAATGGCATCCCTCTATGCTCTCCTTTCCCACACCATATGTGCTTTGATCTGATAGGGATTATGGAGCCTGTAAAACACAAGGCAATGGGATGCTTAACATATCAGTAAACAAATATGTGATCTGTGCCAGAACTCTTGGTGTGTAAATGGAAGAAAGAGCAGAGCCTTTTGGACGGATTTGTGTTCTGGGTTATTTGTGGACTGCCTGTGGTTTACTTATCATCTGGCAAGCTGGTAAAATTGAAAAGCAATTAAAAATTCTCACAAGCATTCCAGTGAAGATAAGTGAAGATAAGAGAATTATTGGTTTTGAGCAATTGGACTACATCACTTGGGGGAGATAACACAATGTTGGAGCTCAGAACATGATACTCCAGAGTAGAGTGCTTTGGCATGCTGAGCACTTTGAATTGAAGGACATTGGAAGGCTCTCAGAAGTAGTTTCTGTCTGACCTCCTCCTACTCTCCTTTCTTGTTTCCCTTTGCCCCCAAGGCAGGCCATAGCCTTCCCTAAGGAGGGCCTAGGAACCCCTTTCCCCCAAAAGGCAGCCATAAATCCTAGAGATAACATTCTAACTTCCCTGCCTTTCTGAGTAAGAGCTGGCCATTGGGGGCTTGCCTCACACCTGGAAAAATGGAACTTTGCACAGAGGCCAAAAAGAATTTGAATGGACAGGTCTGACTGGGTTTCCCTCTCACTTTATTGTTTTTAGATTACGCCCTTTTTGACCATTTTCATTTCTACAGCTTCCCATGCTTCATGGAACCCAAGCATAAAAAGAATTTTCTCTGGGCCTTTCAGTCCTCATTCTGAATGATCCTATGCACATAAAACTTTGATTATATAAATGTTACACTCTTCTCTTGCTACTCTGTCATTTGTCACAGGAGTGTTTACCACAACCTTTAAGATGAGGGAGGAAAGGGATCACACTTTTCTGCCTACACCATAAAGGTGTCTTCCAATAGAAGACATGAGGAACTGGGTACAATGCACCCGCCTATAATCCCAGTGGCTAGGGAGGCTGAGGCAGGAGGATCAGGAGTTCAAAGCCAGCCTCAGCAAAAGCGAGATACTAAGCAACTCACTGAGACCCTGTCTCTAAATAAAATACAAAAAAGGGCTGGGGATGAGGCTCAGTGGCTAGGCCCTGGGTTCAATCCCTGGTATCAAAAATAAATAAATAAATAAATAGAAGACATTAGGACATGTGAATGGAGAAGCGGTTCCACATCTTCTCAAGCAGTCCAAGTACAAAACAATTTTGTTCTTACTTGTTCACTGAACCTTTGAATGCAAATTCCATAGTGAGTAAGTTTCAAGGTGGTAGAAATGCAGCAATAGAAAACCCTTGCAGAGGAATTTCACTCCAGTGGAAAAATTCAACTCCCACGCTACCAGATATTTCTTGTTTTTTTGACTAATTTTGTGGAAAGTCCCTTCTCTTGTTTAATCCCCTGCCTCCTTCCCCATTTGGCCAAATCTCCCTATGGTGGTTTTCAGAGGTACCTTGTGATTAATATTAACATTATTAACTTGCTATTTCAGACAGCATAGGCTCCCTTCTTTTCTTTTTCTTTTTTTTTTTTTTTTTTTTTTGTGGTGCCAGGGATTGAACCCAGGGCTTCTTAACCACTGAGCTACATCCCCAGCCTTTTTAATGTGTTTTTTGTTGTTGTTTTTGTTCTTGTTTTGAGACAGGGTCTCCTTAAATTGCTTAGGTCCTCGCTAAATTGCTTTGAACTTGCAATCCTCCTGCCTCAGCCTCCCAAACCACTGGGATTACCAGTGTGTGCCACCATGCCTGACCAAAACTTACCTTTTCTAATCCACCTGCTTGAGAGGTTCCTCACAGATTCTTTTCATTTAAGTGGTGATTTTCCTTGGCACTTTGGTTTGGTTTGATTCATTCCAACCTGTGTTGAAGGCATGTTTCTCGGTTAGAAACGGGCTGGGTTTTGGTGATCACTTACAAGTGTGACAGATTCCCTTTACTTCCTGGCCTGCTCTTTTCTAAAACCCTGTACATGATATGGTGATGGTAATTGTCAATCAGGTGAGAACTGAAATTTGGACCTTTTTTTTTTTTTTTTTAATAAAAAGGACAGTTTTTCTAGTGAAGTGTTTTCATGCTATGTTCTTTTGGTCTTTTGAATTTTACTCTGTTAAGTGCTTTTCTGAATTTCAGATATTGTTTATAATTTTTAGAGGGCATTTGAACTGTATGACTAAAGAAGCATGACTATTGTAATCCTCTGAGCTACATGTATTTTTGAACATGTAAAATACAACATACTTGTGATTAGTGGTGACTTTTAAATGAGGTGACTATGTGCTACAATGAGAATAATTTAATGCTTTGTCCAGCAGTGAGAATTGTGAGATCTCAAATAAGGAAATCTTCCATTCCAACTGGCTGAATATCAGAAAATAGTTATATATGTTTCAGGCCAGTATTCAGTGATAGCTGCCAAAGGGGTCAGGAAGATTCGTAATAATGTGAAATAGGGCAGAGATCATTATAGAAAGCAAAGACCCCTTGATTCCCTGAGAACAAGATCTTTCTTCCTCTCCTCTAAGCCATCTCTTTCTACAGAATCTATAAGAGGAGTTAATACAATTAAAGTCTAAATCTAATTTTTAGTTTCAGTAAGAGTAAAAGCCTCTCATCTCTACTGGAGATGATCTCTGCCCCTACCAATAGCAAGGACTTAGCCTTTCTGTGCTTCAGCTTTCTTATCTTCAAAAGCTAAGTAGCATGCCTTCTTAAAACCTCCATATGATTTTGCTGGGTGTGGTGGTGCATGCCCATAATCCCAGCAGCTCAGGAGACTGAGGCAGGAGGATTCCAAGTTCAAAGCGAGCCTCAGCATCTTCACGAAACCTTGTCCCAAAATAAAAAGGGCTGGGGATGTGATTCACTGGTTAGGCAACCCTGGGTTTAATCCTTGGTAACAACAACAAAAACCAGCATTAAATAGCTTCAAAGCTAAAGTGGAGGTTTTGAGTTCCATGCTCAATTTCACACTTGCAGCATTCAGGGAATGACTGCATTTTGAAAACCTGTGTAAGTTTTCTGGAACCAAGCCATGTGGCAAGTAAGAAGTAGATGGCATATAGGTGATACTTAGGGCCCCTTCACTTCCAACTTCAAAATGACTCCTGCTAAGATCACCAGTATCCTCCTAATTACCAAATTCAATAGGCATTTTGCATTTATTATCTTAATTGACCTCTCTGGACCATGTGGCATTGTGAAGGGTGGACTACCCTCTCCATATGAAAACTATTAATTTGTTTTTCCTCATAGGAGAGACAAGGGTACAGATTCTGAAATCAGATGAGTTTAATCCCAATCTTGCAGCTGGCAAGTTACTTCTCTGCTTCAGAGTCATCTTGAAAATGGAGATAAAAGAATTTTCTTTTAATTTATAATTCTGTTGTATTATTTAATTTATGCACAAGGTTTAAACAGAGCTCTCCCACATTAACCGTGTATTAGTTAGGTTTTTGTTGCTGTGACCAAAATACCTAACAAAAACTTTGAGGAGGAAAAATTTATTTGGAGCTCACAGTTTCAGACGTTTCAGTCCATAAATGACTGACTGCATTGCTCTGGACCCAAGTGAGGCAGCCCTGTAGGAGAAGGACTTGGCAGAGGAATTGCTCAACTCCTGATGACGTTCAGAAGCAGAAAGAGGGGGAGGGGCCACAGAAAACACACCCCTCAGAGTAGCCCCCAGTGACCCACCTCTCCAGGCACATCCCACCTGTCTGCAGTTATCCCCCAGTCTATTCAAACTAGGATAGAATGTGGTTACAACTCTATAACTCAGTCATTTTACCTTCGAATGCTCCTGTCGAAACATAGGAGTTTCAGGGGGACCCCTCATATCAAAACCATAGTTGATAGCACTCAGTAAATATCAGCTTCATTTTTCATAGCACCCTTTCCCTTGCTTTTTTTCCTACACAGATCATTATCCCATGGTCTCCTGTGTCTTTGTTGATTCTAATTCCTCTGCCTGTTCCAAAAAAAATCAGTGATCTTGTGTCTGCTTGTTCTACACACTGATCTAAGATGGTCTCATTCACTCCGCATCTTCACATAGAATAAACAGGTGAAAACTCAAATTGCAGTTACCAGCCAGATTTCTCTAAAGGGTCAAGCTCCTCTCCTCCGTTTTCAAATGCCCCTTGATTGTACCATCAGTACCTCAAATTTAGCATGTACCAAAAGGAATGCATTGGCCCCTTTCCTAAAACTTTAACCACCAGAGCTGAGGACCTTCCACTCAAAGCAACATGGCAGTATACAAAGGTATGAGCGTTCGGTAAAGAGTGTTCTTCAGGTCAGTTCCAGTACACAATGGGTAGGCAAAGAAACTTCATTCTTTTTTGGTACTGGGGATTGAATCCAGGGTGCTCTACCCCTGAGCTACATCACCACCTTTTTCTATTTTTTAAATTATTATTTTGAGGTAGGGTCTCACTCAGTTGCTGAGTCTGACCTCAAACTTGTGATCTTTTTGCCTCAGTCTCCTGAGTTGCTGGGATTATAGATAGGCATGGGCCATGAGACACTAGATCTGACTTAGATATTTCAAACTTGCAATCCTGGATTCCATTCTGTAGTGAATGAGAAATCATTGACTATTTCTAATTAAAGGAGTTCCTAAAAAGTATCGTCACATTTCCAGGTCTCACGTCAGTTAGTTGTCAGACTTTAGTGACATCATCGGTTAAATCAGTGTTTTCCTTTGTTTGTCTGTTTTTGTGGTGCTGGGGATTGAACACAAAACTTCACACATGCTGGACAGGTGTTAGACCACTGAGCTACACTGCCAGTCCTCAAATTCTTGCTTTGTATTCCAAGTAACTCTGTCAAGAAAAATTAGAGTCTGCTGCTTTTTGTTTTTGAGTGGATTGAAAAGATCCAATATGTGAAACCAAATCCTTTCTACCACAAAAAACCTGAAAACCAGCTGACCTGCCCATCTGTCTCTGTCTGAAGTCTCCCCTAAAATGAGATAATCCAATTCCAGTTTCAGGAATTGGGCCAGTCTACAGCTGTTGCTTCATGGCCAGTGATGCTATGCTATTTTATCTGGGAGGGCATTTTTAACGGATTTTCTGAGTTATGATAGTTATCTCAGTAAACAATAAGTTCCAATTCTTCTACTATCAGTATATTCATGCAAATTCCTATGGCCAGGGTCCAAGCCATACACTCACTGGTAATAATTTAAAAAACACTAGAGAATTGACAGAGTAGTCTGATACCTCATAGAAGGAGAGTTCTTCCCTTTGTCATCTAATAAGGCATAGAAGGCATCCACACCATCATACTAACCTGGTGTAAGCCAGCACAGGGCAAAAGAATATCTCAACCATTTCCTGGTGGGAGTGACAATGTCATTCATAGACCAGAAAAGCAATATCTGACTGTTATGAACTGCTATGCAAAAATTACTCAGGAAGAACACCAATATTCACACCACCTCATTCAATAAATATTAATTTAGCACCTACTATATTCCAGACACTGTTCCAGATGTCAGGAATACACAAATGCACAAACAGACAAAAATACCCATGCTCAAGGAAGGTCTATTTCATTCCACTGAGAAAGGATTTGACACATGGGATGAAGCTGAGTTAGACACTTTCACTTAGTTGTATTATTGAGACCAAATTCCTTGAGTATACTCTAGTATTTTAAAATAGAAAGAAAAAGTATACACACACATATATATGCACACACAAATATCTACCTTATATGTATATATTCATGCATAATCATATGTATAATTAACACCCTTCCCCTCACCCCACATATATTTCTATAAGGGAAGAGGTTTCATTCTCTCAGATGGTTTCACAGTTGAAGAGCAAAGCAGATGGTGCTTCTAGAGAAGGCAGCTTGCTTGCTGAAATGTCATGGATATACAGAAATAAAACCAAAAATGAAAGGCAAAAAAAATTCTCATTTGAATAATGAACTATGTGATGTTTCCTCAGAGCCACACAGCTCAGATAATGAAAAGAAACACTCTCAGACTCTTTGTTCTGTGTTTAAAACAAAACTCAAACCACATGTCTGTCTTATAACAAGCTACTCTGGATAATTTCTTGAAGAATAATAATGATGGTTTGATGGAACCACTTGTAAAACCCAGAAGGTACCCAGAAAAGTTGGCACTTGTAGGACACTATCCAAGGGGTAATTTGTGGTGACAAATGATACATTGAGTATTGCATTTAAACTTTAAAACATTGCTCACACACAAAAGAAAACTAATGGCTGAGCCCGTGCTCCACTCCAGCTTCCTGTCCCTGTTCATTTCTCAGTGTTTCTTATAGTTGAAGAAAACCCTAGGGACTCATGACAGCAGATAGTTCAAAACGATGCCTGTAAAGCTTTAGTAATTATTATTATGTTAAACACATAATTTGATTGCTTTGTTCTATGACTATAAGTGCTTATTTCAGCTTCATAATAGTTGCCAGATTTGGCTGTGTGGTTTCTGTTTTGCAATGAAATGCACGGACCACAAGTTTGCTCTTCCTCATCCACTGTTCCACCAGCACCAAGCACACTGACAATGCCCACCATTGTCTCCCGGGAGCTTTGTGTTGACCTGAAGTGACAAAAGGGAGTCACTTCAGGCAAATCAACAGAATGTAATTGCAGGTAAGGAGTTGGCTTTACTCCCTCCAAAAGTCTTTGAGGTCTGGGATAAATTTTGACTCAACACCAACTAAACTGATTTGGAGATCAGTTGTTTACTTAACTCCATTGCATCCAGCTTCCTCGGGAGCCAAGACACCCACTTGCAAAGCCTGACCTAAGTTTATTGTCTTTCCAACTACCATCTGGGAAGGGTAAACTCCAGCAAAAGATTAAATAAAAGACATTGTAGGTGTGACCTCTAGCCCTGTTGAGGTGGACTAGAACCAAATTGTCCAGACCACTAGGATCCCCTGATTGAGACACCCATTGTGTAAGTCCCAGTGAAGGCTGGCCCACCTCAGGCTCCCTCCTCCCAAAGCTGTTCTGAGAACAAAGCAATTTGTCTGCTACTAGGGAATAAATCATTCCAGGTTTGTACAGACAGCGGACACTTCTTTAACAGAGGAAAAAGCGAGATACCCTAAAAGCAATGTGAGTCAGAAAGGAAAAAGGTTTTGAAAAACTGGTTGAATTTCTTTCCCTTAAGAGTTATTTAATTGACTGGTGAGAACCAATTGTGAGGATTTGAAAACAATTCAGAAGCTATAGAAATGCTTTGACTGAAACCTCCTGGCACAGACCTTGGCCTCCTGAGGAAGGAAACTCTCTCCCATTAAAGTCATAGCAAACACTGGCCCCAGTGAGATTCCCAATGAGGGCAGACCCATCAGTCAACTGTAGCAGGGCTTTGCAATCTGACAGATTCTGGTCAGGTTCTCTCCCATGAAGTAGAGAAATAAAACAACAAAGTGGTCATAATTAAAATTATCATAGAGTAAATAAACACTTGGTGCCTCTGGGCTTAATATCCTCATGGGGAACTTGGCACAACGTCACCTGATAGACTTCTAACAGGACATACAAACACTGAATCTAACCATGAGGAAAAGAATTAGGAGAACTTTATTTTTATAAAATTTGAAACATTCTATTTAAAGTGGGAGGGATTAGACTGGAGATTTCAAAAACAGTGATGTGATGTGATAAAAGGAACAAGAAACTGAAGAACACTTTCAGGTTAAGGGAAATTAAAGTGATGCAAAGTCTAAATACAATATGTTATCTTCAAGATGATTCTATGTGGAGAGGAGAAATGCTATACAGAACATTATAGAGTCACTGGAAAAATGAAAGGTTAATTATAAATTTAAGTGTTCAATGTTAAATTTCCTGAAGTTGATAACTATATTATGGTTCTGTAAGAAAATGTCTTTGTTCTTAGAGAAACACACTGGAGTATTAGAAGCAAAGGAGTGTAATGTATCAACATATTCGCAGTCTGAATTACACACACATTTTCTGAACTTTTTGAGAGACAGAGAAAATAGAGAGAGAGAGAGAGAGAGAGAGAGAGAGTGTGTGTGTGTGTGTGAAGAAAGAGATGTGTGCAATGATAACATAGCTAGGGCAAAATATAAACAACAAGAAAAATTGGGTAAAAAGTATGGGGTGAATTTTTTGAGTTTTTCTTGCAACTTTTCTGTAAATTTGAAATGTTTTCTAAATTAAGGGGATTTTTTAAAAATTTCTTAGGATACATCATAGGAGTGTTTTTTAAGAGAAGGCAAATTGTTTCCTCTATATGTTCTAACTTTTCTCAGACTCACCTCAGATTAAGAGTAAGTGATAAAGTGATAACTGGCATTCAGGCACTAAAACCTGTACATAAGGAAAAACCACTCTATTTTCAGGTTAGGATCTTCAGTTAAGGAAGTATTCAAAAAGTATTTCACAAACTTTTAAACCTGAAACAGGTATTAATATAATATTTATTATACATGCATCGATTTCTAAACTGAAAAAAATCAGGCTTCCTTCAGCATCTCTGTCCAAGATGCTCCACTTCTTTGATTTCCTTATAGTAAACTGAAGATAATAATACTACCTTAACCTCTTCTAAGGTTTCTGAAATAATATATGTATCAGTGGAAAACTTTTACTATACAGGACTGAAAACATAACTCAAACTAATTTCATTAGTAAAATTTCTTATCTCACTTATCAGGGTATTCCAAAACAGGACATTTTATCAGAATCGATGGGTTACATATGCTTTCTTCCTCCTTTTCATCTCCTGACACTCTTCCTATTGTTTATGGCCAACCTGAAGGCAGCGGGCAAGACAGAAGATTGTCACAATCCACACGGGTCAGCCATTCAGGACATAGAGAAGGTTGGAGAGGGTGGAGAGTGGAGACGGATAGCAAATAGAAGATAATCTGCTACAAAGTGGTTTTGGTTTGGTTGATTGATTTAGTAACTCAGTGACATTGAGGATCTAGAGCTGTCCATTAATCTGCTGCCCACAGCTTTGGCTCCAGGCTAAATTCTTCCCAAAAAAAGGAACAAAATATTTTCCTTCAGTTTAAATATTCAATATAGATCTCATGCCCAACCATAATCCAACGATTCTTTATTTTATTTTTTTATTTTTTTGGTTCATTGTTCACAAATGGATTAAAACTATCATTTTTCTGGTTGTGCACAAAGTAGAATCATACAATTTGTGTATTTATACATATACATAGAGTAATGATGTTTGTCTCATTCTATTATCTTTCCTTCCCTGCACCCCCCCCCCATTATCCTCTATACAATCCATCCTTTCTCCATTCTTCCCTTACCTTCTCTCACCCCCATTATGTGTCATCAACCACTTATCAGAGAAATCATTTCGCTTTTGGTTTTTTGGGATTGGCTTATTTCACTTAACATGATATTTTCCAACTCCATCCATTTACCTGCAAATGTCATAATTTTATTATTCTTTATGGCTGAATAATATTCCATTGTGTATATGTACACCACGTTTCTTTATCCCCCATTCATCTATTGAAAGGGCATCTATGTTGGTTCCACAATCTAGCTATAGTGAATTGGGCTGCTATAAACATTGATGTGGCTACATCACTATAGTATGCTGATTTTAAGTCCTTTGGGTATAGGCCAAGGAGTGGGATAGCTGGGTCAAATGGTGGTTCCATTCTGAGTTTTCGAAGGAATCTCCATACTGCTTTCCAGAGTGGCTGCACCAATTTGCAATCCCACCAGCAATGTATGAGTGCACCCTTTCCCCACATCCAACACCTTTTCTTGCTTGTATTCTTGATAATAGACATTCTGATTGGGGTGAGATGAAATCTTAGGGTAGTTTTGATTGGCATTTCTCTTATTACTAGAGATGTGGAACATTTTTCATATATCTGTTGACTGCTTATAGATCCTTTTCTGTGAAGTGTCTGCTCATTTTCTTAGCCCATTTATTGATTGGGTTATTTGTATTCTTGGTGTAAAGTTTTTTGAGTTCTTTATATATTCTGGAGATTAGTGCTCTATCTGATGTGTGTGTGTGGCAAAGATTTTCTCCCACTCTGTAGGTTCTCTCTTCACAATGTTGATTGTTTCCTTTGCTAGAAAAAGCTTTTTAGTTTGAATCTATTCCAATTATTGATTCCTACTTTTATGTCTTGTACTCTGGGAGTCATGTTAAGGAAGTCTGGTCCTAAGCCGATATGATGCAGATTTGAACCTACCTTAAAGGTGAAAGACCTATACAAAGAGGACTTCAAAACACTAAAGAAAGAAATTAAAGAAAATCTTAGAAGATGGAAAAATCTCCCATCCTCCTGGATAGGCAGAATTAATATTGTCAAAATGGCCAAACTACCAAAAGTGCTATACAAATTCAATGCGATTCCAATTAAAACCCCAATGACATTCCTCACATAAATAGAGAAAGCAATTATGAAATTCATTTGGAAGAATAAGAGACCCAGAATAGCTAAAGCAATCCTTAGCAAGAAGAGTGAAGCAGGAGGTATCACAATACCAGACCTTCAACTATACTACAGAGCAATAGTAACAAAAATGACATGGTATTGGCACCAAAATAGGCAGAAAGACCAATGGTTCAGAATAGAGGACACAGAGACAAACCCAAATAAATACAGGTATCTCATACTTGACAAAGGAACCAAAAACATACAATGGAGAAAAGAAGCCTCTTCAACACATGGCGCTGGGAAAACTGGAAATCCATATGCAGAAAAATGAAACTAACCCCCTATCTCTCACCCTGCACAAAACGCAACTCAAAATGGATCAAGGACCTAGGAATTAGACCAAGAACTCTTCAAGTAAATACTAAGCTGTGATTGATATAAGCATTGTTGCCAGAATCGGTCAAGCAGGGGAAGAGGTTACCATCATATGTTTGGACAATTAAGAAATCATTTCTTTGTTGATGCACAAGGAATGGGTTGTAATGGAAGCTATAGCACCAAATTTGTTGTCCACTACAAATGTAAAATATTTATCACAGTAACTGGCACAGAATAGATGCTTAATAAAAATTTCCCTCCCTATTTAGCAAGGCTCTGCAGAGCACTGTTTTTGCTTCTGTGAACATTAAAATGTATGACACATGATCTCACTTTTCAGAGAAAATCCAGTGGAAGAAGATAAAGAATTTTAACATCAAAATAGATAACATAAGACAAGTGGCTTGTTGTATCAATCCATTTTCTGTGCCATAATAAAATACAAGAGGCTGGGCACGTTATAAGGAAAAGATGGCTATTTAGCACAACTTGGGAAGTTAAAAGTATAAGATTGGTGGCCCTATCAACTTGACCTCATGGTAGATGGTGTCATGGCCAGAGCATGTAGGAGAACAATCACATGATGAGACAGGAAGCTAGAAGGAGCTGGAAGGGGCTGACTTTGCTCTTCCAAAATAACTTACTCTCACAGAACTCAGTTCACACCATGAGACCTATTAATTCCTTCTGAGATATTAGATCCTACATGGATTGGACCTACTTGGTAGTGTCCCCAGTGACCTAAGGAACTCCCAATAAGTCCCATCTCTTAAAGGTCCCACCTATTAACATCATCATAGTAGAGAACAAGCTTCCAACATGTGAACCTCATCCTAACCAGTGCATGTGCTAAGTGCCCTAGTAGGGTACAGATCTAAGGCATTTAGAATAATGGTTTCTCGGATGTAGCCTATTTTGGACTGGGAGTATAAGTAAGTAATTTTAAGGGTTTGAGGGTTCTGCTCAGCAAGCATTGACCACAGGCTCTAGGCTGCAAGGGCTGTTACTGACATACAGTGTAACCTCCCACCTCAGCTCTAGTTTCACTCTCCATGTTTCAGTCACCATGTCAACTATGTTCCAAAAACACTAAGTGGAACATTTCAGAAATAAACAATATGTTTGAAATTGTATGCCATCCTAGGTAGGTGATGAGATTCTCACAGCACTCTGCCTCACTCTCTGGGACGTGAACTGTGCCTCTGTCCTATATGTCTATGCTGTGCTAGCTACCTGGCCAGTCAATTGGAAGCCACCTTGATTATCAGGTTGAAGTATCATTTCACATCACCACAAGAAAAAGAAGGATAGGTACAGAACAAGAAGACACTGTGAGAGAGACTACATGCTCATAACTTTTACTGAAGCATATTGCTATAATTGCTCTATTTTATTTTTATTTATTGTCATTAATTTCTTAATGTGCCTTATTTATAAATTAAACTTTATCATAGGTATGAATGTATAAGAGAAAGCACATTTTCCTTCCCTCACAGAGTTGGAGCATGCTTCCATCAGGACCCTATCCTCCAGTGGAGGGAAGGAAGAGAGGAGGTAGATGGAGGGCCACAATATCTGAAGACAAAGTTCTAGAACAGTGTTCATCACAGTGTGATCTGAGAATCATGCACCTCAGTAATGCCTGAGGCTCTGGTTTACATGCAGGTCGATGAGAGCTGTCCCATCTCCACTGAGTTAGAACTCCAGAGGCAAACTTGGGGATGTGGATTTTGACAAACTCCTTAGTTGATCTCCTCTCTTCTAAAGTTTTAGAACCACTTCAGAAGAAGATATCTTTTAATCTATTTAAATAGAGCTAAGTCTTTCCTCATGCTAAGTTCAAATACATCTTTATAAGCTGATTTGTGTTGCCTGAGTTTAAGGCTGTGAACATCCAATGAGTAGTTACAGAAGTTATTTCCTTTCCTTTCACTAGTTACTTGTGTGGCAGGCAAGAAATAAGAGGAAAAATGAGGTTTATTACCTAGATATTAGAAAAACTATTCACCATGCCTTTACACACAAAAGTAAAAAGTGAAAGAAAAAAAAGTAAAAAGTAAATCTAAGAATTTAGTTTGTATTGGTATTTCTTGACACTGGCAATACAACAGTAACTGAGCTAGTATCTGTTTTAATTATGCATTGTTACATGTTATTTTTCCTCCACAGAACACATGCCAACTCTCCAGGAACTCTTGGTCTGTTATTATACTGTAATATTCTTTAATATAGAGGGGAAAACATTTTTCTCTATTTTCTTCCTTTCCTTTGAAATTATTTCTCATGCTTTTTTCATGGACCTTGGTAATGTTCCAAAACTTTTCTAATCAGTCTAACATTATAAGCTGTCAGAATGGATTTTCTTCGCTAGCATTATCTGTTCTACATAAATCCTTCTTTTCTTTTTGTATTAATTTCTTTGTTTCTTTAGAGAGTGTTTTTTTGTTCTTTTTAGAGCTATTGAGTTATTTTCAATTTTAAAGGCTTTATTAAAGTGGCTTCAGAATTCCATTTCCAGAAAAACTTGAATCAGCAAAATCGTGACAATTTTCTGTTGCATTACTTGGGATTGTGACTCACTTCATTTGCAAGAAGTCTGAAAGCAGGACTTAGAACTTTGAGAGGGATGGATTATTTTGACTGAACTGGTTAGTGCATTCAGTCACATAACCAGTGAATTCTGATAGCAAAGGTTGATGTTTATGTAATTGTTTTGCTGTTCTTTTAGTATTTTGAGTGGTTGACAGCAAATTTACCAACTTTCTGGGGTTTTATTTGTTTATTTTGGTATTACTTCATCATAGTCTATAATCATAAAATTAACCACCTATTGAACATACAAATAAAGTACTTTTGTGTAAACCTCTTATAACTCTTTCATGCTTCACAAGTTGTTTTTGCTGTTTTCTTTGTTAATTAGAATTGCTGATACACACAAGCATCATGCTACACAAATTCCATCCTCTAACTCTATCATATGGGCCTCTGTTCCTAAAGAAAACCCTCTATGTGATTTCTCTTGAGTACTAATTTTAATAATCTAATCAGAAAAATAATACTTGTCTGAAACTCAGAATATAACAGCTGCCTATGGTACATTCAAATAACAGATCAAAGAATAAAGTTTTGGCCAACATATTGCTATTGTTTTTTTGTGTGGTTTGGGTTTTGTAATTGCTGTTATCCTTTTATCTTGAACTGCAGTTCAGTGAGATTTAGAAATCACTGGAAATTAGTTGGTTCCTTATAGGGTGACTACTTACAGGGTGATCTGGGAACCAGCAGCCATCAGTGTAATCTGGGAACTAATCAGACATGCAGAATCCCTGGACCTGCTTGGATCTACTGAGTCAGAATATGCATTTGAACAGGATCTCCAGATAATTTGTATGTTCTTTAAAGTTTAAGATTTGCTCTTTTCCACGGTCAACTGCCTGGTTTTTTCTTACCTTCATGCTCTTAACATGACTTCAATTTCTGGGGTGAATTATTTTTTATTATGTTAATACAATTATGATCCCGTCAGTAAAACTTTTATTTTTCATGAATTTCTTTTTCACTATATGTAACACAAAATTGTAAATGTACATTGCTTGAATTGTCTCTCCCCACTTTGTGAACTAAATCACAGTCATGTGAAATGGACTTTACCTTAGGTTCTGTCCTTAGAAATTTCCTTAGATATAACTCTACTGTTATCCCAGAGCTCAGCCCCACACATGTCTGTTAATGGCTAAAGGGTGATGAAAGCCAAACTATAAAAATAAGTGAAGGAAAAGAATGGCTGCAGCAAGGAAGAGCACCTTAGGATGTCTACCCATTCTCCCTTCAGTCCAGGGGCATTTCACAAGTATCTTAAAAGCAGAAGGTTATAGCTGCTGGAATCTGCACTGTAACTCTCCTTGGTTACTTAGTCAAGTTTAGTTTAGCAGTTTACAAACTTAACATGCTGAAAGATTGTTGTGTAGCAATTGTACACAGTAAAATTCATCCAGGACTCAATAGTTCACTGATAGAATCTAAAAGCATTATTGATTGCATGAATTTTTTATGTCACATACTCATTTAACCTAATCTCTGTATAAATGGTTCTGTACTTTTCTTTTTTAAATTGTTTTTTAGTTGTAGACAGATACAATGCCTTTATTTTATTTATTTTTATGTAGTGCTGAGGATCAAACCCAGTGCCTCACCCGTGCTAGGCAATCACTCTACCACTGAACCACAACCAGAGTCCCTGTACTTTATTTTCTAACACAAATAACAGAGGTTTATGAAATGTTTGTGTCATATGATTAAATATTCAAAATTCCAATGAAAATTGGAAAATATATGTGGAATTCCTCATGTATTTGCATTTATTAAAAATCTAACGAACAATGGGAAGTTGCAGAAATGGTTATGTACTAATCTTTTTAAAAAATATTTTTTAGTTGTCAATGGACCTTTATTTTTTATATGTGGTGCTGAGAACTGAACCCAGTGCCTCACATATGCTAGGCAAGTGCTCTACCACTGAGCCACAACCCCAGCCCTGTACTAATCTTTGAACCACTCACCTTTGTGCTATTCTCCTATTTTAATATGGAAAAAATAGATTTTTTAAAGAGTGAACATGCAGGAGCGTGTGATTGACTAAGAGTAGTAGAGACCAGCCAAGTCAGTGCTTATGAGTTGGTAAAAATGTTGGTTATTTTGCAAGATGATCCTTTCTGTTAATTTGGGTTTAAGGCTAAATAAGCATTACATAAATACATTGAAGTTAGAATGCTGACAGAGTGGAAATGTTTTGTTTTCTGAAACTACCACAGACTTTCTGAAACATTTAAACTTAGGCATTAACTTAATATGTTTTCCAAGCACCTTTCCCCTATTTCAAAATAGGAAAACATATAGCCCACATGTTTCTGATTCATTTACAGCTAATTTATCAAAATTGGCAAGAACTTTTTGCTAACCACAAGGTCTATGGAGCCAGTTTATTAAAAAAGAAAAATTCTCAAATCTTCCATCTGGACCACTCAGTTAATTCAGGGGGGACTCAAACTCTGATTATGAGAGTTTATTAAAAGCTGAGCAGCCATTGAGTGTTTCCTTTCGTTCCACTTTTTCAATTTGATCTCTTCTGCCAATCTGCAAGGTCCCAATTCTCCTTTGTTTACTCTGCTCTCAGGGTAGGTAGGACATGTTCATTAATAATATTAGCAATAATAAAGTTCCAAAGTATTTATTTTTAATAGGCTTCCATTTTCCATAAATCTTATTTTCTAATAAAAAAGTTTACAAGTCAACTGTATAATAAATTCATGACATTTAGTTTCTTTCATACTTAACTGATGCTGTGTGTCAGTACAGATTCTTCTTAAACTTTCCCTGAAGAGTAATACAGAGGCTGAGTCCATACACTAATAATTAAACACTTGAATATCTACCCATTAATTAATCAGTCAATAAATATTTCAGGTGTGTTTTCCATATTATCCTACCTCCCAAATGTGCCAGATCATGACTTACTGGGACACTTATTTAGCGCACAAAGATCCCAGGTCCCCACTTGGGAACCAGGTAATGCATGATGTTTAATCAATGCCCCCAAATGATTCTTGACTGCAGATAGAAAATAACGCTGGTTAATGATGCTGGCTCTGATACAGAGTATCTGAAATAATCCTGATTTCAGTTTATTTTAATCTTTTCAATACTGATAATGTTTTCAGTGTATAATTACATATTATTTAATTTTTACACATCAAAGATTTTTCCTCTTAATATAGTCACGAACTGGAAATTTTCCTTTGTCTGACTGCTTGTCATAATTTTTACTTTGGAAAAGAGATCTCCATAATATCAAGTATGGTTCATTTCTTCAAGAAAATTGAAGGGGCTGTTTAGAGAAAAGACAGCATCTGGTGGTGACAGTCACAACCTTACATTGTGAGTTTTAGGGCAAGTCACTTCATCTGAACTTTTAGGCAAATATCAAAATTGGAAATAGAGTTTTATACACTTTGAAAACAAAGCCACCTTTTATATCATTGCTTTAATTTCTTTGTCTAAATATTTAATTTATTTTGTATTTCAAAAAACATATTTCAGGTAACATATATTTCCACTTATAAAATGGAGGCATGTATTTTTAAAGATTAAGATTTAAAAGGTATATTTCTTTTCTTATTGCTATAGCAAATTACCACTAATGTGGCAGCTTCAAACCACACACACCTGGGCTATAGTTACTGTGGGTGGAGTCTGCACACAGCTAGCTGTTTCTTCTGCTCAAGATCCCAAACAGCCAGAGTCAATGTGCTGGTTTGAATTGGAGGCTCAAGAAGAGAAGAATCTGCTTCCAAGCTCCTTGGGTTGTTGGGAGGATTTGTTTCCTTGTGGCTGTATGATTGGGAGCCCTTACTTCTCACTGCCTGTCAGCTGGAGGCTGCCCACAGTTCCCAAGCTTCTTGCCAGTCTGCTCAAATCATGGCGGTGTGCTTCTCCAAGGCCAGCAGGAGAATCTCTCTCCAACAACAAAATAGTGACAAAGTGACATCCCATCATCATTATATTCTGTTGGTTAAAAGCAGAATATATGTCCCATTGCCCTAGAGGAGGGAACTTTGGTAGGACCATGGAATGGTTGGGGTCACCCTAAGGTAGGTTTGCCACAGAGGTGTAAAATGGATAATCTCTAAAGAAGATTCTTTATTAGCTTGGCTTGAAATAGAGTCCTTAGACATTACACAAGGAAATCTGAACGGCTTATTTAAAATGCAGTTTCCTGGATCCATACCTATCATTTTTTATTGATTCTTTTTAGTTATACATAACATAAGGTTTCATTTTGACATAGTTAAAAAAGCATGAAATAAAATTAGCTCTAATTCAGTCCCCAGTATTTCCTCTTTCCCCCTCCTCCTCCCTCTCCCTGTTCCCTTCCCTCTACTCTATCCATCTTTCTATCTTTCTGCTGTTTACTTTTAGGGTTTTTTTTTTTAAATAGTGTCTTGTGGATGTACACAATGTGAGATTCACTGTGGTATATTCACATACATACACAGGAAAGTTAGGTCAGATTCATTCTGCTGTTCTTCCCTTACCCTGTCCCTTCTCTTTACCCCTCAGTCACCTTCATCTACTCTACAGATCTTCTATTCTGATGGAATCTCCCCACTCCATTTCTCCTTTCTCTTATATTCTATTGCACCCCCCTTATTTTGGACTAGCTTTCACAAATCAGTGAAAACATTTGACCTTTGGCTTTCTGAGTCTGGCTTATTTGACTTAGTATGATACTCTCCAGTTTCATTCATTCACCAGCAAATGCCATAATTTCACTCTTTTTTATGGTTGAGTAATACTCCATTGTGTATGCACACCACATTTTATTTATCCATTCATCTGTTGAAGGACACCTTGGTTGGTTCCATAGCTTGGCTATTGTGAATTGTTCTGCTATAAACATAGATGTAGCCATATCCCTATAGTATTCTGATTTTAGATCTTTAGGATATATATTGAGGAGTAGAATAGCTGGATCATATGATAGTTCCATTCCTAGTATTTTGAGAAATCTCCATACAACTTTCCAGAGTGGTTTCATTCATTTGCAGTCCCACCAACAATATATAAGTGACCTTTTCCCTCACATCCTCACCAACACTTATGACATGTATCCTTGATAATTGCCATTCTGACTAGAGTAAGATGAAATCTCAATGTAGTTTTGATTTGCATTTCCCTGGTTGCTATAGATATGCAACATTTTTTCATATATTTGTTGGCCAATTTTATTCCTTCTATTGAAAAGTATTTGCTTAGTTCATTTACCCATTTATTGATTGGGTTATTTGTTTTTGTTTTGTTTTGTTTGTTTGTTTGTTTGTTTTTGGTGTTAAGTTCTTTGAGTTCTTTATATATTCTGGATATTAATGTCCTATCTGAGAAGCAGGTGGCAAAGATTTTCTCCCATTCTATAGGCTCTCTCTTTCGTTCTTAATTCACACCTATACCTTCCTCATCAGAATGTCTCAGAAGAGAATAGAGGAATCTGTGTTTTCCAAAATCTCCTAGGTGGTTATAATCTGTGAAAGTATTTAGGAGCTCATTTTTGATCCTATGAACTGATTATGAAATTTTGACTTTTAAAAGACAATGAAAACATTAAAAAAAAACAACCAAAAAGAAAGTTAATTGGACTTCATCAAAATAAAACCTTTATACTTCAAAGGATAACATTCAAAAATCAAAAAGATATCCCATAAAATGGTTGATAATATTTACAAAACGTGTCTTAAACTCTAATTTCCATAATATATAAAGAATTTTTATAACTTAAGAATTAAAAAAATGAGGAGAGAACTTGAATAAACATTTTTTTCAAAGAAGACATACAAATTACCAATAAGAACATGAAAACATATTCTACTTCATTCCTCATTATGCAAAATGCAAACCAAAACCTCAACGAGACACATCCCACCCACCAGGATGGCTATGATCAAGAAGAGAGACGATAACAAGTTTTAGTGAAGATATGGAGAAATTAGAATCCTTATTCATTGCTAGTAACAAGGACCCCTCCTGGATCAAACTCCAGTCAGCCTCTTCATCATCTTTGGCCAGCTATGCCCACTTCAGCAAGAACTGTACCAAGCCAGAAGAGCAAAGCTTTGGGGTTCCCAGAAAAGTTCTTCATGGTAATTTTTCATCCACTGACTCCCTTATTTGCCCAAACCTCCAGCTAATTTTTTTTATATTCAGAGTTGAGTTTAATTTCTCTCTTCTAATGCAATAGTCTTAGATAAAGTCTTTCTTACCTGTTTGACTCTATTCAATGCAATAGATTTTTGCATTGCATTGCCAGTGAAATTTTTATCATCCAATGCAATTTATACATGACACTGGAGAAAATTTTAAATGTTACAGCTGCCTTGGAAAGCAATTCAGCAATTTCTTAAAAAGGTTAAACAAAGAGTTCCCAGCAATCCCACTTCTAGATATACACCCAAGAGAAATGAAAACACATGTTCTTACAAAATAGTTGCACATGAATGTTCATAGCAAAATTATTCAAAATAACCAAAAAGCAGAATAGTTCAAATGTCTGTCAATTGATAAATAAACAAAATGCACTAATATTCCATAAACAGAATATTGTTTATCCACATTTACATATGCTAAAACATGGATGACCATGAAACATGATGCTTGGTGAAAGAAGCTAGGCACAAAAGACCACATGTTGTAAATTTCATTTATGTGAAATGTACAGGGGGAACAAATCCAAAAAAACTGAAAGGAGGTGAGTGGTTGACAGTACCTGGGAGAGAAAGAGAATAAAGAGTGACTACTGATGAGTATGTGTCTTCTTTTCATGTTGATGAAAACATTCTAGAGTCAGAGGTTGGCGGTGGTGGCAAAATTATGTGAAAACAGTAAAGGGTTACAATTTAAAATTGTGGATGTTATGATATTTAATTTTACCTCAATTTTCAAGTGTATAAAAAGCAAGAAAAAATCATCTTCTAAATGGTTTGCTTCAGTGTGTGTTTGTGTGCCATGTGTATATGTGATAGTTGAAAATGAATATTATTACTCCAAAAACAGAAAAAAACGAAGAATTAATAGTTCTAAACAAGGAAAATACCCATGTTGGTTCTCTGTGAACAACATCAAACCCACTTTGTCATACACTTTTAAGGATTCAGCATCTCCAAATAATCAAAAGCAAAGGAACAAGTAGTTAATGTGTAATGAACAAAGCATTTTATAGCACATTGTCAGAGACATACAGATTTACTCAGGTACTTAGCTTGTCTCACTCAAGCATCTATGAAGCACTGTGCTATATAATGGCGCAGGGGAAGAAAAAGAGTGTGAGGAAGGCACAGGGAGAGAAGAAGAGGAAAAGGTCAATCAGAAAGGAAAAGAGAGGAAACAATCACTAAATCTCATCTGCAGTTTCTGCCTTAGGATTTTCAAGCTTTCTGATGTTTTTCTCCAACGCCTTGTTGCAATTACACATTTAGGCTGTAGAGCATTCTGTTAGGTACTTTGCAATATTAATTTGTACCTGTTTTGAGTTGTACATCTAACAGTTTGAATGGAGACTACAAAACCCAGAGAGAAATACACTGCTTGGCACAAGAATGAAACAGGAAATTCATGGGTGAGGGGCATTCAGTTAAAAATAGCCTAAATAAAAGAGGGGGAACTTATGGAAAAAGCAGAATGATGGCAAAGTGGTGAAACATCTGGCTTTCCACAAGGTACTAGCCACTGAGAATGCAGCGGGGCTTTTTAAAAACACAAATGTCTAATGGTGCAACTTTAAGTCCCTTTCTGCAGGGAGCTACTATAATAAGATGTCTTGCTTTCCCTTGAAGTGTGCCAAAGATACAGCCTTGAGTCCGTGGTACTTTGGAAAATGAGTAAGTGGCAGGAATGGGAAGGGATACCAGTATAAAAGAGAGGAGAAGCTGTGTGGGTAGCAAAGAAACCATGAACATAGTGAAAGGTGAGAGAGGAGACTGATAAAAAGCAAGAGGTGAATGTGCTGAGGAAATATCTCTGACCATACTGACCACTATAGGTTCTTCTCATCTCTTTTGTCTCAGAAGTGATTATAGTGGGACCTACAAAGAACAAAACTACAAATATAAAGCTTACATGCTTCTTATCCTATAGACAGGTTAAAATTGTTTCTATTGTAGTTTTGAGAAAAGACTTGCAAGAATGAAACAGATGTTATTACCTTATGTACATATATGACTGCATGACTGATGTGATCCTACAATATGCATAATCAGAAAAATGAGAAATTGCACTCCATTTATGTATGATCTATCAAAATGTATAAATGCATTCTATTGTCATGTACAACTAATTAGAAAAAAATTTAAAAATCAATAAAAAAGAATGCAACGAGAAGAATGTTGCATGGAAGGAATGACAAAGTCCCACAAAGGGCTAGGACAGGGCTGGTTCCTTCTGGTCTATCCACCCATCCTATAGTTTAGGTGCCCACATGGGTGCTAACAATGTGTTAGATGCCTTGGTAGATATTTGGCATAAAGATCAGTAAAAGATGATCTCTGCCACTAAGAGAAATAATCTACTTAGAATACAAATTGAGTGTTAATGGTACTTCAGTAAATGCCACTGGCATCACAACCCTGGACCACTGCTAGTCCCCTTGAAGTTTATTGCTACACATGTAGGGGAGAAGTATCTTCTTCTCTCCCATCTTAGGTTCATGGCAGAGGCCCCTGTGACAGATTAACCAGAGGAAAACAATAGAGTTTATTGAATCTAAATTTAACATGACCTGGTAAGCTTCATCAGGAAATGAAGGCCTGAAGAAATTGTTAAACTTGTATTTGTGTATTTTTTTTAATGCTGGGTTTGATGAAGAGGTGAAGAAATATACTTGAACACAGGGTTTGATCAATTGGTAACAAACTAGGGGAGCTTAGCAAGCCACTTTGTTCAGATTCTTTTCTGTGACCCTGTGTCTTCAGAGACAAGGGTATTCCTTTCTACCAGTAGAGTAGGAAGCTCTCAGATGAGGGTCTTATGACCTTCAGGGAGAAGGGTGGAGAGAAAGTGAGAGTGGCCTTATTGCTTCTGCTGTTTTCTCAAATACAAAGTTGGTCGACCAGAAGATCGTGGTTTTACCAAGGGAGTACCTAAGATGATGCACATGGAGAACACAGAATGAATAAGAGAATCAAAATCCATGAGGCTTCAAAGGACACACAGGGAAAGGAATCTGCTTAAGAAACTGTAAAGCACCGTCAGCAAAGGAATAGGAGAAGGGGAATATAGAATCAAGGAAATAAGAGAAAAGAATTTCAGGAACCAGGAAAGGACCTATTAAGAAAGTACTAAAAGACTGATGTGCACCTGCAGTCCCTCCTGTTAGCCAACACTTTGCTTAACAATTTGCCATCTGCTCATCCTAGATGCCAGCAACCTAGCAAAGTTGCAAGAATATCTTGGCTCAGTCTAGTTTAAGTTCAAACTTTGCTACTTTTGGATGGTTATAAGCAAATTATTTAGCCATTTGCAACTGCAGCTTTGTCACTTATAAAACCAGGATGATATTTCTAGCTATGTGTTTTCCTTCACAGGATTGTTGTGAATGTTGAGTGAAATCATTTATACAAAGTGATAATATTTCAAAAGGCTCCTGCTAAATTGCAATAGTAGATACGAAGAGCATATCCTCCTCCCTATCACATTTGCAGATGACTCATTCTCACCTGCTTCCTCTCAGAGATGAAGCACCACCTTGGTGGATCTCAGAAAATGCCCATGAAGGAAGCACAAAAGGAGACATTAGAAGGGCTATGAGAACAGAGATGACAACAAAGGACAAGCGCTGTTGTAGGAAACTTATTTAGGACCAGAATTACTGGGAATGGAATGGGTTATGAATTCAGAGCATTTCAAAGTCCCTGAAATTTAGTGAAAGGAGAAGTGGATTCTTCAAACTCAAGTTTTTTTCTTTTAATTTTTTTTACAATTTTTTTTAGTTGCAGGTGGACACAATATCTTTATTTTATTTTTTATGTGGTGCTGAGAATTGAACCCAGCGCCTCACATGTGCTAAGCAAGCACTCTACCACTGAGTCACAACCCCAACCCTCAAACTAAACTCAAGACATACATTTAAAAAAAAATATGCATTGAAAAGGAACTTCCAAAAACTGCAGCTTAAGTGCTGGGAAAACATCCAGCAGGTTTTCTGGTCTAAAACATACATTCTGAAAATAGGAAAACATTTCATAAAACCTCCCCTCTAGCCAGTCAAGAAGCATAAGGTATAGCTCTCAGACCTCTGGATGATAATTACTGACCAGGGAGATGAGGAATGTTTCTTTCCCTGGGGCCATTGGTAATATGATAGAGGAAAACATGTCAAATAAAAAGACTGAAAGTCACTGATTTCCCTGTGAAATTATCAAACATTTTATAGTTACTTGACCGAATGTATGCTCACATTAGATGAGGAAGGAATATTGTAATGACTTTCACTTTTCTTTCTTTTATTATTAGCATAATACAAAGAAAATAAAAGTGTTAATTAGGACAGAATATAGAGCAGATGTCTTTATGGTCTAATTGGTTTTGATTAAGGTAGCTGCTCTTAGGGAATTTCCCATAGAGGGATTTAAGTTTTCCAGCCTTGGGCATAAGGAGCTGGAGTTCTTGGTGAGAAATAAGTGAAATAAAGAAAGCAAGAAGAATAAGGAGATCTTTTGCCAAGTGAAGGATTCTAAAGAGAGCCAAGTTTTCAATTCACTTATTCATTCATAAATTGAATCTACAGATCAATTATTTATTGAGCCCTTTTATGCACTAGATACATTGCCAATGCTGGGGAGAGAGTAGGAGGGAGTTGGACCGGGTCCTTCCTCTTATGAAGGTTCCAGCATAGGGGGAAGAATTATATTAAACAAGTGATTAAGCAAAAACACCACATGACTGCTTGGATAGAGAATGGGTGTTGGAGGGAGGTGAATGGAAACTCAGTCAAGCCTGTGGATACTTCAATAATGTCGTCAACCTCTCCTTTTCCTCCAATTGTTATTTGCCTTAATTCTCTTGATTCTCTCTCTTCCTTTCCCTCACTCCAAGCCTTTAACAACAACAACAACAACAAAAGAAAGATTTGGGTTGCATGTCAAAAGCTGAGCAAATTTCTTGGTGTGGCACAGAATCAAGTGCTAGTTTCTTTAGCAGCCAAAGTTTATCTCTCAAACTCACGACATGCACAATCTATATTGTGCTTTGTTGCAATTAACCTTAAGTGGTTTGGGTAAATCACTTTCATTCGCAATATGTTGACAGAATCAAACTACTTTCTTTCTGTTTGTTTTTCTTTTTGCCTCCTAGTTTGATCTTGTTATTACTGACATCATAGTTTATGTTAGGAAACTATCAGTGCTTCCTCCTGTTTGCTACTGACTGCGGTTCCTTCCACAGTGGAAAGAAAAGGCAGTGATGTCCTGTGTTTCCCAAAGACAGTGAGAATGAATGGAACTGAAGAGCCCTTTTTTCCCAGCCCCCTTTATATTTTAATATTGTATTCTTTTTCTTGAAGAGGGTCCTTGAACCCTGGATTTATCCTCAAATGAGATATTCATACTTTAAAAAGTATGTATCAATGAGAGCAAAAAGTGCTGACTAAAATATATTCATATCACATGAGTTGGGCATCAGACTAAAAGACATATTTGCACGTGGAACAGAATCATCAAGGAAGGAAAAGGTATAGAAATAAAGGTGCTGGTTTATTCTACCCTTGCTTGTGATGGACACTTTTCAAACATTCAATCCTTGGACACATATTTACTGGGCAAACACCATGTCCCAGGCACTGTTCTAGAAAAGTGAGACAGCTGGAAACAAAGCAACCAATGATGCCTGCCTTGTGGAGCTTATGCTCTAGCATGGGAAGACAGACAACACTAAGCAAAATAAGTAAGCATACACCACATAGAAGGTGACAAATACAAGCAGGGAGTAGAGTAGGATGGGGGAATACATTTTTTTTTTTTACAAAGTCAACCAACCAGGTACCAATTTCCTCATTCTTAAAGTAGCCAATCAGAAAGGAACTAATTAAAAAAAAAAAAAAACAGCTTCTGAATACACACGCAGCAATCAACAGCAATCTTCTAGAGTAATTTTATTTCTTCAAATGAAATTCATGCCTTTAAAATTCTGCCAATCCCTGAACCTCATGCCTCAAAAACTATGAGAAGAGCATAGCCTGTCCTGGTGGTACACACCTGTAATCCCGGCAACTGGAGAGACTGGGGCAGGAGGATCAAAAGTTCAAAGCCAGCTCAGCAACTCAGTGAGGCCTTAAGCAACTTCATGAGACCCTGTCTCAAAGTAAAAATAAATAAATATAAAAGGACTGGGGATGTGGTTCAGTGGTCATGTCCCTGGGTTCAATCCCTGTTACCAATAGATGGATGGATGAATGGATGAATGGATGGATGGATGAATGGATAGATAGATAGATAGATAGATAGATAGATAGATAGATAGATAGCAGAACATAATATTCTTCTCTCTGCTCTGCTTGGAGACTCTGGAGGTGAGAGGCACAGTAAAAATAGATTTAATATTTACCATAGTAAATCTAACAATTGGGGTTTGTCTTTTCATCCTATTCCTGAGTGGTGAAAAGTTGGGTAGAGTATACCCCATCAAGAAGATGATTTTTGAGCAAAGAAATGAAGAAAGCTAGGGAGTTGCACAAGCAAACGTCTGGAGAGAGAAAGTTCTAAGAAGGGGGAACTTCAGAGCATGCCTGGCATGCTTTGGAAAAGGAAAGAAGGAGTTAGACCAGAGCAAGCAAGAGGAAAAGTAGAAGATAAGATCAGAGAAAAACTGGAATTGGTCACACAAGACCTGTAGGTCACTAAATAGACTAGATTTCTAGTTCAGACATGATTCCATAGACTGCTTTCTCCTTGGGCTTTCCTGCAAAGTACAACAACAAAACCTAGATCTAATGCAGAAGACAACCAAAGGACAACTCTGAAAGGGGGAAAGATGAAAGCAAACTGGTTTAAGACCTCAGGACTAGAGGAAGAGCACAGCACCAGGACATTTTACAACCTGCCACCCAACAGAAGAAGGCAGGCTAGGCTCAGCATTTTCTAACTTCCAGTCCAGCAACAAATAAGCTCATTTTCCCCTAGATCAAGTAGGAGTCTCTCCACGAACACCTGGTAAGCCTGGCATAACTGGCAAGGAGGATGGATCAGAAGTCTCATTGAAAGTAAGTGGTCAGGGGAGGCATTTCCCCTCTGCACCAGGTTCAAGACTCCCCTCCCTCATCTAGACAAACCCTGTGACCTGGGGATGTCAAGCAGAGGAATGATATCACAGTAAACAGTGCTAGTTTAGAAAACCTCCTTCTCCCTGAGATTCCCCCATCCATTAAGAGATGCCACAGTCTGGAGGGCATCACAAGAGGGATTGGGTCACAGAAAGTGGTCCTGGCCCAGGGCCTCCAACCCAAAGATCAGCAAGGGGGTCCCATAGCCAGGACCCAGGAAGCAATCTTCATCCATACTCACCAAAGACTTCTTTCTTATCAAGAGGCTCCAGGCAAAATGACCTGGGTAATCTCCCTCTACTCCTTCAAGTTACACTTGCAGGTAGGTAATAGTGGGAGCCCCGTGACTCAAGATAAACCAAGCAAAACAGTACTGCAAAGACTCTGCAGTTTAGTTTACCATTGAAACCACAGCCAATGAAAGTGGGCTGGGACCTGAATGCTAATCCTAACTAGGGTGACCTCATGCTAAAATTAAAATTTTAAATAGTGCCCAGAGTTTCCTAACATAATAGCAAAATATTTAAGATATATTTAAAAATCACCCATTGTTCCAAAAACCATGAAAATTACAATTTGCATGAGAAAAGAAAATTAACTGACTCCCATACCAAAATGAATCAGATGTTAGAACTACCTCACAAGAATTTTAAAGCAACTAAAAAAACCAAAAAGATTCAACTATTACAAAAAAGTAATTTGTTTTGAAATAAATGAAAGAATAAAAAATCTTGGCAAAGAAACAGATGTTGTAAAAAGAAAACCAAATGAAAATTATGTAGTTTAAACATATAGTAACAGGAAGCAAATGGAAAATAATAAAATGGCATAATGAAATATCAATAATTAACAAATGCAAATGATTTAAACTTATTGATGAAAACACAGAGGATGGTAGAACATATTTTTTTAATGGCTTAACTATATGCTGGTTAAAAGAAATTCACTGTAAATTCAACAACACAGAGAAGTTAAAAGAAGATAAAGTAGAAAATAAAAAAGTCATGAAAACATTGGTTTTCATACAGATGACCCCGATTTTGATGATTCTACATGATTTTTTGACTTTATGATGATATGAAAACAACATGCATTCTATAGGAAATGTATTGTGAATTTTGAATTTTGATCTGTTCTGGGACTACTAATGTGCAGTACGATTCCCTCCTACATGGTACTGGGCCGCCTCGGAGATGGGCAACCTATCACTGAAGGGTAGCGATGTAATTGTGAGGTAAAAACACAATGATTTACAGTAAACTATGATGTCAGCATTTTTTGAATACAGGTATTCATTAGATTACATGAGTTAATCAATACCTGATCATAAAATAGGCTTTGTGATAAAAGATTTTGCCCAACTATAAACTAGTGTGTTCTTTGAGCACATTTAAGGAAGGTTAGGCTAAGCTATGATCTCAGTATATTAGTTGTATTAAATGAATTTTTAACATGGCATTTTCAATATATGATGGGTTTATCAGTACATAGCCCCATCTAAAATGGGGGGCCTCAGTATCAGATAAGGCATATGCAATGGTCTGAACACATGTCCCCCAAAATTCATATGTGGAAACCTGTTTCCCAATGTGACAATATTTAGAAGTGGGGCCTTTAGAAGCTGTTTATGTCATAATAGCAAAGGCCCTGAGATTGGGATTAGTGCTCTTATAAATGAGACTCAGAGAGCTGCCTTGCCCCTTCTACCTTGTGAGAACACAGCAAGAAGGCACCATCTGTGAGGAAATTGGCCCTCACCAAACACCAAATTTTCCAGCACTTTGATCTTGGACTTAGTCTCCAGAACTTTAAGAAATAAATTTCTGGGTTTTTTTTAAAGCTACACAATCTATGGTCTTTTGTTATAACAACCCAAATAGACTGAGACAGTGGACTTCAGAGCAAAGAAAATAACTAGCAATAAAAGGAAACCCTGTTTATAAAAGAATCATTCCACCAGCAAGACTTAACCACCCCAAATGTGTATGGACCAAACAACAAAGATTTGAAATACATGAATCGAAGCTAGTAGAACTAAAAAGAGAAATAGTCACATCCACTCTTAAAGGCAGTACCTCAACATTTACTCAGTGACTGATAGAGCACAAGACAGAAATTCAGCAACAATATATATGGAGTGCTCTGTATATGGATTCCCCCGTGAAAACAGCAGAGAACACAATTTTTTAATGTACCAATAGAGATTCACCAAGATTAAACAATGTCATGAATTATGTAATGAGCTTCAACAACTTTTTAAAAAAAGACTTTTGCCTTTTATTGTGAAAAAAATGAAGACTCACTGCAAGGTGTTGAACAAGAGGGTCCTTGTAAGGCCAGTCTGGCTACTATGTTTTCTCTTACAGCAAAAATGGCAAAGATAGAGACAGAGAGACCAATCAGGAGGCCAGTGCCATATTCTGGGCAAGAGATGGTGGTGGTTTGGGATCAAGGGTGTAAGGGTTATCCAATTCTGGTAACATTTGAAGAATTTAAAAAGTGGTTTAACATTGCTATCATCTGAAATAATATAGGGAATAATAGAAGAATGCTTATTTCAAAAGAGAAGCAATATTTATCTTATATATTTTGTACTACTCCCCTTTTCCAAATGATAATTAACAAGTGTTGAACCTCAAGATGTTAGTAAAGAGTAATTGCTTCACAGTTAATGTTTGTGAATTCAGTTTTTGTTTTTTCTTTTTTGTTTTCTGTCCCAGCAGAAACAGAAGGAGTTGGTTAAAAAGGAGGAAAGAAATCATTTCAACTGGGTCACAATTCTTGCCTGCCTTTTCACTAAATGATGATGAGGAGAAAAAGTTGTCTGCTTTCTCTAGATGAGTTTCCCTTGAGTGCTCAGCATGGTCTGAGTTTTAAAACAAGGCCTTGTCTTGTAATCCCAGCAGCTCGGGAGGTTGATGCAGGAGGTTCTCAAGTTCAAAGCCAGCCTCAGCAAAAACGAGGCACTAAGCAACTCAGTGAGACCCTGTCTCTAAAAAAAATACAAAATAGGGCTGGGGATGTGGCTCAGTGGGCGAGTACCCCCTCAAATAAAAAATAAAGCCATTTGGTGTGACATGGTCCCTACATTCCAACCTCTTGTGCTCCTTGATGCTCAATCAGAGGAACAACAGTTTGTCCTAAAACTGGAGAAAATAGTGACAGTGCTAAACATATTGACATATTGTAAGTTTTCCAAAATGTGACTTCCCAAGGATTTTCAAGAACAATTTATGTTCAAATTTCATTACTTAAATGATTTTCAAACCAAATCAACAAATAATATGCAATTCCATAGTATTGAGAGCTATTACTACTGATGCCATGTACCAGGTACTATTAAGTTTGTTCATTTAGTCCTCACAGTGAGTCTATACACTTACATTCACATATACATGCATGATGTTGTATGAAGTTCCTCATGAAGAACCTGAGAAACAGAGTTAGCAACTTTCCAGTGTCACACATGTATAGGAATAGAAATTGGGTTTCAAACTCCAAGCTGGCTCTGGAGCCCAAGCTTTCATAACACTAGGCTACACCACTACATGAATAGTTTTATGACTCAATATTGACTTTTGAAAGCCCAAAAATGATTTGATATTTCTGAGCAAAAGAAAAATTCCTGTCTATCTTCTAATAGTCAGTATGAAGTTACTGAATTTATTATGTAGACAGAAAGGTAGTTAAATGTTGGGTTATTTTTTTTTAAGTGTAAATATATGGATCCCTACTATTGAGAAAAATGGGAAAGTCTTTAAGACAATAGAAAAATGATCCTTGGCCTCCTCAGATGCCCAGAGGCATTCTAGCACTTTCTGGGAATTAACCATCTGCTTTCTTACCATTCTCCATGCTCCTCCCCTCCTGTCCTTCCAGATTGCCAACATCTCAGTGGGTAGAGCTCTATTCTTTGACTTATGTTGGAATCCTAAAATAAATGCTTAAAAATTGCACGAAGTACTTAAATGAATAAAAAAGAAATAAATTGTGATTTGGATGGTGATCAAATTTTTGTTCTTCTTTATATCTCTCTGAATCAAACATGCAACCATACATTATTCAGCAACCTTGAGGCTGCTGCTTCTCACCTTTTACCCAGCCCAGGTAATTATGCTGTCCTGGAAACACTCATCAAAGCCTTATGCAAAATCATCAGATGTTTATCCCCAGAGGCCTTAAGTGACCTAAGGCAATTTTTAGAAGCAATGAAAGTGTCATTATAACTAATTGCAAGTGGTCACTTTCTTTTATGTATGTGGTAAGCTTGCTGTCTTTATTGCCACCTTCTTAGTAAGAAAGAATATATTTTCAAGTGGAGAAAATGAAATGGTGAGGGAGAGACCAGATTCTTGACTGACTTCTAATGATTAGCAATAAAGACAGTTAGAGTTCAAAGGTGTTCCCTCTGAGGCAGAGTTTTTCACCTCAGGGCAATCTTTGCTTCTGTGTGAAAGGAAACCTGCTAATTGGTATCCTCCTTTGACAATGCCCTACTGGGTCCCTGGAGCCCAGTAAGTACCTAGATCTCCCAGCTACCTAGCAGTAATAGGTACAAGAGGGGAATACATTATCATTAAAGGCTCATTGTCCTCTAATGCTGGGAGCTTTGGCATTTTCCCACATTGAAATATGCTAGATCATTTAATAACTCACTTCCTGAAGTGCATTCTAATTCTAATTGAAATGAATGTTCTAATTAGCACTATATGGGAAACTTAAAATAGAACCACACTTCTAAAGGTATCTCTTTGAAAATTGTTTGTTTCAGTTTTATTGGACAGTTTTCCCTTCGTCTTCATAACTGTGTAGTTTATAGAGATTTTATAAAGGTAACTATTCTTGTAAATCTGGCATAGGGTCCATTTTTTCCTACGCTTTGCTCACTCAGAATTCTGATGCCTGACTCAGGAACAGAAAGTGAACATGAGTGCTTTGCAAATGATTTTTGCTAAAACATATGGTTATTCTGTTGTACATTTTTAAAAATTATATTTAATGCACTGAATTCAAGTGCTTTCCATATGGTTTTTATTCCCTTCAATTCCATGCAGGTTAGTTCTTCCTCTAAATCCACAGGGTGTGCTAATTAGGGTCAAAGAATGACCATATATCAGCCTGCCCATTGATTATAGCTAGGATTCTTTTGGCAACAAGTAACATAAGTCAGCTTAAACAATTTAGACAGTTATTGTTTTACTAAATAGAAAGTCCAATGTCAGAGTAAACTCCAAGTTTGATGAGCAGCGCAGTCAGTAATGTCATGAAGGTCTCTCCACCTACCTTTCTCTCTGTTGATTTCAAGGTCAGCTGCATCCAAAGGCTGGTTCCCTTCATAGCCCCAAGAAGATTGATGGGTTAATCAGGCCATTATTCTTTCTTCTTGTATCCAGCTGGAGATAAAGAAAAAAACTTACCTATTGCCGTCATCCTAGATGAGCCATCTTAGGTCCTGTACCAATCATAGTTGCCAGAGGAATGGGTTTAGACCTTCAACACCCAATGTGGTGACCATTCACCATACATGGCTATTATGCACTTGAAATGTGGCTAGCCCAAAATGTACTACTAACAAAAAAGATATACTAGATTTTAAAGGTTATATTGAAAAGTAATATAGTACATTAATAATTTCTATGTTGATTATATGTTGACAAGATAGTATTTTAGATATGTTGGATTAAATAAAATATACTATCCAGATTAATTGTATCTGATGATATTTACTGTTTTAAACATGGGAAATTTTAAATTGCATGAATGACTCCCTGTATTTCTCTTGGACAGTGGTTGTTAACCAATCAGAATTCCCCCCTGGAGTGGGTGTCAGTTACACACCTGAATAAAAGCAGGATTTTCTTGTAAAGAGAAAAGGGAGAATCAGTGTTAGGTAAGCAACCACATGGTCCATTTCAACTGGAAAATCATTTCTTTAAATTACTCTCTTGCTATTTTTATTCTGATTTCTAATTGGTGGCTAGAGGTTATAGAAAATCAGTTGCCATACGTGGGTTTCATCTGGGACTAGTGCAGTTTTCTCTAAGTATTCCAAATCTAAAGCCACTATCCTGTGCAGAAGTTTTGAGCAGAGATTTCAGATTCTTTCCGATTACTCCATAAGTCTACTTACAACTGGAAACAAAGATGGGCTGATCTTACAAACCTGAGTCCTCTTCCACTACTTTTTCTTAAACAGTTTCATTTTGTTTCATATTCAACATTTATTCTGTTAATAAAGCAATAGGCAACAACAGCACCAAATGTGTAAGACTGGTTAACATGCTAGGGGACAGTAGACTTGCCCTGGGGGTTGCTTACTATTCTGCTTTCTATTCTGTACCATTTTTTTTCTCCTGTTATTTCCTGCTTTGTACTCACAGGTAAAAGGTCTTTTCCATACTTAGCTTCTTGTAAGGCAGCCCCTGCTTCTCTGTTCAATAGCTAACTGTGCAGTTGTTCTAAGATCAAAGAGTCCATAGTTTATAGAATAATCAGGAGGGCTGTAGAAATTAGTAAAGAAAAGTATGTGTGAATTATAATCAATATATTGGATTGTAAAACGAAGACTTTCCCTTGAAAAAGCGTTAGCCTCTGTCTTCATGCAAGGTGTCATCAGGGTAGGACTACATATATTTTAGGTTCAACTTGCTCCAGGGCTGATATCCTTCTGGTATGCAGCAGTCCCTAAACCAAGAGTTACTGCTGAAGCCCAGCCGTGAATAGCCCCCAATACTCTTCCAGTCTCCTTGGTTCTCCTGTTCCCTCCATTGAATCCTGGCAGGGGAGACACAGCAACTCTTGGCCCTGAGGAGGTTTCCAGGACTGTGCCACACTTTTAAACAACCCATCAGTTTTTCAACACTTGGAACCTGCCTTAGGCCATTGATCAGCTTTCCTTTTAGCAAAGAGACAGAGGGAAACAAATGTTAGGGTTGAAAATTAAGAAGGAATCTCAATGTTTTCTCTTTGATGTCTTTTAAGGAAAACTCATAAAATTACTGTTCATTTTTATTAATACATGCCAATTAAAGATTTCCCTAAAAGATCTGTTGTAGAGCAATAAAACCACTGTATTTGGTGACTCGACAGCTGGACTCTAGTCCCTATCTTGACACTGACCACGTGTGTAAACTGGGGCTGGTCCTTAGTTGCTCTGAGTCTGTTTCCTCTTAGATAAAAAGCAATATGTCTACTTCACAGAATTATGAAGGTAGTTATTAAATAACAAAATGTAAAAGTAACCAGCCCTGCCCCTGGCACATCAACAGCTTGGTGAACTCTGCTTGAACTAGAATTTGAAAACTGGAAAACAACTGCTTGAAAAGACTTTTTGTAACTTCTTACTAAAGTAAAACATACAGGAAGAATAACACACAAATTATCAGTGTTTAGTTTAATAAATTTTCAAAGAGGGAGCAAAGGTAACCAGCACCCACATCAAGAAATAAAACATTATCACATCATCCATACTCCAGGCATCCTTCCATACTTCCTTCCAGTCACCCACCTGAAGGAACTTTTGATGTCAAACTACTGAACATTTCAATGTGGAAACAATATTGTACATACTTTGATGGGTTTTAGTGATCTAAAAGGTTTGGGTGAGTTACTCTCCAAGTTGAAGAGCATATGATTGATTAAGTAGGGACAAATTTATGATAAACACAAAAATACCTATTCACTCTGCAAAGGTGCATTGACATCCAACTCTGGGAACCAAGCAGTGGTGAGGATGATGCATTTGAGAATGTGGCTACTGCTCTCCAGGATTTTTAGCAAAGGAGCAGTAGTAGCAAAATGGGAAAGCCACCATCTGGGGATCAGCAAGTAGACTGGTTTCTTCTACTCTACCAGTGAAACTGAAGCCTAGGGTAGGAGTGGACCAGGGAAGGCCTCAAACGCCAGGCCAAGAATTTCTCAGGGCAGTATGGAGCCATTCATCACTTTAGATACTAAAGTGTAATAAGCTGAAAATATTCTTATTGTGGAAGATAGTTAGAAGAAAGAGTGACTGGCCTCAGAAAATCAGGTAGGAGGCTCTGGGAAATAATCTAGGCCAATGGAGCATCAGAATCACTTGGAGGGTTTGTTAAGCCACATCTTGCTGGGCCCTTTCCCAGGTTTCTACTTCAGAAGGTCTAGGTTGGGACAGGATGATTTATAATTCTAAGAAGTACCCTGTTGCTGCTGGTCTTGGTACCATGCTTAGAGAATCACAGTTCTGAACTCACGTTTTCAACCCTCACAACACATTAGATTCACCTCGTGTTTTTAAATACCCACACCTCGTCTCAAAAAAAAAAAAAAGAAAAGAAAAGAAAAGAAAAGAAAAGAAACAAAGAAACAAAAAATCTGGGGTGGAGATATTTTTAAGAGTGATTCTATTTTCTAGCCTAGTTTAGAAATCACTCATCTATAGTGATTCTGAAATGTGGCTGTGTATTAGAATTATCCAGGCAGTTATTCACCAGATTCCTGGGCATCACCCCAGGATGTACTGATGAAGTCCTGGCTTTTCAGTGTTTCATCTTCATAGACTGGTAATTCTGATGCAGCCAGTTCCCACACTGGCTTTTGGGAACTGCTAGTCTGGAAAGAAGTTTTAAGACAAATCCTGGAAACAAAGTATAAGAAGTGACAATAAAAGAGAAGAAAGTTCCTAGGATTTGCTAGCTGGTTAGATAGGCAGATCCTGGGAAAGGAATTAAAGCCAAAAGAGTGGGAAATCTACCTAAAAGATCATAAATAAGCCTTGTATGGCAATCAAGGTGTTGCCATGGAAAACTGTTGGTAACTCAAAAAGCCCCGACTTGAATGAATTCTCTTTTTGCCTACAGATGGCACATCCAGACACCCCATCTTGTCAGATCCTGACAGTCAGTAGAGGCTAATTCATGCTGACTAAGCTCCAGGAAGTTCAAGTCTCTAACACAGCACAAAAATTGTTAATTTTCAATGGAAAGCGTAATAACCAAGAGAGCCAAGCACTTGTATTCTCCCTGTGGGCAAATTATAGGGAAAGCCAGATTGTAATCAGAAAGTTGCTGGGTAGGAATGGAATTAGAGCAAAGAGGAGTTAATTGCATGGCTCAAATGTGTAGGGGCATCCACTTGTGATAACTGCTGATCCTTCTCGACAAGTAAATACTTGCAGGAGTCTTAAAAGAGACTCTGATGAACAGTTCCTTATGCACACAGCTGATGCTTGTTCCAGTGACTCTGCCATGCTTATGTTCCACCTTCAACAGACTAACTCATTGTTTCTCTAGATGTAAAAATATTCTCAAACTGATGAGATCTTGCTTACCTGTAAAACATTGTGTTTCTTAAGGTGAGTTTGTGTACCCCTCATTAAGCAACAATGTATTTTACAATTGAGTTCTTAGAGAACAAATTTATTTTCCTTAATTCAACATTTCTGAGGTGGTTCCTGAACTTCACCATTGCCACAGTTTGATTTCAGTCTTATGACAATAATTAGTCTCTTTTTATAACGAGAAGAATTAGAAGCTAATATTTTAATTATGAATTACACTTTTATGTTTTTTTTCTAAAAGCATGATTCACTTTTGTGATCAAAAGTAAGGCCTTAGTTAACCACAAGCATAAGAAGCCTTTATGTCAGATCATGAGGCCACAGTACCTGGGTCACTTATAACCTAAGACCGACCTTGAAAGCAAGCAAGAAATTACAATTAGAAGGCACGAAATCAAGCATGCTAACCTAAACCTGCAAAGTGATGACAAATGTCCTGGCTATATTTTAACTTTACAGTTATATTGATATTGAAAAGGCTCTTTAAGAAAGCCAAAAGGAGAACAAAGCATTCTTATCATGCTCGATATAGATAACAAGAGAAATAAATCCAAAGTATAGCATTTGGTTGACCTTTTAAGGGGGAGGACAGGAGTGGGAATGGTTGAGTATGTGCTCTCCAAATGCATATTTGTTGCTTGAGTGATAGCAAGAGCAAGAGCAGCTCTTTACCAGAGGGGAAGAAGATGCAGGTGGGAAAGGCTTGGATCTGTTTTCAATAGGAACAGACAGGATGAATCTTCTCTGACCTCTTGATACTTTCCTATTTATGCTAGGCCTCCTTCCTGATTGTGCTCAGATTCTTATTTAAATCCAATTAAATTTGGAACTTGAGTAAACACACATGTATATTATTCAGAAGATTGTATTAAAGGATTTTTGCATGGAGGCCAGAGCAGCTGTATCATTTCTGCTATTTAAGATTTGGTATTTTTCTTAGTATCTTTTGGAGGGATAAAAAAGGGGGAAACAGCAATAAAGATTTCATTAAAACCAGAGTATCCCCTTTTGTTAGTCTCTCCTACGTTTTGGTTTATAGCGATAGATGGTCTTAAAACCAGTCAGGTCTCTCTCCTTCCAGTGGCTCCCCATTGTCAACAGAATAAGCTTTAGTTCCCTGGGAAGACTTCAGATTCCTTTTATGATGGGGTCCCTCCTTGGCTATCATATCCTGCTACTTTTCTTCTCACAGAATATTCCATCAAATCCAGACTCTTGCAGTTTCACTAGTTTGGACTTACTTCATACCAATGTACTTTACCTAAGTCCTCGACCTTGCCTGGAAGTGAGAATTACACAGTGTGAGCAAAGCTGCCACATATCGTGGCTCTGGTACGTTGTTAATGGTAAGACCTTACGTAAATTACTTAACCTCTCTGGGCTTCAGCTTTCCCTTCTCTAGAGCAAGGATGGTCGTATCAATATTACAAGGTTGTTGGGAGAATTAAATGAATTTATGTGCATAAAATGCCCAGATCAGTGCCTGGCAGAGAGGAAGTGCTTCATATTTTTAACTTCCACTGAGCCTGCAAGATTAACCCCAGTGTTTCCTGTGGAAATTTTTATCTAACAAAGTCTCCTGCACCCTGTCCAGAACAGTTGATTTGCTTAATTTCTTCATTGTACCTATATCTCCTGTCACTACATCTACCCACTTTGATTCCCAAACCAAGCCCTCATCTCTATTATCATGATATATTTCTGTGGGTGACTGATCCTCATCTAGTTTGTGAACCCTATAAGGGACAGTGCTCAATCTTAATTGGCTTTCACTCGCCAGTGGGTAACAAAATAATAACTACATAGTAGATGTTCAGTAAATGTTCAGTGAATAAAGAAGCAGTCATATCCTGAGGAAGAGAAGCATTTATGTAGTTTCTCATTATTGAACAATTTCTAGAAAAAAAGCTTTCCTATAAAGAGCAAGATCTTAAATTTATAATGCTTACCAAAGTAAACTATAAAAAATCATCAGACATCACAAAGCTTTAGTTTGTAAACAACAGTGTTTAAGAACTTCATGAACCTAGATGTGGAGTGTATCAATCAATCAAGAACTAAGCTCAGAGCACAACCATCCTGAGATCTAGCTAGGTGACCTTGGTTAAACTGCTTAACCTCAGTACCATCTGATTTGTCAACTGTAAGCAATAATAGAATATTTGCCCTCCCCACCTAAGAGAAGTTTTAAGAAAGTAATGTTTTTGGACACCTCCAAAACTTCACACTGGTAGATGCTAGGCATCTTTTAACCAGGAGTGATTTTGCACCATCTGCCAGAGAACATTGCCAACATCTGGAGACATTGTTGGTCGCTTCAAGTAGGGGATGCTACTGTTAGAGGTCAAGGATACTGATTTAAAAAAAAAAAATCTACAATTTACAGAAAAACCACCCACAACAAAGAATTTTCCATCTCAAAATATCAATAGTGCTTAATTTGAAAATTCCTGATGAAAGTGTGGTATGACTTTTCTTTATATTTGGTTCTATAATATTTGTTCCTATATCACTATTGAAGAGACAACAAATGATGCAATCATACTTAAGTTTTATATCTAAATCTTGGTGACCCATATGGGCTTATTGAGCAGCAGCTTTTTAACAAGCATTCTAGCTCTTGTAGTTAACTATTGAGTCAGGTGAAATTCTAAGCACATGTATTAATTCATTTAACCCTAACAACAACCCCTAGGGGTACTCTACTACACATATTTTACTGAGGAGGACTAAGGCAAAGTTGCAAAGCTGGGTTTGAATTAAGTCTTTCTCCATCCACAATGGAAAGTCTCTCCATGCAAAGGCCTCCCACTAGGAGGCCCCATTTCTGCAATGCTTTTAAAGGCTGTTTAATTTTCTTTTCATTGTCTTTGGCAGAAAGATTAACTCTGGTGTATCCAGTCTTCTTACCAGAGGACCTGCTGATTTGGAGGTGTTGAACTGATTGGAAGGGAGAACTACAGCACAGAAAGGGACACAAGACCACCTCTGGAGAACACAGTGTTGGAGCCTGGTAACGTGTATAAAAGCAGTTCTCAAGTTGTAAGGCAGTGGTTTTCAAACTATAAAACATTACCAGGAGAGCTTGTGTAAAATGCTGATTTCCCAGGGTCACCCTCAGAGATTCTGATTCAGTGAGTTTGGGTGTTGCCCAGAAATCTCCCTCTTTAACCAGCTTGCAAGTGACCTTGATGCAGGTGGTCCATGGTGCACACCTTGAGAAACACTGCTGTAATGCAGGGCTTGGAAAGGAGAGCTAGCTAACCCCAGAAGAATACTTAGGTTTTTGTCTGTATATAAATTCAAACCATCTGGGGGGAGCTTATTAGTGCTTTTCTGGTTCCACAGTAACTCACAAGCGTTAGGCCAAGGAGCTTGATTGAGAAGGCATTGATGGGGAGGGAGGGAAGGAAAAGAAAGGCGCAGGGGCAATTAAAACCACCTTCCAACTGAGGCAATTGTTTCCCTGTGGACAATGAAGGAGCTCTGGAGCACCTTCCTCCTCCTTCAGTGTCTCCCTAATTGGCTGTTGTGGCTATCATTCTGCCCCAGGGAGGTTAATAGAAACAAGGAGGGGGTTGGGGGGAGGATGCCAAATATCTTAGAGCAGCAACAAAAGAGAAGCCAAGCTCATTTCCACTGCAATGAGGAAAGCCTGATTGGTCTCTTTCCCCAAGGTCCTCTTTCACACCATCCCTGTGACCTTTTCCTCTTTTTTCTTTTCTCCCTCAGAGGGACCAATAAATATGGGCTGTCTGGACAAGTAGTGCTTTATTAATTATCCAGGGAAAATTCCAATAGCTCCTAATTCTGCCATAAAATGATATTGTGTTTTTAAACTTCTTGCTGAATCACATTGTCTTGGAGATGAACACCAGGCAAAAGCAATTTTATTCTGAGCATCTTTCCAAGAGACCAAGTTGACTTTACTACTTGACCATTATATGACACACATTAACCATGTATGCTATAGACAACTTACCTTTCACTGATTTAAGTAATTTAAAGTAATTTCAGCAATGTAGTATAGCATAGTGATTAAGACTTCCTGGCTTCAGTCCCAGCCATGCAAATCACTAGCTGTGTGACCTTGAAGATTACTTTACATCTCTAAACTGCAAGTACTAATCTGTAAAATTGAGATAATAATAGGATTCCTTCCCAACACATACGTGCGCACACACACACACACACACACACACACACAGTTTCAACCTCAATGCATTGCTCTGACCACCAAATGAGACAGTATATGTAAAATGTAGTGCACCACCCACAGTAAATGTGCATAATGTTTGCCTGCATTATTTCCATCCTTTATTTCTGAGTTATTAGTGTTTGATGTTTTTAACTTAATATCTGGACAAAAAGTAACAGAAAGAAAGGATGGAAGAAACAATGAAAGTATTTCCACTGCTTTAGCTTTGCATCTCAAATGCTCATAGCCTATGGAGCAGAACAGTAGATGAATTCCAACCAAAGGAAAGGACACACAACTTGGGAATCAGACAGGAGAATAAGATAAATCAATCACTCAGTTGCTTGCCACATACATTGTGAGGTATTGAATATGGATTAAATGTTTCTTACCAATACTTTAGCCTCCACTTCTTGCATGGTATTGTAATTTCCAGACTGCAAAGAAATGACTATATGTGTGGGAAAAAAATTACCTAGGAGTCTGGAGGACAAATTCAAATGTGCCAGAATAGCAGGGGCTCTGGTCTTCTGGTATGTTCTCTTGAAGCTCTCTGCACCAGCAAATCCTCTGTGTGTACTGTTGCTGATGGTCCTCTTACTCACACGCAGGTTCCCCAGGTACAGGGGAAGAGCACCAGTCCCTGATCAGTGCAGGGCTACCTAGTGACTAAACACCATTGAGATATGCAGAGAGTAAGTCTTGATTTTAAAAACAAAAGAAAACCAAAAAGCCTCTCCAAGCAGAGCCAATAAAACAATCTGCCCTCCTCCTCTCAGTGAATTAACCCTCAAGCCAGTTTATCTTTACCAGATACCACCTCTTAGGAATGAAATTAGAAAGCATGCTGTAATTTTATAAAGTAATTTAAAGCAATGCTTTAAATTATTGTTAACAAATTTTCTGTTACTGTGGAACCTCATACAGTGGAGCATATGATGTGCATCATCTCTCAGTTGGACATCTGATAGAAAATTACTGTCATTTAAATTATATTTTTATCATTAAGTTACTCAACTTTTGGTTTTAGACTTAAAATTATTCTATCATTTTTCACGTTATCTGAATTATACAGTCTTATGTCAAAAACTACAACTTCTGAAATAGTCAATAATATGATGCCGATGACAAAGAGTAGTTGACTGGATCATTAGAGATTAGGAATTCCAAATGGACCAGGTGCAGTGGTGCACACTTGTAACCCCAGCAATTTGGGAGGCTGAAGCAGGAAGTTTGTGAGTTCAAAGCCACCCTCAGCAACTTAGCAAGACCCTTAGCAACTTAGTGAGAATCTGCCTCACTAAAAACTAAAAATAAAACGTAGCTTAGTGGTTAAGCAACCCTGGGTTCAATACCCAGTACCCTGTGTACATATATATACATATATACATGTACACATACGTATGTCATAGTTTTATTTTTATAATGTATCAAGGCAAAAGGATTTGTATCAGAAGGTAATGAGGCTCCAGAAACCTAGACCTCATCCAGTTGCTTTCAAGGATGACACGATTGGCACACCTATAACCCAATACACTCATGGAGAAGCTTTGCATATTTTACATATGCTGTTTACATGGTTCTGCCCACTAGAGATCCAGAATCTCAAATACAATAGGAATGTTACCTCAACACAGTTAAGTACAGTATGTGTGATGTGGTGTGCTTAACAAGGCAGTCTGAGCTGGGACAAAAAAATGATCCAAACACTTACTAGCTTCCCTGACATTGGGCAAGTTAGCTCATTTCTCTGATCTTCAGAAAAATGCCACTAATAATGTTCAATGCCCTGCCAATGTTGTAACCTGAGGCAAAAGAAGAATGTATGCTCCCATATCCTCCCATATTTTGAATCAAGTGGGAGAAGTTCACAGAAGCTCACCAGTGAAAAAACGTGGCTCCATGAAGCTCCGCATTGCCCAGTCTGTTTGCACGCCACTATCAACCATAATAAACTGCTGACTGGGAATGAGTGCCTGTTTCACAACAGCAGAGCTGCAGAACAAACAACAGCCTGTTTTTATTTAAAATTATGATGTTTTTGTTCTTCATGAATTTTTATATCAATTTTGACTTTTTAAAAAAATATTGTATGAAATATCATTTATTTTGAGTACTGAGTTTATTGAGCCCCTGTGAACACATCACTTTCCCCATCACGATCCTGGTCCTAAAAAGACATATTTTCAAGGATTATTCTGCTTAGGGATAAAGACTGTAAAATAACTTCATAAAATTCATACTTACAAATAGTAATCATTGCGGTATTATTTTACAATGCCCACAGAGATTCCATAGGCATTATAGAATACATCTGCAGGAATTCCTGAAGCAGCAATGGGAGTGTGAACAATATGCAGATTATTAAATATGCTGAAAAGATATACAGTGAGTTCAGCTATCAACCTCTGGATCCTATCACAAAGGAGCTATGACCCTTAGCCAGAATGTTTAAGGGAGAGGTGCTGGTCCAAGTGGGATCTCTCCTCTTCCAAGTCAGTATGCACTCTGAATAAAGCCCACGTGTTTCTCAAGATCCCCAGTGATTATATTCAAGTAACATTTAGTCTTTGGTGGCACCAAAAATAGCCTGTAAGTACTGAGTTTACCAATTGATTTCCACAAACCGCTCTGAAGGCCAGTTTGACTAACTATACTATAGTCTTGTCCAGTCCTTTCTGTCTCCCCAACCAGGTAACTCTTCTCTCCAGCCCAAAATTGATTCTCTGTGAACAGATCTGAGAATTTTAAATTTCCCCTTTTCAGAAAGAATAACTTCCAGACAGGAGTTTGGCAAAAGTGTCCCCTGCTAAAAGGTTCTTTGACATTACCTGGGCCACTCAAAGCTTTCTTGTTGAGCCGCTGCATTGTTGTTTGGATCTGGAACATCCTGTGTTAAGGCCTTGGTCCCTAGCTTGGCACTAGTGGGAGGTGGTGGAAGTGTGGAAGCTTCAAGAGGTGCCCCTAGGCACACACCTGTAATCCCAGTGGCTCAGGAAGGTAAGCTAAGGCAGGGGGATCACAAGTTCAAAACCAGCCTCAGCAATTTAGTGAGGCCCTAAGCAACTCAGTGAGATTCTGTCTCTTCTCACTTTCCAGCTGCCATGAGATGAGCAGCTTAATCTATCACACCCTTCCTGCCATGATGCACTACCTCAGCATGGGCCCTGAGGCTGAGTGACCATGAGCTGAAACCTTCAAAACAATGAGCCAAATAACCTTTAGCTCTTTATAAGCTGATTATCTTCAGGCATTTGCTACAGTAACAGAAAGCTAACTATCACCCACTATACATGCAAAACTGTAGGAGCTGCAGAAAATAAACCTGCCTTTACCCCCAGGATGATATCCCAGGGCAACCTGATGAAAAGCACAAGAAAAGCACCCAATGTTCATCTACATTTAACAATTACTGAAAAATCAGTGCCTCAACTATTTCTAACTACCTCCATTTATTTGTTCACGTTGTCTCTGGAGAAAACAGGTCTACGGTAATTTTATAGTATGTTGTTTTCAGCAAAGGAAGACAAATATATAGATACTGCCTTTGCTTTTCATTCCCTGGTTGTTCACAGAGAATGTAGAAGACTCAACTTGTTAAATACTGAAAAAATATTAGTCATCAAGAGAAAAAGTGCTTTAAGAGAAAAGACTTGACAAAAAGTAATACATAGACATCGCACAGAGCTTCTCACTTCTGTTGAATTTGCAGCCTAAACACTAAAATATGCAATTTTCCATCCCACTTTGTTCCACAGAGACCAGGTCTGACAAACAGTCTGACACCAGTGGTTATTGCCCTTTGTCTGCCCTGATGCTGAAGGCTATGTGAGCATAGAATGAGCAAATGTGGGGCAAATGTTAGCTGCCCCATTCTTTCACACTTGGAACCTTCCATCTCTCACTTTGAGTCACTAAGGAGCTCGCTGACATGCCTCAGTCTGACTCATTTTACATTCTGGCTTTACTTCCATCTACTTTTTCTTCTTGTGTGTGAAATAAAAATAACACAAAATAACATATGGAAAGATAGAAAACAGAAAGTTAAAAATTCCTGATAATATTCAAATTTTTTAAAAAGAGTCATCAAAAAATAAAGTAACATTTTGGTGTAACTTCCAGATTTTTCCTTTAGTTCCCTCTCCTTATTTATTTATTCTCCATCCATTTTCTACCTCACTTATTTGAAAAACCACGTATGTACATAGTAAATTCCCAATTATTCTGAGGTGTATATCTAGACAGTTCCAATGACTTTTTTCATATTGACTCAGGGAGTTCTGAAAACTCTAGGTTCTTTGAAGTGCTTGAGAGGGGCTGAGGAGAGGGTCAGTCTCTATGGGAATGTGGAGTTTGAGGTATCCTAGGCTTCCCTTTATCAGACCGACTTTTATCTTTTCATGTGTTTGGGCTTCTGTGTGTTTTTGTTTGAATAATAAAGAGTCTGTGGCAAAAATAAAATGAAAACTGTACATATCTAATTTCATTTTTCTATTGGGCATATTAAATTTTGGTAATGTGCTTTTGATACAGCCATTTGGATGCTTTTGATGTATATTTCTTGGTGATAAAAATACATTGGACACTTTTATGATCATTTTGGTGTGATTATTTAAAACTATCTCAGATTGAAGGCCTACACCAAACCGCATTTTCAATTATTGTAGCTTTACAATAAAATTCAACATCAATTCAGTCTCCAGCAGGGAAAAGCCCCACATGTCACTCATTTATCCTTAGGATTTATTGATGGATCTTTCTTGCTTTATTATTTCAGATCCACTTTAGAAGAAGTTAGCTAGGTATTAAATTAAACTCTGACTTTAGGATATAGTATTTTTGTAGCTAAAGAAATGACAGCATCTGAAGTGATCTTTAAATGCAACTCAATTAAAAGATGGAGACAGTTGTTTCAGCGAGGCTCCCCTTCTAGAAGCTATGTTGACCTTTAATGCCTAACATTTGTCCTCATTGTGGATTAGAATTTGTGAACACAGTGGGTGGTTCGTTCTATTTTGACGCTTTGCTTTTCCCAGGAGACTGTCTGAAAGGTGTGAGCATGTTGTCTGATCTGTCAGCACCTCATGAAGGTGAGGTGTTACTGGACTCTGAGTGCACCGCTGCTCTCTTAATAGAAATCATACGGTATAAACTGCTGTTAGGACAAAGAATACTCAAGTAGATTTGGGAAGGGGGAAGAAACTTTAAATTACAAATTGGAACGAGGACTAGTGAAGACTTATTTTGGTTTTCCTGCAGGTTATTTTGTAATATTTTAGAAAATGCATCCGTTTCTGGCTGGCAACACAAACTTATTCATTCCTTGTCTCCCTCTTAACCTTAGGTTGCTGTGAACAGGAACACATTCAAGTTGCCTCAGGTTATGATTTATTTTAAAGATGGATGGTGTAATAAGGAATCAATATGCTCTTTCAAGATTCAAGAAACAGGGAGACTTCTAATGGGGTTTTGATATAAGGATGCCAATGAAATAAGAATGATGGGAAATAACACCGGAGTCTCACATTGGCATACGTGAAATATTTTGAAGTGTAGGTTGTGAATACTTTGTACCCATAAATACTCTGTCACACAAAATAAGCAAAAAAACCAAAACTACACTAAATGAAAACCTGTGCATTTCCTAATAATTCACTTCTGTATGAAATGGTGCACCTCTCAAATATGTCAACTTCTTTCTTGACTTTCCTGTGATTTTTTCATTTATTTTCAACTAAATTGACTGTTAACTAATAGAGCTACCAATTGAAACCTCAAGTAACTAGAACAGGAGGCAAAATAGCATTTAGAATACAATGCCTCCTGTTCTCGCATGCCATCCTGATCATGACTTCCGTTTTCTCTTCTTTTTGAGACTCCTCACAACCTCTTTCTGGCATTGTCCAACATTATCCTCTTTGCTTCTGAGCATCTTGTTACTAGTGGTGGATGACTTCTTATTGCTTTCTTTCTCTTTGTCTCCCTCATCTTGAGCCATTTCACTCTGCCAAACTCTGGATGTCTGGTATTCAAATTCATCAAGAGAGAGAATCTGATTAGTTCAGCCCGTCACCATCCAAGCTTTGTAGTAGTCTCTAAATGGTCTGCCTTTTATATCAGCCATCAGTCCTGGATCTCATTCACTGTGGCCAGGGCAGGGACACATGGCAGAAGGCATGAGATCTATGCCTAGGGAAGCCCCCTGCAGCTACTTTTCTCATAAAGTCACCGTGCTAATGTCAGCCTGCAGAGTAGAATGGCTTGTTTGGTATGGGAAAGTTCCTATTCATGTCCATTAAGGACATCAACTCTTATTCTGCCATAAATATCTTGGCATTGATCATTGAAATAACAAAGCACCACAAAATGCAGTTCAAAGCAGCATGTCTTGGCAGCAGAAACTTCTTGGCCTTTGCACGGCAAACACCAATGGGTGACTTCAATAAGCAAAGTGCAGTGGCTGTCAGGGTGCATGTGTGACCTGTGCTTCCTAAGTCATATCAGCCTACAGACAGCAGCACATCAGTATCAGCTGAGTAGCATTTGTCAAGGCCCATCCTCTCATATACTGAAGGAACTGCTTGCTCCCTTAACATTCTCACCAACAGAGCTGGGGATCCCAGAGGGTTTCTCCCATGTGTGCTGATATCTAGTTCTCTTGAACCCTAATCCTTCTTGGCCTTGAGTCCTTGCAATGAACACCCTGGTTGCAGCTGATCCCAAGAGCAGCATCTGTGCATCCTGCCAAAAATACCACTGGAGCTACTCCTACTGCCACCACTGCTTTCCAGGACGAGGCTACTCCTGTCTGCAGAAAAGAGGTCACTAGATCTACATGCTCAATGTCAAAGGCACGTATATCCAGCCACAGCTGCAGCAAACTGTTTTCACTAACATCTGTGTTTCAATGCCAGTACTGCTGGCCACCCCTGTGGCCTGTGAGCCTGATGCCTTGGGCGCATAATGTCTCAGAGACAGCTGAGGAAAAGATCGTATTTTTACTTAGTTCTTCTTTAATTAAAATTTTATCTTCTAAAAACTCAGCCATAAGTCCATAGGAGCTGAGCTGGGACATAACCTAGGTGACAAATGCTGTTCAGAATCACCTTTTCCTTTTGATATCAGAACACTGGCTTCTCTGTGTCTCTTTTTGGCTTTGGGATGAATTTTTTCAAGAACATAGGAACAAAGAAAGATTTCTCATCCCAACAGCAGCAGAGCAATTACTTGATAGAGCCACACCTTGTTATATGACTGACAGATTTAGAGATCATTCAGGCTAAAATAAAAAATAGTCTATAAATATGTGTTTGAGGAAATTTAAGGATATTCTGTCTCTCTTTCACACACACACACACACACACACACACACACACATATGGAGAAGAATTATAATTTTATCAGCTGCATTCTTCCCAGTCTTAAGAAAGAATACAGGAGGTGAGTGGTCTGCTGAGATTACAAAAATGGGAAGATCAAGATGCAGGAGTTTTTACATTTATTCAATGTTATCAGAAAGAAGAAGACACAGAATCTGTAGACAAAAAGATCTGAACCAGTATAAATGTATATTCTATTTTAGTACAAATATTTGATTACACTTTACCATGATCTGAGTAAAATATTTCCTCAAGATTATTCAAGTATTTTTGCTGTATTTTTATCTTCACCAAAACAGTTATGTGGACTATTACATATGTTCACTTTGAGAATTTATAAATTTGGGGTCCTGTGAATCACCCAGATGGACATTTTGTGTAGATAACTAGTTGTACAAAAAGGAAGGACATGTAAATTTACCTAGACATGTAAATTGGTAGGTTTTAGCATCTGAGTAAATGCAGAAGAGTGGATGAAATCACTCAGAGAAAGAATATAAAAAACCAAGTTCCAAGAAACTCCAATACTAATAATAAGTAGAAGGGAATATTTGGCAAACAAAAGCAAGGAAAGGTTGTATAGAGTAGAAGGAAAAGACTAGAACAGGTTTTCATAGAAAGCAATTTAAGAGATGGTTTCCATCTCTGGAGGGAGTGGAGTGCTGTCCCATGCTCCCAAATGATCCAAAAGGATAATTTTCCAAAAGTTAAAAACATGACTCTCATAAAAATATAAAATTCACTCTAGTCAAAAAATTTACTCAAACATTAATTAAGGAGAAAAACAGTATGCTACTAAGACTGCTTCAAAGAGAATTTGAAGACAAGAGATTTAAATGTAAAAGTCATACTGAAATTAATTTACTAATAAACAGAAAATTGACTAATACCCTATAGGACAATAAACTGTAATGTTTGGGGCTACCTTTTCAATGTGATGGAAATCAATTGCATTTATTTTAAACCAAATTAATTTATCATAGTATGCAGAAATCCTTTGCATTTCTTTTCAGTTGAGGCAGACATCATCACCTCATGTACATGTATGATTAATGAATGGTATGAATCTACATTGTGCACAACCACAGAAATGAAAAGATGTACCCCATTTATGTACAATGAATCAAAATGCAGTCTGTAAAAATAAATAATAATAATAATAATAATAATAATAATAATAATAAAAGAATCTCTTTTATTGATACCGGTTTTATCTCTACCCTTACTGAGTTCCAAAATAGCCTAATCATTAAAAACTCAAACATTTCTACCCCATAGACTTATATAATAACCAGAGGCTCAGACAGTAACTAACACTCTGCTTAGGACAATCAATAAGCGTTCTTGTTTATTTCTAAATTTTGGGTTAATTTTCTTAATAGTGCTCATGTAATAGAACACAAAGTGTCTAGTGTATTTAGTATATGGAGATCACTGGGAACCTTAGCAAAAATAATAGTAGTTGAATGGAGTTGGAGGCAAAAGACACGCTGGATAAATTGAAGACTACATGAAAGGTAGGATCCTAGACACAATGAGTGCAGATGACCCCCTGTAGGCTGTGGAGACGATGTAAGGCAGTAGAGCAGGTAAGCCAGCCTGTCCCTTGGGCAATGTGAACATTTTACAATTTCTCCCTTTATTTCACACCTCATTTCAAATGATCCAAAAAGTTCTGTGGTTTTGTTTTGTTTTCGTTTTTCTCACAAATGTCTTTAAGCTGCGGCAGAAGAATTGACAAAGGAGCCTGAATGCATGTTGTTCCAAGTGGCTCTCAGGCCACAAATTCCTTAAGAAAGTGATCACATGACCCTGCCATTCTGGGTGCTGCTAATTCAACCAAGAGCAAGTTTCTGACTTAGGAAGAGATCCTCTATGTGTTGACCAATAACCAATGAGGTAGCCTAGCATAAAAGTCACTCTCCTCCTGAAAGATGAATACCAGCTACCAGAAACAAAAGATCTCTCTTGGAAAGATTGCAAATGAGATATACTAAAGGAGTGAGCAATTGGAAATGGGAAAAGAAACTGAGACAAATAAAGGAGAAAAAGAAGAGGCTATGAGAAACTGCAAGTTTAAAGGAAGAAAGACGAGTTTGGGAAGTGGAAACAGTGGCAGACAGGAGTGGTCAAGAAAGATGTGTTCATTTCAAGTATGTTGGAGTGGCTAGGATGGTACAGGCGTGAGCTTCTGAGGGGCACTACCAGACTTGTGCTTGGCCATCTCCAGCGTGGCAGTGATAAGCACTGATGTCAGATGCACAGGCGTACACAAGTTTTCAGCAGGAAGAATCTTAAGCTGCTTCAGACTGACCTTTTTTTTTTTTTTCTTGAACCAAGAAGTGCAACTCCATGATCTGACAATAAAAATATGTTTACGGACCCAAATATATAAAAAAGAATTATTCAGGAAAGCCCATTGGCACATTGAGTATTGAACACTGAGTTAGCATTTTGTTTAGTATTGAGTAAGTGCACATTATATTTACTAATTATTTCCTACTTTAAAGATTTAGAAAGTTACTCAAACTAAGCTCTTTACAGGGAATTACAGAGACTCTTGATTCACAAACATCTTTATCTCCTTAACAGTCCCTATTTATGATACTTACTTTAAATGAGAAATTAGAGAGAGACGGTTCTTAGTTTCTTTAAAAATAATACTTTTTCAGAAACTATGGAGAATGTTTCTTTTGTGGGGGAAAAAAAGTACTTACACTGTCGTTTTCCCCTTAGGCTACTAAACACTGTGGTAGTCCTTTATCAGCAGTGTTTATGCTGCATGATTTTGCTTATTTAGATGCTTGTAGAGTGTAAAATTATGGGTTTGGTGGTTTGTAACCAGAATTTGCTTCTCCACTTCCATCCTTCTTTTACTTCAATTTTAAAGAATTTTTCCCCCAGTATGTTTTTGTTTTCCCCTATAAAACAGACAAGGAGTATGTAAACTCCCCATGAAATGTCCCATGGAATGGTAATTAGGAAGGATTCCTCTCTATTTTGGAAGTACACAATTTTCTAGTCAAGTCATATAAAAGAAGTATAGCTCAGGTCAGGCTGCAGATAAGGTTTGTGATATCTACAGCTTTTTCATACCAGGGTAGTTTTTATCCATTTGCCTTTCACTCCTCCCATAAGGGACCCTGCTCTCTCTTTAACTTAGAAAACTGCTTTAAAAAGCTGATTGGATCAAAAATTGTTAGTTCATTTACTCTCTGTGTGAACAAAACACAAACCTGCTTTGAAAGAAGAATGTAAAACTGCATTGCTCCCCTCTATTGCTCTACAGAGGCATGTTGCTATGTGCTCTTGGAGAAGCAAACAAAGATTTGTTAACTTCTTAGATCATTCTCAACTCATCCTAATTTTGTGACTTCTATACTCTTCAGTCTCAGGCACTCTGGGGAGCTAAAATCAGCCTGACTTTCATAAATCTGCATGAAGTTATAGTTGTTGAATTTACCCAGACACACAGCTGTACAGCACAAATCATATTCATTTTTATTGTTACTTTTGCTTTGTTTAGAAGGAATGGAAAGGTCCGTTTGCTTTGTTGTTGTTGTTTTGTTTTTATTTTTGGTTTCAAGTAAAAAAGAAATCAACTTCAACTAGTTCAGACAATAAAAATAAGCAAGAGGATTTATTGATTCATGGAAACTAAGGATCGAAGAAACAGGATGGATACAAATGCATGTGGATCTTTCGCCAACAGGAAAGTCTGAGCTGAATTTTTCAAGGTCTTTCTTTCCCCACCCCACTCCCCTCTCTTCCTTGCTACAATTTTCTTTTGCTCTTCTCCGGGGAAGGGCGTGGTTAGCTTCATTCTCTTTTACTGAGGACTGACCTCCGTGGCGCAAAGCAGGAGGGTGGAATTCATTTCCCATTTGGTAATTTGTATGACCAGAGAGGTGTTGACTCTCTTCTTTACCTGAAGATTGAAATTGTTTAGGAAAGAGCTTTGACTGCGTTAGCTTAAAGAAGGTACCCACCCCTGAACTAACTAGAGAACTAATCAACAGAATGGCCTTTCCTAGGAACCACAGGTTGGATTTTGGAGGTAGGGAGATAATGGGGAAGAAGCTCCTAAGGAGGAAAGACAAGGGTACTTTGTATTCACAGAAAGAGGAACACCACTTGCTAGGGATATGTAGTAATAGTTGTGTGGGTACAAGAATATTCTTTGTCTTTATTTGGTGTGAGTGAGTAGACATAAGCTACTTTGTCACTATATCACATTCACTCCCAAGATTGTTTTTCTGTCTTTTAAATATGAGTATGTGGGGGTGGGGGGGAGATAGGCTTATTTTTATGTACCATATGATAATTCAGGATTTGAGTGTGTGTTATAAAGTGTTATCCCATAAAATTCAAATTTTTTCCTCATTTATTTATTTACTCGTTGACCCTAGCTCCATCAAGAAGTTTTGAAGTGGTTTAAAGAAAACACAACAAGACTTCTTTTTCACTATGTGTGATAAGATGAAAATAAAATGTTTCACAAAGCCTGTGCTGAAAAGCTATGATTTCAATCACAAAATGAAAGCTTCATCCTTAAACCCACCCTGCAGAAGTCTCACAGAACTACCATTTGAGTCACTTTTTATTTTTTTAGCCTTTACACTAAAGGTTATATAAGCATTGTGCAACCCATGGCTCATCCCATTAATGGATAAAGAAAAACTTCAAAAATCTCCCAGGAATTTCCTCTACAAATTAATAGAGAGGGTGGATTTTCTGATGGCCAATGGATAAATTTGACAAAAGGCTACTCATTAAAAAGAAACACAAATAAGATGAAGTTACCCTGGCCTTAAAAACTAACCTCACTAACAAGACCGTCCCCTCTTTTCCTCCCCTTTTGCCCTTTTATGGATGACTATACAGCAAAATACTCTGTTGAAAAGTTGGACAAACCAGTTATCCCAGCACCCCTTCCTTGCTTTCCTTTCTTTAGCATCCATCTTTCATAACCAGTAGCAGACAGTCCATCCTGATAGGCAGGGGAACAGTGCTCACTGGAGGATAATTTGACAATACTTCATCCATGTGAGGTACAGACACTTCTGAGCACCTACTAAGGGCAAGGCACAGTACTAGATGCTGGGGTTACAGTGTGAACAATCAGGCTGAGTACCAGTCCTCACAAAATTCATAATACTCTCTTAGTGTCTTTTCTTCCTTTTCCTATGAAAATTCTGTCCTTAGATTTTCTTTTTACTTGGTCTCATTTGGTCATTTCCTCCAACTTTCTAAGTATATAACTTCCAAAATTATGGTTTCATGTGTCAAATAGAGACCCATTTATCTATTGGCATTGAAAGTATGCCTGGATTTCTGGTCACCTCTTCAAATTCAATGTGTCCTAGAAAGGATTCACCACTTGTCTTCCACGTCTTCCTTCCTGCATGTTTTGTACATTTGATGATTACAGCTCCACTATGCCCACCTATTATTCAAACTTAAAATCAGTTCAACAGCTTCAAACATGTCTTCTATCCCCAGTATTTCCTCTCTGATCTAGATGAAACTAGAGAACTTTTCTAGAGAAAAGTTCATGACAAAAAAAAAAAAAAATACAATAGCTAAACAAGGTCACACAGGGGAAAGAATTGTGTAAACTATAAAAGGGTATCCCAGGTCAGTTCATTTTTGTTTAAGTTATTATGTTACCAACCAGCTAAGCAGTTTTCAAGGGCTACCTTCCCAAATAAATCCCAAACTCTTGAACTGGATGTTTGAGGTCTTATAGAATCTACTCCCTGTCTACATTTCATGTTATTTGCCTTCAAATTTTCTAAGCACTGGAAAACTCAAATTGTTCACTCTTTTCTTCACAGTCACAGAGAAGAGACTCGACTTAGATTATGCTATTCCTTTGTCCATGAATGTATACCTCCTAATCCATTTTTTCCTATGTTTCTCCTCTTGCCAGCAGCAATTTAACTCTGTCACAAAGAGAAGCTATGTAGTAGGAGTAATGGTATTCCAGAGGCTCTGGGTAACTGTGACTTCATCAGCCAGTTAACATACACATTAGTTTGAAAATTTCTGGTCATGCAAAAAAAGCTAAGGAGGTCAGTCATGGTGGCACTCACCAGTGACTCAAGCGGCTGGGTCAGGAGGATGGCAAGTTTGAGGCCAGTCTCAGCAACTTAGCAAACCCTTAAGCAACTTAGCGAGAACTTGCCCCAAAAGAAAAAATAAAAAGGACTGGGGATTTGGCTCAGTAGTGAAGCACCTGGGTTCAATTCCTATTACTTCCTCCACCCTGAAAAAAATCAAGGAAGAAAAGTCTAACTGTGGAAAGTTTTATGGGACTTTAGGAACAAGAGGCCAGACAACGAGTGCTGGTTGCAGACATGGGAATGGAAGATTATTCTTGTAGTCTGGATATTTGCATAGGATAGAGCTTACTGAGAATGGATCAGTTAGTGGTTAAAGCCATTTTCAAAGAAGTTAGGGAGAAACAGTTCAAGGAAAAAGGATCTGTGAGGGCTGCAGTGGAAATTTTAGGCCTCCACTCCTACAGGGTAGATTATGTCCACTGTGGACCTCCCCTAAAACACAGAGTTAATCCAGGCCTCCTCCAAATTGCAAAAACAGACCACAAAATCTTAAGTAAAGAGAAAATGAATAAATTAAAGTCTGCCTCTCTAATTTATTTTTTTATTTCATTCAACTTGCATGGACAAAGAAAACTAAAATTTGGAAATTTCCCAAGGATTTATTGTTTGTACTTGCCGGCACACCTGAGCAAAATCAAACTCTTAAGAATTATCTAATCTAACATTACAGGTGGCTTCAGGGAGAAATAAATATCTGAATGCTTCAGGCAAGTCAAGTATAAAATATGCCTTGTGAAAATGCCTGATGAATTTTGACATGACATGCTTTATTATAACAATGGACCATCTGATAGTAACTGCCCTCAGGCTTTTGAGGCTTATTGGTGTCAATTTTGAGAACAAGGGTAAAAGATTTTATCTTTGAGCCTCACTGTTATGCATTATTCTGAGAACTTTTTAGGAATGTTCTTCACTGTCATTCAACTAAAATAAAGCACTGAAGATCTGTAATGGCATTTTTATGTATATGATCCAAGATTATCATGAAGCTATAAATTCATCTTGTGAATTTACTTCATGTGAACTTGGCTTTGAAAATGAATATTAAAAAGTTAGAAGTTTACCTCTTGGTTACTCATATTAACTTCCCATTTCTATGTGTGACAGATTTCTCAACTTTGGTAACCGTTATACTGAACTTCTGTTCTCTCTTCACCAACCCAAGACATTTTCATCTCAGTAAATGGCAATTTCATTCTTCCATTTGCTTAGGCCATGACCTTGGTATCATCCTTGACTCTCTTTTCTTTCTCTTATATTCCAACGTTCAAATAATCAGTCTATCCTATTGGTCCTATTTTCAAAATAGATCAAGAATATACTCAAAATCTACAGACTATCTTATTGAGGGTTTTTTTTTTTTTCCTGTTTGTTTTGTTTTTGTGGTGCTGGGGATTGAAACCAGGGCCTTGTGCTTGACAGACAAGCACTCTACGAGCCGAGCTATATCCCCAGCCCCAGACTATCTTATTGTAATTGGACTTCCTCCTTCATTCACTCCATATAGTCTACTCTCAGTGCAGCAGCTAGAGTGATCCCTTAAAAACCTGGTCTTTTTCTGCTTAAAACTTTTCAATGCCTTTCCAGTTCTCCAAGAATAATAGTCCTTCAAAGTCCTTCAGAGCCCTAGGAAATCTAACTCTCTTCCCTTACCAATTCATTTTTTTCTTTTAAAATCACCTCCTGGTACTATCTCCTTTGTGGCTTTCAATCACATTGCCTTCCTTGCTCTTCCTCCATGCTGAAAGCAACCTCTGGGGCTCATTCCTCCAACTGAGTTTTCTGCTTCTGGTCACACAGGAACCAACCTATGAATTACCAGCCTTGAAACTCGCAGTAGACAGTCCCGGAGAAAGAACAGTTCCTAACACACTCTTTGAAGTGTCCTGTTGGAGGTGCATGTTTCTTCTAGCATGAAGATCAGCAAGCTAATGTGTGAAAGACAGAAAGGAAAGGGAATATGGGGATACTTAAGGTAACTGTAAAGTAAGGAGAATGGAGTCATAAGTCACTTATAAAATTACTTCCCAAAGTAGCTTGTATTTATATTTTATAGTCTCATCCTTCATTAAAGCTAGAAATTTCATGTGAGCCTTCCTATAACATTTAGAAGAGAGGTGGGAATTAGAGATGTTCAATAAGCAGCATTTCTTATCCAACCTCTTGAAACACATACATACGAAGCATGTGGTTCCTAGGCATCCAACCAAAGCTGCCAGGGTGGAGTTTCCTTCCAGTTTCTGAGAAACCCTGGTTAGCTTTGGCAGATAAATGTGTTTTCATCATTGACACTTCTGGCCTATGCAAACAATGGAACAGAATTATGAATTTTAAGGTCTTAGAAACTGAGCAAAGAATAAAAGAAATCAAACAGTTAATTAAGAAAAAATGCATGTTCTGTGAGGCACACATTAAGAAGCATTGATGAAATTCACCAAAGTAAGCATTGTTTTTTAATAAGTGTTCCTCATTTTCTTAACAAAAAAAAAGAAAAGAAGAGTGACCATCTGATCCATCTCTAGTGGGTTTTCAACAGAGTTTCAGGATAAAGATCAAGTTTCTAGGACCAACTGCTCCTGTACTCATCCTTTAGGAACATAGGAAAGAAACTTTAATGATGCAGAAATATTCACACACAGCAGCCAGGAAAGAGACTAGAAGAAAGAGAACAGACTGGACAACAAATGTTAGCCCAAAGATTCTTAAATTCATAATTGAACACCTCCCCAAACTAAGCTGGATGATTGATTAGAGAAGGAATGGAAGTTAAAAAAAAAAGAAGGTTATTGGCATTAGATTTCACTTGTTTTCCAGATTAACTATGATTTTTGCTTGACTTCATCAATAAAAATAAGCACTGTCTCTACCTCTTATGGTCAATTCAAATTTTGTCCAGATATTAGCACTTGATCTTTACAGCTTTCATATATCCCAAACTCTGAGTTTCCTGAAATTCCTAGTAATAACTGTAGATATTTTATCATAAATTTTATTTCTTGATAAAAATATTTATCTTTTCATAGAAAAATTAATGAGTTAAAATATAAAAGATACAAAAGTGTTTCTTCCACCAAACCCACTTTTAGCTTCCTCAAACCTCAGAAAGAACCATTTTTATGTCTGTTGCATTTTCTTCCTCATCTTTGTACATTTATAAGCTAACTTTTGATTTATAATTATAGTCATAATCCGTTATTAGCTTTCTGCCAGTATGTATTATGATTTAACACTTTTACACATTTATATTGCTTGTTTTTGCTTTTATCTTAGTTGACTTGGTTATTTTTTTCTATCCACTATAAACAATATCCATTGACTCTGATTCACAATTCTTCCCCACTTTCAGAAATCTGTACCTATAATTTAAACTGTCAACTTTGATAGTATTTCATTTTTGCTCTGTGTCAATGAATCTTTGTATTTTTATACGTAGTATGTTCTTATTTTAATTGATTCCTTTTGAGGGTTTACTAAGTATCAAGCCTTGTTCTAAGTACTTTGTGTGTAGATAAGTATTATTTTCATGTTAAAGGAAACTGAGTAACATAGAAATGAAGTGAATTTATGCATTCACATACCCAGTAATATTTTTAGAGCCTGTGTTTTTAACAATTTTCTTATTTGGTGTATTTGGTTAAGAGCTCCTAAACTTTTTTTAGAATTTTTTTCTTTTCTTATATTGCCTGTATTTTTTATTTCCTCATTTTTTTCAATATTCCAAGAGTAGGATTAAATTCCTCTCTTTCCCCTGATACTTTCTCCCCCAAGTCTCCCATCAGCCAGCTCCCAGTGGTTCTGATTTCTCTTTACAACTGCTTCCTTCACAGTCCTCTCCTGGATTAGATCCTCTGTTTCCTATATCTCACATGTTCCTCCTCATCTTGGTTTACCTTCTCACTGTGCTACAACATATCCTAAGCAACACCCTAAGGAAGAGCAGCAGAAGGTTCCTTTCAAGGTCCTTACATTTGAGAAGGTTCTAAAAATGTGTCCTTGTTTGAGCAGTTGGACTTATAGGATTTTAAATTAAAATATTTCACTCAAAACTTTGACAGCATTGCTCTATTACCTTGAAGCATTCAAAATTGTTGAACGAATGACCAATGTCAACCTTACACTTATTATATTGCAAACTACTAGGATAACTTTCTCCTTGGTGTTCTGAAATTTGTGACATCAGGCTAGTGACAGTAAGAAAGGGGCTTAGGTACACTCATATACTGCTGGTGGGACTGCAAAATGGTGCAACCACTCTGGAAAGCAGTATGGAGATTCCTCAGAAAACTTGGAATGGAACCACCATTTGACCCAGTTATCACACTCCTCTCAGTTGATACCCAAAAGACTTAAAATCAGCATACTGCAGTGAAGCAGCCACATCAATGTTTATAGCAACTCAACTCACAATAGCTAAAGTATGGAACCAACATAGATTCCCTTCAACAGATGAATGGATAAATACAATGTGGCATATATATACAATGACATATTACTCAGCCTTAAAGAAGAATGAAATTATGGCATATGCCAGTAAAATGGATGGAGTTGGAGAATATTATGCTAAGAGAAATAAGCCAATCCCAAAGAACCAATGGTAAATGTTTTCTCTGACATGTGGATGCTAATGCACAATAAGAGTGGAGGGGCTAGGGAAGAATAGAGGTACTTTGGATTAGACAGAGGGGAGTGAAGCTAGGGGAGAGGGTAGCACGTAGGAAGGATAGTAGAATGAATCGAGCATTATGACCCTATGTGCATATATGATTACACAACTGGTCCAACTCTACACCATGTACTACCAGAAGAATAAGCAGTTATACCCCATTTATATATAATGTGTCAAAATGCATTCTACTGTCATGTATAACCTAATTAGAATAAAAAAAGAATAGAGCTCAGTATTTGATGTACTGTGAAGACTTAATATCTCACACTCTGGGAAATCTCTCTATTGCATCCTTTGTGTTCTCTCTCTAAAATGCCTACAATTGGGGTGTTGACCTTTTGTTGACCTTTTGAATAAATACCTATGTTAATGTGTCTCAACATTTCTCTCATATTTCTGTCTTCTGACTTTTTGATCATGATTCTAGGCTTATTTAATAGTCTCTTGCAATCATTCTATTTTTCTGTAGTTTCAGAAAACATTAAGTATCTAGAGTTGTTTTTGTTCTATACTTGTTCATTTTTTGTAGAATTCTATTTTTGTTTAATACATGCAGAATCTACTCTGATCTCTCTCATATTCATTAGAAGGATTTTCCCCTAAATTCTGATTAGCTCTATTTCCTCTAGAATTACTTTTTTTATTTGCTAATTTTTATCTCTTTCTTTGTCACAGGATTTTCTCATGTTTGGTGACCATTTTATTTATGTATTTATTTTTAAAACATACACACATCTCATACACACAGGGGTCACAGGAGAGTCTGTGAGGATAGGTAGGGCTTCTCAACTGGCAGGTCACGCTCCAGGGTGAATGATCAAGAAGCCAACTCTCACACAAGTGGATGCCACAGTGACACTACACCAAGGGCATTTGTTCTAATTCTCTTCCTTGTTGTCCAGATTCTCCTTAGATTGTTCATGTAATTCTACAAGATCTTTCTTCCTTTTCTGACTTGCTTGTTTGAGTACATGCCGTGCATGGCTATCAGGAGCACTGGGTATAGGGGAAGGGAAGCCTGGGCAAGGCCCCTGGTTCTGTGTCTGGGACTTCAGTCAACCCCCTCTTCTGTGTCTGCTGTTTGCTCCTTCTCAGAACACCTCTCTGGTGCTGTGAGGACTGATGGGCTTACTCTTCATGTACAGCCCTCTCCCCTCATGCTTCAGGTTTCAGTTTCTTCCCATCAACAAACCCCAGTCATCTTTGCTCTTGCAGAGGAGTGTAGAACTCCCCATCTCGCCCGATGGCACTTTGCTGCTTTCTTTATGGTGGTGGGCTTACACCTTTAGTGTAGCATACCACACTTTGATCTTCACTGACATAACATGCTTATGTTGTGGTTTGGATATTAGACTTTTTATGCCATTCTCCTTTTTCCCCCCCTCAAAATATACTTTAGCCTTCTGTGACTAAATATTTTCTTTTCCAGTCATTCTCATTTTTCTTCCACCTCAGATTAATTAAATCAGGATTTCTGGGGTGAGGCTGACATGAGTTTTGTTTTTTAAATTTTGTGGGTGATTACAATGTACATTTGGAGTGAGAACCACTACCCTTGCTCTAAGCAGAGGAGGCAAGTTGCAGCCCATCTTAGGGCTGATGTCTGTCTCTTTGGATGTTTGTATGAACCAAATCAAACTTCCTGACTTTGTAGACATTTATGAAAGACTTACCTGATTACATATTAGTAGTCATCAACCAAGTTTATGGAGAGCTCTATCAAGCTACTGAAGTGTTATTATCAGGTGCTGTTAGTTATCAATTACACGTAACTGTGTGCTTAACAGTCCTAGGATCAGGACATTGCTGAGTTCTACTTCTCTCTGATTCAATGAGACATAAAAATCTCCTGTGATGCACGTCCATAGGAATGCAGGTCTCTGAGAATACTGACACAATGATGTAATCTTATGTCATGTTTAACTTTATATAATTTTAAGTGTATATTCCTTATATTAAGCATATATCTGATAATGCCCAGTCAATTCTGCTGACAAATTAACACTATGATAAGTTCCTCTAAAATGTATGACTTTTTAAGTGCATACATTTATAAAATTCTACTTGAAATATGATTGAATTCCCTTGGCAGAAAGGTCTGAATTCCCTGCCAGTCCTTACTTTAATTAAAGTTGGTATTTCCTGGAAGGTAATTTTTCCCACTGTGAAAGAATTCTGGAATTCTAGTGTGCATCTATCAATGAATTTCTTGAATATACAAGATCATGGGCCTCAACTGCAGAAAGCGTGATTCAGAAAATCTGGACTGGGGCCCAGAAATCTGCATTGAACTATATCAATTATTCAGATGCACAGGGTATTTGGACCTTCGTTTTAGAATCTCATTCTAAGGTGTCAAGGAAGAAGAGGCAGTTCAATTAATAAACTTGTACCTGCTGATGAGTACCTTAAGAGGAAATAGACGACAGAAAGTCAATATGCAAAGGTCTCTAAGATACCTATGTTCCATTAGGGTGAAATAGAGGGTAATTTTTTTACATTATGCATTTAAGTGAATCAAAAGAATATGGATGTCATTATCAAGCTAATTTCATTTTTTAAAAAAACTCACCTATGTATATGTAAAGAACTCTCAAAACACCATATTTAGAAAAGACAGTGTTTGATAACGTGAAACATTAATTTCACATCATAATATATCATATACATATTGGACTAATTTGTCTCTTCCAAATGCAAATGTATATATCCTCAATCTGACCTTTTAAAATAAATTGCAGTTTTCATACTTGTCTTTTCCAAAAAAAAACTCCCATTCTCTGAATCCCTATGTACTAGCTCATTGTGTTCAGGCAAACTACAGACAGAGACAAAGCAAGCAGATAACATGTTGAAACTAGAAGAGTTTCTTTGCTGTCAATTATTTTACATAGAGGAAAGATCACCAAAGGGAGCTATTTGTTTGAATATAAATATTCAAATAAAGGCCAGATTACATTCAAGCTATTTTATTCACTTTTTAAGAAGAAAAAAAATCCTGCTGTTTTCCACGGTTATTATAAATGTGAACAGGTAGAAACCTGCAAAATCAAACTATGAGGTAAGTAAAAGTGACACAAGTCTTTGTTAGATTCTTGAAGCAGATTGGCTCATCTTCTAGTGTCTATCCAGCAGACAGGTAGTTATGATTGCTTTGCAGATATTAATTTCTGCAGGGAAGTTACTCACTTTGATTGAAAGGTCTAATGTGATTGGGCCCCAAATAACCATGGCCAGATGCCAGCTGAAATTTCCCCTAAATATGAATGTCTTGTCTGTTTCCACAGTCCCAGACAAGGGTTGTTTCAAATCTATTCCCCTCCCGCTCTGTACCTCTGCTAGTTTGAGCAAAAGCCCTTGCCTTTCCTTCCCTTAAGTTGCTTCCTCTATCCTGCATTTTTTTACCTAACTATACATGTAGCCAGTATTTAATGGATGAAATGTAGTCTGATTTAGCAGTGATTAAATTGGCTCAATTTGCAGTTTTAAAGATTTTTTTAATCCAAAAGTTATTAACTTATTTGTAGACATAGAAATGAACTCGCTTTTTAGCCAGTCACTATACAGGAGAGAGGACACCAAGGAAAAAAGGAGAAGATGCCCCTGGAGGGGACATGGAAAGTGTCCTCCAGGAAGCCAGGCATGGCTCTGTCTTTAAACCCTCTGTCCTTCTCTGAGCCAATAGCTCTTTCACACTGAACTTGGAAATGGGCCTACGTCTCCTCCCTCCATTGTTTATCTTGTGATTTCATTTTTAAAAAATAAGTTTTCTGTAATATATTATAAACAAAAATAAGACTGAAATCAAGAGAAGAAAGGTGTGATAATCCACATACATATCAGAGACTGACGGGAGTATACTGAGAATTTAACCAATACTGCATCAGTAGACCAACCATTTTCACTCAATAAAAATGCATTTGCTGATTGTCCACTCCATGTCAAGCACTGAGGTGAAATGAAGAGTCCATTAAATACTACATTCATCTCACCCAAATTTAACAGAAAATATAATCTTAATTTCTACCTGCAATTTGTACTTGTTCTATTTTATAAAAAGTTTTTTGTTTCCTGTCCCATGCTCTTACAAAAGAATAAGTTTTCAATGTTTTAATAATGATTCATTATATAATCAGTCCTCAGACCATGGTACGTGTTGAAATGGACTGGCATTCAAGCCCTTATAGTCTTATTTGGGGGATGGACTAGGCAAAATGTCATGATCTATCCTTGTAATCATGTATGTGATTTAAGGTGAATCTTTTACCCAGTAGGTATCAATAACAACTATTTTCTAATTTTTTCCCTGAATACTAATAGTCAACATTAGAGAGGTATAATATTAGTATAGGTAATATGAAATACTGATAATCAAAATGCTACCATTTGATTTTAATTTTGTAATTATTTTTGTCTTTTAATTACAACAAAACATGAGTTTGGCTGTCTTAATTTTATAATACTTCTAATTAATGAAAATAGGTGATCCTCCCAGACCCTACAATTGGGTTCTCCAAGCCTGGCCATAGGAAGGATCAGCTCTGTCAGATGGCTGGAAGTATGACAGCACAGGAAACTGAAATGTAGCAGAACAGGGAGAGGTGACCAGGCTGAAGAGTACAGACCAAGTGTCAAGTAAATGATGTAACTCTGATCTTTTCTATTAATGCTAAAAAGCTAGGGGGTCAGGAAGTTCATGCTCTTTCTAGTAACTATTAACTACAAGGATACCATTTAAAATTTCTGTTGCCAGCCTAGATTTATAGGGATTAGATTAGCAATAAAAGATTTGAGGCTACTAGATGGGATTTTGACTCATAATTGAAATGCTCTTTTCACTACAATATTCTGATCTTGAGCAAGAGATGTTTTGCTGAAATAACTCTTTATAGAAGATAGAGGGAAAGGATAGGGTACATTATGGAATCCCAATAGAATTCGTTAGCTTTAGTCTTCAAGATCCAAGGGTGAGCAGCTGTCACAGACAGCAAGGTTTCATCAGAGATGTCTGTGAACACAAAGGCCTACAGAGGTTGGAAGGAATAAGAAGGAATGTCTCTCTTCTGTCCTGCCTCAGGCTAATATGTCCCTATGACCCACTCAAAATCCATTTTGAAGATAGAGTAGCTCTTGCAGTGTAGCTGGATAGTCACGAAAGTGCTGCTTGCAATCTGAAATCCAGAGCAACTGGAATCTTTGATCTCTGGATTAAACCACAGAGATTAGAAACAGCTTTATGTGAAGAAAAAGACTCAGCTGATTAATTGCTTTTCTAAGTAATTTTCTAACCTGCTTTCCAATCTTATGGCAAAACCAGGCATAATTTAAACACAATTTCAAAGCTTGTTTTCAGATATTACTATAAAAATATATAAGCAATTAGTTGATAAAACTAATATGATAGACCGGAAATTTAGTTTTGTACAATAACAGAAATCACAAAAAATACTACATTCAACGAAAGTATTTAAGCATATTTTTTCTTCTTTTCTGGAAGTAATAGATGACAATACCAGAACTTCAAGAAGTGGAGATAATTATGTGAAAACCAACCAATTAAATGACCAAATGACACCATGAATCACTTACATCAAGATATTTCATTAACTTTTAGAATCTGATAAAAGTTCTGGCTTTCTACCTATTCCCCATAAATTATATTTACAACACTCAAAATTTGCATAGTTTTCAGCTTTAATTTAAAATAATTTGAAATTAAGTGGGCTAAAGTATGGTAGGTGAAGACTGAAATGTAAAGGAGTACTGGTCAAAGGTAGAATTAAATTTGAACCAGAGTTATTGCATCTTATTATAAATATGTTTCAATTTTAGAGTCTTTGTCTTTATTAACTGGTCCAAGAAACTGTGGAAATTCTTTGGTGATAACCAAAACAAGGTAATGAGAAATCCAAAAGTCCCTTTTGATTTGAGATATCTAGAAAGTGCATGTGAAGATTCTTGGTTTGGTTTCATTTTTAATTATATAAATATTACTGCTGCATATTCCCCACTTTACTTACTGTGTGTCATGTATAGGCTGACATGATTGACATGTATAGCTGTACAGATACAAACACCCACCATATTGCTTCCTTCTCTTCCCTTTCTTAAGAATCTCCGGAACTTTTGTTATCAATTACTACTTTTTTAAAGAAAGAATCAAACACTATTTAGACTTACATGTAAGTTTTAGAACTTTCCTTGCTCAACTACTATGTTTTTAAACTATGTCTTTTCCCTAATACTTGTTTTTATTTTTTAACTAGATATTGGCCTTCAGTAATTTTTCCGGAGAAATTCTAAGTGTGGCAAACTTCACTAATCTTTGCAGGTCTTAAAATCTTTGCAGTTCAAATTTTTGGTTCAACATCCTTTTCCCACAGAAATTTTGAAGTTTTTTCACTGTCTTGCATTCAGTGTTGCTGATGGAGTCACTAGAACATGTTGTCAGAACACAAAATAGTAAAATCTTGAGTTCAAAAAGTAAGCAGTGAAGAAGCTCAGGAGATGGCAGAAAGTGATTAATCTGAGCAGAAAGGGAGGAATGGACACATGGGAGGTGACTGACAGTTTAAAAGTAGTAGGATCAATAATAAGGTTAATAAGGTTGATTATACCCACCTCATTGGAGTGGGTATACATTGCATTTATGATGGTCAATTTTGTATTAATTTGGCTGGGTCATGATGCTTAGATATTTGGTCAAACATCATTTTGGATATTTCTATAAAGGTGTTTTTGGATGAGATTAACATTTAAAATTGGTGTACTTTGAGTAAAACAGATTCTCCTCCATAATGTGGGGAGCCTCACCCAAACAGCCAACAATTTAAATAGAACGAAAGACTGACCTCTTCCAACCAGAGAGAATTTTATCAACTGATGACCTTTAGAGTTGGATGCCAACATTTGCTCTTCCCTGGGTCTCTGAACTGACTGTCTACCCTGCAGATTTTGAACTTCCTGGCCTTTATTATCCATATGGGCCAATTCCTTAAAATAAATCTATCAATCTCTTTTTTCATACATACCTACATTCTGTCAGTTCTGTATCTCTGGAGAACCCTGACCAAAACAATAGGAGAGTTGGAAGTACAAGAGATCATGGTCATAGAGGGAAGTGGACTTTGAATTGTCTGAATAAATATATGTAATCTCTGGGAGGTCAAAAGTATTACTGACAATTTTCTAAAATTGTCAAACCCATTCACAGATACAATAGCCATGCATGGTATCTTGGTTCTTTAGAATGTACTTAAGTTAAGCCCTGTTCTTCACGATGTACTCCAGAGGAGAAAAAAGAAATAAAAGTAATTAAAGCACTGATAATGATAATGATGATAATATTACCAGCAATAGTGACATTAAAAGCTAACAAGTGTTCTGTGTCAGGTTTTGTGTTAAACACCTCATGTACATTACTTCATTTAAATTTCATGATAAGTAGATTAGTTAGCTTCATTTTTGTGAATAGAGAAACTGAAACTTATAAAGTTTAAATGAACTGTCCAAGATCAGGCAACAACTAAGTTCCAGCATGGTGACTGAAACCACGTATATTTTATCATCCATGAACTTACCTCTTTGCCTCTTTAACTGAGATAATAATGTAGACTAATCTGGAATTTCTACTTTATTATTATTTCCTATTCTTTTGACAATATCTTACCCATGTATATTTGTTTCTCGTCTTGTTCCTTGACTCTAGTGATCCCGTGTCACTAAGTACACATTCATCCCTGGGTGTTTCACATCACTTCTCTGGACCTTTCCCTCTTCCAAAATGTGAAGAAGTTAGACATGGTGACCTCTATGTTCCTGACCATCCCTCACTTGAAGAGATTGTACATTTTCCTAACATTTACTTCAGTAGTTGTATTAGTTTTCTATTGCAGAATAACAAATTACCACAAATGTAGTGGCTTGAAAGAACACAAATTTACCATCCCAATTTCTGTGGGTAGAGAGTTTAGGCTTAACATGACTGAAGTCCCTGCCTAGGACCTCACAAGACCAAATCAAGATGCCAGTTGAAGTTGTGAGTGCATCTGAGGCTCAGGGGCCCCTTCCAAGCTCATCTACCTGACGCATTTCAGCTCCTTGAAGGTGTAGATTAGGTCCCTATTTTCTTGCTGAGTCAGTCAGGATTGCTCTCAGATTTTGGAGGTCACCTCTAATTCCCTGACTTGTGTCATCTCCACAGTAGCAGCTTATGATCTGAGGGCTAGCAGGAAAATCTCTCTGACTTCTCTCTGTCTCCTTGGAACTTCTTTAATAGGGTTTAGCAGACTAGATCAACCCACTCACACTTGAAGAAAAGAAATTACATATAGAACAGACATGTCTGGGAGCAGAAATCTTGAGAGTCATCCCAAAATTCTGCTTTCTATAGCAAAACTTATCATCAAAGCATGTACCCGAAAAGGTGATAGTCACACTAGTTCTAACCACTTGTAAAATCTGCAGGAATGGAGGGGAAACATTGCAAGATTTTAAGTTTATAAAATTCCAGTCCCTCAATGCTTTTCTTAAAATATTATTTTTCAAACATGAACATAATTATACAGAATAATATGCCAAATACCTCTTTACCTACCATCCTGTCCTCCTAAATTATCTTACCAATGATACCTTAGGTTTCAATTTTGTTTTTAAGAAATAAACATTATAGATACTTTTGAAGACAACAATCTATCTAATGACCAGCAAAAATCTACGAATTAGTTTTTTCCCATTCCTGTTTTTATATTAAAGTATATATATAATCATATATAATAGATAGCTTTCTTTTACAGACTTTCAAAACTTCGTATAAAGAGTATTTTATTGTATGAACCTGTGTTCATATTGACTATTGGCTCAAGAGTTTGCCATATAACAAACCAACCCCAAACTCAGTGCTTTACGGTATTTTTTCTCACACTCGGTGGCGTACAGGCCAACTGCAGTTTGGCTGATCTAGAATGGGCCCATCCAATAGCTGTGCAGTCATGAAGGCCTGGTTGTGTTCATGTCTGCTCTGTGTGTTTGTTCTAGATTAGGGCTGAAGAGGCAAAGGCGTCCTGAATTTTGCTCATCTCACAGATTACAGAGTACAAGAGGATGGGAAGAAAAATGAATCCCTTTTGAGGCCTCCCCTGGAACTGCCATACTTTGTGAGGCTTGCCCACTTTCTATGGACCAAAGTCAATGATACAGCAAAGCCCAAATGTGTAGAGAAATATAATCTTCTGATTTTAGGGAGAGGTATTACCAAGCCACATGGCAAAAAGCACAGGGAATATATGAAGTGCAAAAACTATTCAGATTATCACAGTATGGTTTTGCAACTTGATTTTCACCAAACATTACTGATCCACTCTGATATATGTTGTTCCTCGGTCATTTTTAATTGCTATATTGAACTCCACGCATTAACACACCAATCACCCATCAGATTAGAAAAGACTTTTGACAACTCTCCCAATACCTCTTTGCCTGTATCAATCACATCCCTAATAAGACATTCTCATAGTGACTGATGGTTTCCTTTATAATGTTTTACTATATTGAATTGTAGATTATATTAATCATTTGGTGAATTTCTCTCATCCCCACATGCCTGTAAGACCCACGAAGGAAGCACCATGTCTATTTTCTTCACTGTGTGTCCTCAGCACCTAACACAAAGGAAATCAAAATATGCTTATTGAATGGAGAATGTTCCAGAGCAGTCATCTCTACCAGCCTAATTTCATTACAGTTAGATGGTTGTGTGCTTTGGAGAACCTTGTGGAGGCAGGATTTCAAAGGCAAAATGCCTGTCAGACAAACAGGATGCTGAATTTCGGGGCACACAGAGCATCTGACCAGAGCTGCAATGAGGCTGACGTCTCTGTGGTTGGCAGCAGCCATTGCTTTTCTCTCTTCTGTCAATGAAGAATTAAGTGTGTGTGTTAATGGGACTCCCAGTTATTTTCCCTTGAGAGAGTTAATTGATGGAAGGTTAAATAAAGCCACAAGTTTTTACTTAAAGAAAACAGAGAAAATGAAGAATTATTTTAATTATGAGTAATGTGTCAAAAGAAATGTTTCCCAAATTAATCTTTTCTGGAAGTGAAATAAATCTTACTATAATTTATTTTAATTCTCAGTCCTCTTTTGAAACACACACACACACACACACACACACACGTCAACTCCCACTTAGATTACAATAAAAAACATGAATTAATTATAAGCATCAAAGTTTTTGTCCAAGGGTTTTTGCTTTCAACAATTAGTTTCCCACGTTAGCTATAGGAGGCACCCCATCCTAGTTAAAAAAGAGATTCTATAGTGGTTGCAAAAGTCTTATTCCCTCCCACCAGCACCCCACGTCACATCATGTCACATCACAGAGGTCAAAGATCAGAAATCCAATTTTGTCTTTTAAAGGGAACACCACTGAAATACTCTCAAAGAAAGAAAGCAGAAAATTCTTGAAATAGATTGATTGTTAACATTTGTTCTTAATCTTTCAAAACTTCCCTGATCATGTTCAGAGTTTCTGAGACTTCTCTGAAGTCTTTTCAGAGTTGGAAATCAGTCCCAATTCCACTAGTAGGGTAGGACTTAAAAGAATGAAGTGGATGAACTTCTGAAATCTTTTTTCCTTTAATGTCAACAAGTAAGAAAACTCCGAGACCTTTATTCTTAGAGGTCAATGTCCCCTAGAATCCCCCATCTACCTAAAGAAAATGTGCTGGAAAGAGAGAGTAGCAAGAAAAATAGGAGGGAGAAGAAGTATGGACAGAGTGAGGGATAGATCTAAGATTGAGGATGGTAAAGATGGAGTGACATTGTCAGGCTGTAACTAGTTTCCTGTGCCAGCCATGAGCTCTGCGGTGACACTGCAATGCTTCTACAATCTGAAACTCCAAGAAAAGCAGTGAGTGGGAAAATCTGAGGTTTCCCATATGATAAGCTTTCATGGCCAAGAGCCAAAACCTTTCTGGGTTCCAAAGTCATTTTCAGACTGATCATGTTTTGCTGGTTGGTTTCAAACTTCACATATCTAGACACATTCTCTGGAGGTTCAGGAAGAGTTCACTATTATGTTGGCCTTGCCCGATGTGATCTGTGATAAATGGCAACTCACTTAACACTTAGACAAAGCACACTCCTAAGAATACAGGACAACTTCCGAACAATTTCATACAGGACTAAGGAATGGTCAGCTGGAAAGCCCAGGCAATATGAGGTCTCCGGGTGCAGAATAGACTCATAGTATACAGAGTGACTGGGGATGGAGACGTGGCTAATCCCGAAGTTGAGGGAAAGCAGGCAGTCTGGAATGAAACGCCAAAAGAAGCAGATGGTAGTCTCTACTCCTATCTCAGCTGAGAAGGTCACCAGATATACTCAAACAACGGATCAAGGATCTGGAAAGAGAACACTGGGTCCTTTCTTCCTTCCCACAAGCAAGGGAATCGGACAGGGTCTTAGAATGAGTGAGGAATAAACATTCCCTGCTCAACACACACTACTCCATGGAACAAAACACTGGGCATCATTTTTGGTAATGTACTCAGAGCCAATCAATCTTCAGAGGTTCTAGATACTGAGAATGTTTTGAGGCATTTCCCACTGATAATTCTGAACAACACCTAAAGAGGGAAACACAACCTGCAGGAAGGCTGAAACTGAAATGGCTTCTTTCTAGATGAGCTCATTGGAACTTAACTTTTCTTACTGGGATTGGATTGGTGGCTCAGTTTTGCTGAACTCCTCAGGTCCAAACAGAGACTGGAAAGGACAGGGAGAGAAGGTGGGAACTCTCATCCAGAGCTTTCACTGGATCAGTGTGGAAAGACTTTGTGAATCCCTTCCCTCTGAGGTGGCCATGTTCTGCATTACTCAGCACCCCTGGGCTATCAGGAGGGCATGCAACAGCCCTCTTCCTCACTATACCCACTAAATTTGAGGTGAGCCATGGCAGTGCCATGGTGATCACTTTGCAGCTTGTAGGCACAGTAGGCACAGTAACTAAACTGAAGGGAAAATGTCTGTGCTTGAAGTAATCATAGGCTTTCTCCCCTAATTCCAGCCTGCCCTGCCGAAGTGTCAGCAGCACAAAGGGCCCCAGTATTCTCCCTCCATCACAGAGTTAAGTGGTGCATACTCCTGCCACTTGGCTCTCAGCTCCCTGTTTGGACCAGACACAGCTGGGCTTTCATTTAATGAAGGGTGTATTCAAGCTGATTACTTTTGTTTGGCCTTTATTGAAGACAACAAAGTAGGAGGTATTTTATATTTGTCTCATGTTGGAAGACCCAATGTGAGATAAATAAAAATTTTCTTCCTGAAGAAAAGGCTGACAATGAAAAGTCACGAATGATCTTTTTCTTAAATAAAATGATCATTATGAAAATCACCCAGAATTTTATGCAGAACGCATACTTTATTTGCAACATCAGAAAAAGTGAAACATCATTAATTTAGACCAAGTCTCAAACACCTGAATCTTTGGGAGACAAAACATATCTAAATCAAAACAATAATTTTCTTAAGGATAAATTGTTTTCTTCTCATTCTTTCCTTGGCAATCTCCTCAACACTTTTGCCTCAACTTTCATCTAAAGGCTGGTAGTTTCCAAATCTATATTCAGCCCCATCTTTCCTATGAGCCTCAAATAGACATGCTCAACAAACTACTCAATTTATATGCATCATAGTCCTCAGACTAATACCTCAGACACTGAAATTCCTTCTGCTTTCATGAACTTCTCCAAAGTTTCACCTCCTTACAGATGTTTACTCATCAATCATGATTCCAACAGTCTCTTTCTCATTTATCCTATTAATTTTATCAGTCTACAATCATAAAAACTACCTTCTGCTGAGCATGTATTATATGCCAGACAATATTCTAATTTATTTATTGGTACTATTTCACTAAATCCTCACCATAATTCTAAAAAAAGTACTATTATAACCCCTTACAGATGAATAAACTTACATACAGAGATATTTTATAATATACCATTCGATGTCATAACATAGGGTAGTGTCAGATCAAGAACTAAGACCCAGGCTGGTTAACTCTGGAGCCTATGCTGTTAATCCCAGGGCTCTACTGCTTTCTAAAATAATACATTTTAGACATATTTAAGAAAGTGCATACACATTGCCCTCTGTCTCCATGGGTACTAGAAAAGTTCTAACTGTAATGTAACCAGATGATTCAACCCCCAGAATTAAGTTCTTGAAGCACCAATGTTTTCAAATCACCTTCTTGCATAATTTATTTCAGTAGATTCCTAGGAAGAATTCTCAGCTGATCATTTGCTCAACAGGTCGTTTTCACAGAGGTAGTACCAGATTTGGGCAGCAGGTGCATGTTTTGTTTTGGTAACTCCAGCAAAGGATAACCCTCTGACAGCAGCCTCCATCACACAGAGCACTGAGTTGGGACTCACAGGTGTGGAGGTAGAGCAGCTAAGCTGAGTGGCATAGAGATGTCAGTTGGGCCAAGGAACTCATATGAGGGGAATTCTGTGTAATCAGGGCAGGATGTCTGAGTTATACTGAGAAAGCTCTGCAGTAACTACAGATTTAAATTTACTTCTTTGGGGTGCCACTGGAAGTTCCAGTATGCAAAAGTTCATGGAAACTCGTATAAGCTAGGAAAGATGGATAAAGTTCAAAGACCTTCTCATGTCTACCAGGCCATTCATCTGTTTTCTGGTCTCATCTGCTACCATTTCACTTTCCATTCACCCTACTTCACTCCATCTCTAAGGACTTTATGTTCTGAGCACATTTTCTTCTTTCATGCCTCTTTATCTGAACATAGTCATCAGTATTTGGAGGTGGAGTTGGCTCCAGAATCCCCAACAGATTCTAAAATCTCAGATTCTCAAATCCCTTATGTAAAATGCCATAGTATTTGCAAGTAGCCTATGAACATCCTTCCATATACTTTATTTGTTTAGTTAATGTGGTGCTGGGGATTGAACCCAGGAGCATTTAACCACTGAACCACATTCCCAGCCCTTTTTAAATATTTTATTTAGAGACAGGGTCTCACTGAGTTGTTAAGTGCCTTGCTAAGTTGCTGAGGCTGGTTTTGAACTCTCCATCCTCCTGCTCAGCCTCCCAAGTCTCTGGGATTATAGGCACGTGCCACCATGCCCAGTCCTCCCATATACTTTAAATTAGTTCTAGAGTACTTATGATATCTAATAAAATATAAACATTTAGGGAATTACAAGAGACAAAAAAATTAAAAGCCTGCACATTTTCAGTACAGATGTGTTTTTAGAAAATATTTTCAATGCACAGTTGGTCAAATTCAAGGTTGTACATACAGAAGACCAATTAGATTCTATTTCCTCTGTCTAGAATTCCCTTTCTTAGTTTTCTGGAAAGTCTGTATTTATTTTTTAGTATTTAGTTCAAAGAGGGGCCCTCATGCCTCACCCCCTACTCCTTGCACTCAATAGACAAGCTGCTGTTCTCTGTCATCCTCTATTTGTTCATATATTCTCCTAATAACATCCTATCACATAATAATATGTACCATACATAGTATTATTCATTCTCCTGTCTCCCTCACTGGATTGCGGGCTCCTTAAAAGTTGAGTCCTAAACAACTCTGAGCACAGTGTATAACACATAATAGGTGCTCTATAAATATTAGACTAGTTCATATTGTTTCTAAATTATTCAGATCATCAGGTCATGAAATTTATTTTGTTTTGACTGAATTAACCTGGGTAGTACACTTTCTTTTGCTTTAGAATTTTTATACTATGGGGGATAAAATACTAGAAAAAATTTCAGTTATTTTCCATTTTCCTGAAATAACAAGAAAATGTCCATTATAACAACTAGTAAAGGGCTAATACTTTTTACCTGAGATGCTTTAATGGAATCACAGGGTGAAGGAAAGGAGTTTACCAGAAACTTAATGTCTTCTGGTTTCAGCTGTCCTGCCACAGACTGTAATTCAGGAATCGATCTCAGGCTGAGCCAGGGAAAAAATGAGATGCTTCATGAAAATGGCCAAATGTCATCACTAACTATTTTGTGAGTGGAACTGTGTCAGGAGCCATCCAAACATAAAATGGACTTTTGCTGAAGCCCAGCCATCTGCAGGGTCATGAAAACTCACAAACACATATTTCCCAAGGGAGCCTTTTCAGTTTTGTGCTTTTTCTGGCACAAAGAGTACAGACAATTGTGATTTACTACCAGGCACTTATAGGGATGGAGTGAATATTTCCTAGGAAACTTAAGGACTGAAATAAGAAAGTCAGAAAATAAAAATATTTTCTACAATAGAAAAATACATGTCAGAAAGCCTGAAAAGTAGGAAAAAATGCACATTACTCTTGTTGATAAAATGTTGTGGATTAATGAAAACCTGAAAAATCCTTTCGTTTCCAGATTTTTGTTGTTGTTGTTTTGTTTTTTTGTGGGGTATTTTTTTTCTTTTGGCATTTCTATATTCCCTTTCTCGCCTTAGGGATTACAATATGGTGATGATGTGAGAATGTAATTATAAGTAAATATGATTCATTTCATTGAATGCATCTTTGAAGATTTCATGTATTGTTTAAAGTTACAGTACTAAACGTAGAAAAGAAATATAGCATAAAGGACAAATTCAAAGGCTCCAATTTAGACATGCTAGAGTCTAGCTTTATCATTTATCAATTCTGGGCATTTGTCACTTCTGTGCAAGTCACTTAACCTCCACAAATGTCTAGTACTTTCTCTAAAAAATTCCTAGAAAATGCTATCCATACCATTCCACCTCTTTTATTCCCATCTCAGCTTACAAAATATGAAATTACCAATACTTCTCCTCTCACAAGACAAGATTTGGAGACTAAGAATTGGCTATCTTTGTTTTCTACTTCTTCCCCCAAGAGGAAGGAGTGACTTAATTAATTGAGGCAATTAGAGAGAGCTGAACATCTATTAGTCTTGGTTCTGTTTTTAGAAGGAATAATGTATCAGTTGTCACTGTTTATGTGTGATCATTGTTTTTTTGAGGTGGAAACCTCTTATCTTTGTCACTCCTTATAGAATCAGGAAAAGGGGATGAGTGATTAACTAGTGATCTTCAGTAACCCCAATTATAATATTTGTGATGTCAGTTCCAGATCAAGAAAGCAGAATGAGCAATAAATCTCTCTTCAATCCCAGGACTCCATGGCAATCTCAGTGATTTTACAAAAAGAAATTAATTCATTAACGAAGGAGATAATGGGGTAGGAAGTTTTAACATAGGAACACATATTGCAACATAAGTTGGAATTTGAGAGAATGGATAAAAGCCTATATTATATTAAGAAACAGAGCAGAGAAAAGTGCAGATCCCAATCCACCAAGATCAGACAGGTGAGATGGAGGTGGGAGTTAGTGTTCCTAGTGGAGGAACCATATCAAAATCCACAAACATTGCAGAAGGTAGAAATGAGAAGTGGAGCTAATAGGAAGACTGAGGTCTAAAAACCAAATAACTGCAATGCCTCTCATCCTTTCTTCCTGACACCAACAAGTAAAGGCAGTCTCTCTGAGAAATAAAGTGGTTGGACCGCTTGGGCTTTCACTCCCCAATGGAAGTTTAGCCCCCTCCTCCTTTGTTCTACATTTAGGGAAATTGCAACCTGTCAACTGATGTCCATATCACTCATGAAATAAAATAGGTCATTTAACATGTCCTTGCCTACATACATAAAACTGCCAGACAAATTTCAATGTAATGAAAGAAACTTTTTGGGAGAAGATCTATTCATACAAGAGCAAAGGAAAATTACAAAAACCATCTGCAGTAATTAGCCTCATTCATTATTCTTAAAATGATTGAATAACAAAATATATATATAGGGAAACTAGAAGCACAAAAGAAAATGACCAAAATAGTAAAACAACAAAAAAACCTACTCTACAGAAAACAGAAAATAAGTTAATAACACAATTTATAGAGTACTTACATAGTACTGGGCATTGCTCTGAGAACTTTAAGTATATTAAACATTTATTCCTCACAAATGTCTTACAAAGTATATATTAATTATTACAGTCCCCATTTTACAGATAGGGAAACTAAGGCACAGAGAGGTATAGTGAGTTATCAAGGACACATAGCTGTTCAGTGGTGGAACTATGATTCAATTAGGGCAGCCTAACTGCTCTCTTAATTGTCTGATAATTCTAATTTGTATCCTAGACACAATATGAGAAGTCATTATAATATGCAATAAAAAATCCAGCTGCTGTAAGAGATTTTAGGTACTAAGCCTATAATGGCTAAATAAAAAAATTCTGTAGGACCTAGAGGACTGAAGGATAAAATTGAATAAATAGATGCTGGGGTTGTAGCTCAGTAGTAGAGCACTTGCCTAGCACATGTGAGGCACTGAGTTCAATCTTCAGCACCATGTAAAAATATATAAATAAATACATAAACAAATAAAGGCATTGTGTCCATCTACAACTTAAAAAAATTGTAAATTGAAAAAATAAGGTAAAATAAATATAATATATAAGGAAAAACCAAAAATAAGAAACATAAATGCTAATTCAGAAAATCCAATATCTAAATAAAAAGCTCTCTAGAAAAAAATGAAAAATATAAAAGAAATTTACAAAGAAATTCTTTTAAAATACAACAAGAGAAAATTTCCCTGAACTAAAAGACAATAATTTGGGTATTAAAGTGCCCATCTTAAATTAAGTCTGTGTGTGGGGGTGGTGTGTGAACAATGATCATTAAGTGGCAGAACACCTAGAATCCTGAAAGTTTTTGAATAAAAAGCAGATCACCTATAAAAAGACAAAGATGAGACTAGCCTCAAACATTTCAACAGCAGGAATGATATATTAGAAAGCAATGCAGCAATTCCTTCAAGATTTTGAAGGAAAGTATTTTCCAACCTAGAATTCCATACCCATATAAAATATCAGCTTGCATGAAAGAAGAGTTAAGACATTCAGAACCATGAAGATCAAAGAAAATTGACTGCCATAGTCAAGACTATACTCAACCACGCACAGGATAGATGACTTAAAGAAGGATACGGAATCCAGAAAACAGAAGTTCCATTCCAGGAGAGCAGTGAAGAGAAGTTCAAGGGTGATAGGTCTGCTTGCTCAGCTACAGAGCCCTGGTCCAGACTGGAAGAAGGGGACAAAGATCCCAGGAACTGGAATAAGTAGGGGGAGGTTAATGCAATATATTCAAGACTGGATAAACTTGATACAAGCTGACTAGAACCCCCAAGACAAACAAATAGTCTTATTCCAAATGTCAAGCCATGAATAACATAATTTAGGTAATTGATTTTAAGTAATGAAGGAAGGAGAATCTATTTGGCTTTGATTCTAAGAAATGTTCTCTTTTAAGTATCCCAATGGCCATGGCACAAATATACAGAAAATAAAATGTAATTCTAACATTGTAGTGAAATATATCTGTACTGTGTGTTATGGTTTGAACATGTTCTCCAACATCCCATGTGTTAAAGTCTTGGAAAACAGACTGTGGCACTGTTGGGAAGTAGTGGAACCTTTAAGAGGTGGAGCCTAGTGAAAAGAAATGAGGTCATTTCCTAAGTGGAAGGAAATTAGGTGGGGCACATCCTTGGAGGGGATGTTGGGACCTGTCCCGTCTCTCTCTTTGCTTCCTCCACCATATGCTTCCACTATGATACATTGTGATGGCACAGGCCCAAAGCAACAAGGCCAAAGTACTACAGACTGAAACCTCTGAAACTGTAAGCCAAAATAATTTTTCCCTCTTTTAAGTTGATTGTCTCAAAAACTTTCTCATTGATGGAAAACTGACTTACTGCCATGATGTATAATACATTCATCGACTTCTGAATTTTATAATCGACCTATAGAGAAAGCACAGAGGTCTTAATTCTAATTACAGAATGTAATATAAATGCCAATAACTTTGATGATACAAAACTAAAGGTATAATCAGCAGAAAATGGGAGAGAAAAGTTGTGAGGAAAAGTGGAAATGTAGTACAGTAAAATTCTCCCTTACTTAGAAAGGGCACAAGATATAGTTGAAACAAAAAATTAGAGATATTATGTAATTTAAAGTTAGAGAGGTAAAAACATAAGAATACTCATATAAATGATCAATATTGAAGGGAAAAAAGGATACTGACAAGGAGGTAAATTTTTATTTTTCATAATGGGGAGCCAAGAAATAGTGTCTAAACATCATAAATCAAGAAAGAGATGTAAAAATCTGTACTTTAGAGTTATAAATGTAAGCATCTGAGTAACCAAAAACAGAAATTTAAAATAGGTTGCTTTTTGGGAATAACACTGAGTTGAAGGAAGAAGTCATTGATTTATTTTTCAACATTAGTTCTGTATTGCTCGGATTTTTAGCATTTGAAAATATTAGGTGATTTTAAAATGGTCTTTATATTTTTAAATAACAAGTCATCTCTTTTACAGAACTAGTGTACAGGTTGGATAGGGTAATTGATCTCCTAAAGTGCCACAAACCTAAAAGAATATACAAGCAAATAAAATGCAGAGGATACCAATGAAACAAGGTAGTACTAATAGAAAGAGATATTGGAAAATGTGAAGTGCTATTCAAATATCAGTTTCTAAAGATAATTCAGGAGTAAAGTAAAACCACTCTACTTCGGAATGCAGTCATATTGGGCCTGGCAATGTCCGTTACTTTGAAATCACTCTGATATTCATGCAACCTCACTGTGTTTTCAGATCTTTATTTGTAAAATGGAATCTGCATTGGAGTTAGGAACTCAGCCTCTAGGATCAGACGACCTGAGTTTAAATCCCCCCTATCCCAGTTATGAGCCATATGACCTAGGAAGACCACTGACCCATTCTGTGCTTCAATTAGTAAAATTGGAACTATTTGAAGTTTAAATGAATTTATGTATATAAAGCCTCCCTCAAAGTAATTCTACATACATGTTTATTATTACTATTGCATGGTAGTATTAAAATATTTTTTCAATCCATAGTCTTTCATTTTTATTTTGTAGGCTCTGATAAATCCTAATTCATGCTGATTAAGGAATATGGCTGGGTCACTGGCAAACCAGGAAGTACAAAAATACAAAACATAATTAACCTTTACAAATACTGATATTTAGTAGACATTGTGATATAGCACACGTACAAGTTCATGTCTACATAAGTTAGCCAGGAGCTGAACATTGATTAGGTGTCTTCCTATGTTGGGACAATGAGAAAAACTGAGAGGGCTTACAGATATGTGCAAGACCTGTCCATCAAGAGCTTACAGTCACTGCATGGACTATATACACAGGGAGGAAACAGGCAAACTCATTCTAGGACTCAGCAGCAGCTTGGCAGCTTGTTTCAAAGAAGTCAAAGGGATAGTTGAGCTTCACCTTCCCTGTGTGGATTCAGTAATGAACTATTAGGAACATAGAAGAGAGAACCTGTTCTTCCACCACTCCCATTCACTTCCCTGCCCAGATACAATCTTGTTGCCACACAACACAGGCTCGCATCCTTAGGCTCAGAAGAAGGCAAAATTACTTCTTAGATGATAGTGGCTTTTAAAGTCTCAAATGGAAGACATTGCCTTTGTAGTAGAAGTGACACAGCAAAGCTCTGTCAGGAAGAGTAACTGAGAATGTCCCTGTGAAGGTGATGACTTACTTCCTTATGCCCCTCACTTCAGAATCTGGAGCCCCCCACCATTCTGAACCCCTAACACACACAGCTATATCAAGGTATCATGTAGAAATTTAGGAGAAATGTCTCCCTGTCTACAGCCTCTGTCTAGCTTTCCTGTGTTCAAGGCGTTTTGTTCCCTCATCTAGGGGAAGGGAAAATCATCTCCTGAAGAATCAATAAAAGGAGAGAGTAGCCCTGATATTAGAGTTTTTGAAAGCAGACAGTAGAATCTGTTGTAGTTGGCGTAAGTAGGAAGGGATTCATTAGAGCCTAATAAGTAATTTGTAGAGTCACAGGAAGAAGAGATAGCACAGTCTGAGCAGAAATTCCAGAACCAACTCTCCCCATACCTCACCAGAGGACTAGCCTGGACCAGGAACTGCTTCTCCACAACACAGTGAGGAAGCTGCTCCCACCCCACCAACCACAGGACCATGGTCCCCAATCTAATCCAGAAAGCCACTGGTACCCAACTTCTCCCATCCTGCCCCAACCAAACAGATTTCTGTTGCCTGCTTTTCCTCACAGAGCTCATTTTTGGCCGCAGAACTTCTGGACACAGGAATCACCTAGATAAACCTGAACAGAGGGCCCATATCCTTACTTCAATGGAAAAAGACCTGGGAAGGCAGTAGTTTAGGTTCTATGTTGGGAAGGAAGGTGGAGGTCACTCTGTGGGTGACCAGCAATGTCCCCAAACACAAATTCTTAGAAACAGGAAATAGAATAGAGGTTACTATTGGTCCTGGGTAGAGGGCATTGGCGAATTGTTATTGAATGAATGCAGAGTTTCAATTTAGGATAATGAAAAAGTTTTGGACATGAATAATTCTGAAAGTCAAACAATAATGTGAATGTACATAATGAATCATACAGTTAAAATGATTAACATGGCAAATTCTGTGTTATATATATTCTACCATACAATTTTTTAAAAGAACTAAGGAAAAACCTCCCCTCCCAGATTATTGAAAAATATTGAGGTAGTCACAAATGAGAAATAATTACTAAAGTTCCAGTCTATTTTCTTAATTGCCAAAGTAAATATATAGACATTTGAGAAAAGTTGTGAATACTTTATTTAAACCACTCTCCATGGGTAGAATCTATCCTAATATGGAAAGATTGCTACAGAAGGAAATTCCACAAATTTCCTTCCTAAACTCTTCCAATATTTTACAACCCACATTATTAAGAAATTCTTCTTTGTATCTAACCTAAATCCCTCTTACTATATCTAAAAGCATTCCCTTGTTGCCATTTTTGGTGGAGATAGAGAACAGCTGACCAGCATTTTGCATACTTTGCCTTTAGGCTAAAATAATTTTAGTTGTTTTAACCCTTCCTGGAAGGCCGTATCCTCTAGCCCTTGATTTCTTCTTATGACTCTTCGGAAACTAGCTTCCATTTTCTCTGCAGTTTCCTTTCATGATTAGGGCCTGTTTGGGGACTGTGGAAAGAAATATTGACAATCCTTTTTTGATGCTATCAGCACCAACCCCTGGTTCATAAATAATATTCAAGTACTTGGATTCATATTGAGTCATAGTGAATAAATTATATCTTGGGAACACTGATAATGAGAGAGAATTACACTGATGTTTCCAAGACATGGGAACCCTATTAAGAGGCAACAGGGACGAAAAAGCAGTGGAGAAGAGGATACTGTGGGTGTTGTGGGTGGATGGTGAGAGGTGTTGGGAAGGATCGTCTGGGAAGCAGGCTACTCTCCTGGGTCCTGGGGTGAGTGTTTGGGGAGGAAAGCTCTGTGTGTGGTGAGTTGACTGAGTCATATCCCTAGGGTGGTGGCTTCTGCACACAATGGAAAATAGATGTGGTGGGATGAATGAACCATGTGAATGGAGAACACTAGCTCTGAGAATGACTTTGTCTTCTGGCTGCCAAGGAGGGGGCCCCTGCTGTTGCTATCGAGGTGAGAGCAGATACTGACACAGGCAGTGTGGAGAGAGTCTGTATCAGGTGGGGCAGGGCCTCTGTGGAATCAGATACGAGTAATACCTTGAACTTGTCCAGTGCATTGTGACCTGCAAAACCACTTACATGTTCGTATCTGATTTATGTCCTTGCCTTGTGCTGTTGGGAGGCCACAGTTACTGCCACTCTACAGGGAAAGAGATCCATGTGTCAAAGGAAGGGAGAACAAGCACGTATCCCTCTGGAATTCAACATTGTGCTCTTTGCTCCATACTACACTGCCTTTTCTGGGAGCTTTGTCAGGATAGGACACAGTGGACACTGTTGAGATTCTTCTGGAGAGAGCAGTGTTGCTTAATTAGCTGAGACCTCCATCCACAGTATGTAAGCCATGGACACAGCATCAGCCGTAAGGCTAAAAGGAGGTGGTAGTCGACATGAAGAATGGTGGGGAGTAGTAAGTCGTTCCCACTGGCACACTGAAGGGAAGTGTATGGGCTCCCCCAGTGACTGATTACCTTCAGAAAACATTGTTTACTGTGGTTTAGGCCTGGATGAAGTTTCCTTTGACTATTGTTGCACTTCTTGGTAAATAAGTACTGAAAAGAAAGAAGACAATTTCTTTAAATATGTGTTCTTTAATTATATAAAAGACTATATTCAAAGAATTACTAATGTCATTTCTTATTAACAATACCCTAAAACTAAATATTATCCTGGACTGAGTAGGCTGTGCTTACTGAATTTTTCATGAGTCAAATGAGAAATGAATACTCTATTGAAACCAAAGCAAAATTAAGTTTTTTCCCAGTAAGAAAAGGCTCCTTCTTACCACCCCTAGAGTCTCCATACAGATTAGATAATGGCCTATTTTATTTTAACAAAACTTTTGGCAAAATGTTGACAAGCCACACATGTGGCCTCTGAACTCAGAGACCAAAGAGACTATTACTGTTCATTTGAGAAACATTGTTCCATAGATCAGAAGGATATAAAACCATATTTGTATCCAACCTGGAGTCTCAAGTTAGTAAATTCAACTATTCCAACAAAAGTATAAAATTTCTTCAAAAATTTCTTCAAAGCCTGCTGCCACTGAGTCATATAGCAGAATATCAATTTTTATTTTGACCAGATTTTTGGTGGTCCCCAATATAAATTCATGGTAAGCATGATATGTTCAGTTGTTCATTCACTCATCACAGTGCAATAGGTCTAGAGCAATAGGTTCAGCCTTCATAACTCAGTCAGACCACATGAAACCAACAATAAATAACCAGAGACTTCTGATCCCTGCTCCGTAGAGTTGGCTGGAGCAACATCTGTCTGACCAATCAGAAGGAACAGAAACTAGACATCTTATGTCCAACCATGGATACCTAGTTATGATCAATGAAATAGAAAGTTCATTCTAGACCCTCTGAGGCTTTCATGGGGAAAGTACATAAAATATATTTTGTGTTTGAATTCATAGTTATGTGATTTTAACCAAAATGTTATTTTTGGTCCCAAGAAGATAGGATCCCTTAATGGTATTTTTCTTATATGAAATGTCTCTATACATTCAGATATCTCTAGGTTTAAAACTGTAATCATGGAAGGAATGTATTTATGGTAAGTGGGTTTACATCTACCATCCCATATGTCAGAATAACATTCAGGTTTCTTTGCTCAATTCCTCAAGAGAAAAAGGGAAAGAAGGAAGGAAGGAAGGATGGAAGGAAGGAAGGAAGGAAGGAAGGAAGGAAGGAAGGAAGGAAGGAGAGAGAAAGAAAGAGGAGAGAGAAAGAAAGAAGGAAGAAAGAAAGAAAACCAACTACAACAAGAGTACACAGTTTTAATAAGTCATTTGTTATCTCCTATCTTAGTTTATGCTGAAAATAAGGACAGGTAGCTTGCTCAGTTTCTCTAAAATCCACATATTTTATACTTTTAGCAGCATTTTTGTGCTGCTACATGTCTACCCTTGAATAGGCCACAGGGGAGACTGGATGTCTATGGATGGCTCATTCTAGACCTATTGCTCTGCAATAAAAAAACAAGCTCTTGGAATTAACTAACTGGGCTGAAATCAGAGCCCATTTCACATAGACAGTGAACTCGCAGCAGGAAGCCCTCAGAGCCCCCGGGGAAGTCAGTCTATGTTCAGAGCGTCTACTGAGAGCCATCTGCACTGGCTGCACCACTTCTGTGCCCTGGTCCAAGGTGGGCACTCTCTTTTGGACATTTTCTGGGCTGGCAAAGCTCCCTTTTCCCTGTAACTATGATTCTACAATGCTTTTTTTACTGAGCCAAGAAGAGCAAGCAATTTATACCAGAGCCAAACTAACATATGGTAGAAATTCCTTAGAGTAATAAACTGAAAATACTTTCTCCTTCCTATGAGAGATAAAGTCAGGAGAGTGATGAATCTGAGTTCCACTTCATTACACAGAATTCACATCTCTCAAGGCTTTATTTGTCAGGAATCTAAGGACTAATAAAATATCATGGAAGTTCCATACCATCAGTGAAGAAACTGATAAACCAAGAAGCGGTGATGCAGTTAATCCAGATTAGTGGTAGAATAATGTAATAGTTTCTTATTGCTGCTACAAGAAATTACCAGACGTTTAGAACAACACTAATTTATTGTCTTAGAGTTCTGAAGGTCAGAAGTCTAAGTTGGCAGGACTGCATTTCCTCTGTTGGTTCCAGGAAAGAATGTGTTTCCTGGTCTTTGCTTCTAGGGGTTACTGGCATTCCTTGTCTCATAGACACGTTGTCCATCTTCAAAGCCAGCAATGTGGTAGTACCAGGTTTATTTCCTTTTCTTCTGCTATCACACCTCTTCCAGTGTCTCTGCCCTTCTGCCTCCCTATTACAAGAACCCTTGTGGTTGTATTTGGCCCATCTAGATTATCCAGAATAATCTTCCCATCTCAAGAACCTTAATTTAACTACAATATAAAAGGATTTTGTTTCTGTTTTGCCATGTAAGGAAACATAATCACAAACTCCACTGATTAAGGCATGGAATTTATTTGGGGGGGCATTATTTTTCCTACCACAAATAATAACCAAAAAGTCTAAACTTTATCAGTAACAAATAATCCAGCAGACACAAGTGTTCATTTCATTCAAATCATATTTAGTAATTACTTAACTAGAAGCCAGAACCAGGTACTGAGAGAGATAAACATAGCAAAGCATACTATAGACCTAAAGTACTCTTTATTAATCTCCAAAGATATGTTTTAAATATAATTCACAATCATAAAACATCCAAAATATTTTAGAGTAGAAAAATGTTAATAATTAAACTGCACTGAAATATAGGAGACAAAAAGCTCATATTGCCAATATTAAAAAAATGATTTTACCAATCAAAAAGAATGGGATGAGCAGTCCACTAGAAAACATGTACAAATATAAGCAAGTTAGATAAGACATACAAATTTCTATAAGATATGAGGAATTTTTTATCTCTCAGATTGTCAAATGCTGAGGACTATATGTTTGTATCTCTCCAACATTCAGATATTTACAGCTCAGATTCCAAAGTGATGGTACTTGGAGGTTGGGACTTTGGAAGATAATAAAAGCTGGATGAAGTCTTACAGGTAGGTCCTCCATAATGAAATAAGAGCACTTAGAAAGAGATGAAGGGACCAGAGCTTGCTTTCTCCTCCCAGTGAGAATACAGGGAGAAGACTTTTCTACAAACTGGGAGTAGTGCCTTCATGGATACCTGCTCACTTCCAGAGCTGTGAGAAGTAGATGTTAATTTTTTAAGTCACCCAATATATGTTTTTCTGATATAGTAGTTTGAACTAAGATAGTAAGATTGAAAAAGATTAATGATAATCTTTACAGTGGCCTATCATGCCTGCACCAACTGGCACCTCTGTTCCTTTCTGCCTCTCTGATTTAATCTTTTTCTCCCCATCTCACTAGTGTTTCCAGCCAGAAAAATGCTCTTTCACATATTCCATATACACTCACATACTTTCATACACACATAAAAATTTGAGCTAGCAATGTCCTTTATTGGAATTTAATTTTCATCAATACTTATGCAAACAAAAAGGTTAAACATACAAAAATAAAATTGGAAAAACTTGGGAACACCCTAAATATTCATGAGTAAAGATTTGGTTAATCTTTAATCTTTAATCTTTACTGTACATTCATAAAGATAAATACTTTGTAATACCTAATCTAAGTGTGTGTGAAAAATAGTCCTCACATGTACTGACATGGAAAGATTTCTGAAATGTGTCCTTTAATGTAATTAATAACATGTGTTTATGTATTACATATTAATTATGTTTTATGCTATTTATAAAATAAAAGATATTCCCATGAATGTCCCTTCCAATGCATCAAAAATGACTGAATAAGGAATGAAAGTTGTTTTATATTAGCTGAGTATTAGCATATATAACCCTAGCACAAGGAAAAGGTATAGCATTAACAGGTAAAGTAGATTGAAGACAGTCTCTAGAAGCTGTCATGGAGCAAATGGTTAAAAGCATTAAAAAAAGAGAATCTTTTCCAATACAAAATACTATTGAAAACTACATACCAAAAGGGTCCACTATGTATCAGGAAGTAGTAACCCCAGAAGAATCAAAACCAAGACACATACATGATAAATTTTAAAATAAGGAAAGAATTATAGGCAAAAGAATCAGGCAATTTGTAATGGTAAAAAATGTTAGGTGGTCCTCAGGCTTCCCCACACCTTCATCCCATGCCAGAAATAAACAAGAATATTCTCAAGGAAAGAAAATGTGATCTAAGAATTTTATATACAGCCAAACTAGCCTTTAAGTACAACGGGTACAGTTCTGAACAGACAGACATCCAGAAATTATTATTCTCTAAAGTCTTTGTTCCTAGAAGACAAACTTCAGCCAACCAAAGTCCAGGAATTATGACAAGAGTTGGTGGTGCTCACAGAACATATTTTAAAAATGCAACTCAAAATCAAAAACAAATGTGGAGCTGAATGTGACCAAAAAGAATATAAATTTTATAAATGCTGACAGTGTAGAAATGACATAGCTAGAAAAACTGGGAGAGAAAATGAAAAAGAAGGGAACTTGAGCAATTTTCCCCTTTGAATCTTTTAAAGTTGCTGAAAGTAAAAGGAACATATTTGAAATTAATGAATCAAGTAATCAGCATTCTAAGTCTATCTAGCAGAAAAATTAAGCATTAATAAAGATGATGTTATTAAATTAAATTGGGTGGTTGATGACACAACACCAAAGGCATAATCCATGAAAAGAAGAATTAATAAACTGGACCTCATTAAAATATTTTTAAAAATCAGCTTTTTAAAGACACAATGAAGAGAAGGAGAAGACAAACCACAAACTGGGAGAAAATATTTGCAAAAAACACATGTATGTAAAGGACTGATAGTCAAAATATACAAAGAACTTTTAAAAATCTGTAATAAAAAATGAACATCCCAACTAAAAAAAAGGGCCTAAGACCTGAACAGACAACTTCATCAAGGATCTACAGATGACAAATAATGTCTCAGACTAAGGAAATCATAAACAATACAAGTTTACATAGCACACAGTCCTGAAGGCCAGGAAGTCCAAGAGCACAGTGCCTAATGCTGGCATCCAGTGAGGATCTTTGTGCTGTATCATAACATGGTGGAAGTGGAATTGAGCAGAGAACATTAGGCGAACTCATCCTTTTTATCACTAACATACTTTATTGTTTTTTGTTTGGTATCAGGGATTGAATCCAGGTGCACTTAACTACTGAGCCACATCCCCAGCCAGTTTTATTTTTTATTTAGAGGCAGGGTCTCACTAAGTTGCTCAGAGCCTCACTAAGTTACTGAGGCTGGCTTTGAACTCTCAATCCTCCTGTCTCAGCCTCCCAAACAGCTGAAATTACAGATTTGTGCCACCACCTCTGGCAATACACACTCTTGATAACAGCACAAATCCATTCATGAAGTAAGAACCCTCACGACCTAGTGTCCTTTTAATGATCCTTGCTCTCAACACTGAGACAATGACAGTTAAATTTCAGAATGAGCACTGGAGAGGACATTCAAACCATAGCATAGGTTTACATAATGTGTCATTAGGGAAATATAAATTAAAACCACAATGAGATAATACATCTATTGGAATGACCAATATCTAAACCACTAACAATATCAAACGCTTACAAGGAAATAGACTAATTCATTGCTGGTAGAAATATAAAATGGTACAGGCACTTTGAAAGACATTTTGGTAGCCTCTTATAAAACTAAACCTACTCTTTTTTTTTTTTTAGCATATTAAGCAGGATTTATTTATTTATTTTATTTTTTTTCGTTCTTTTTTATTTTATTTATTTATTTTTTATTTACTTATTGATTCATTGAACACAAATGGAGTACAGCTAATGT
>JAJEJO010000238.1:118958-272708 GCA_020662805.1 Glaucomys volans
GGCCATGGCTGATGTTCTAGAATTCCCCCAAGAAGTGAGCGTACCCTCCATCTTTTATAGGTTAGGGTCTTTTGTTCTGCCCCTTCCTCTGACCCTTATTTCTCCTTCCTGCCCATATGGCAGTGGTGACACAGCAAAAAGGTGAGGTGCAAAAGGCAGGGGGAAGGGCCACATGGAGATTCAGGTGGGGGACCTGGAGGCATTAATTAGCAACTCCCTGCCTGCAGCTTTTGGGGAGGGGCAGTTAAGCAGGTAACCTTGGTGATCAAAGGGCTCTGGAGGCACTGACATTCCAACCTCCGAGGGGCATCTCCAACTTCCCAGACTCCATTCCTCAATTTGACCAGATTCCCTGATTTCTGCACTAACTGCCTGTTAATTCTGGCTTCATTCTCCCCTTTTGTTTAGGAACTTAACTGCTTGCTGTAAGGAAAGTGGGCAAAGACGGCTCTGGCTGCTTCTGAGGTGGAAGGGGGCAGAGTGGGGGGCAAGCAGTTGAGTTCCTTTTTAGAAAAATCTGGAGCTTAACTATATTTTCTGGGGACATAAATTACATTAAAAATTAAAAATTGTGCTTCCATGCCAATATTGAAGTTCCCAAATAAAGGCCTTGACCCCTCCAGCCTTTGTTAGGCCTAATTATAGGAACAACTTCTCAGTTCTTCCACCTGGTGAGAGATTGATTTCTATTCATTGACATGTTCCAGATGCTGCAACATTTATTCTGCATTAATCTCATTTTGGTACTCATGTCTTTTATTTCTCTCTCATAGAAGCACCCATCCCCCAGATGACTTTACAACCTGCTCTTCCCCAAGCAGACTTCCACGCTGGACCCTTCAATTGACCAGATTTTTCTAAACCTACTTTTATCACATGCTCCAGCATTGTCATTCCTTGGTACTTACCCAAAGGAGTTGAAAATTTAAGTTGATGCAAAAACTTGCACCATGGAAGTTTAGAGCAGCTGTATTCATAATAGCCCAAACTTGAAGCAATCAAGCTATCCTTCAGTAGATGAGTGTGTAAACTGTGGTCTATCTGGACAGTGGAATATTACTCAGTTCTAAAAAGAAATAAGTTATCAAGCCAAGAAAAGATAGGATATTTTAATGCACATTACTAAGTGAAGAAAGCCAATTTTAAAGTCTATATGATGTATGGTTCCCACTATAAAATATGAGAGAAGTAAAATGATAGAGGCAGTACAAAGTTCAGTGGTTGCCAGAGGTCAGGGAAAGGAAAGGATGAATAAGCAGACACAGGATTTTCAGTGTGTTAATCTTAGTTCATTTACCACTGCTAACAACACAATATCACAGCAAGGTAAGTTATAAAGAAAAGAGATTTGTTTTGGCTCTTGATTCTGGTCTAAGGTCCAGGGGCTGCATCTGGTCTTCTTGCTGGCAGAGGCCTGAGGTGATTCAGGGCATCACATAACTATGGACAGCAAGTGAGCAACAGACCCAAACTTCATTTTTTTTTAATATAGTAGACCCCCTCTTCAAATAATCCATTAATCCATTAATTGCATGAACTGATTAATTTATGAAGGCAAGTGCTAAGCACCTCTTGAAGGCCTTACCTTTTCCTGCCTCATATTTTATAATGGGAATTAACTTTCAACATGAATTTTGGAAAAGACAAACCATATTGAATCATGGAAAAAAATACTCTGTAATACTTTAATGGTCGATTCCCGTCATCATACAGTTGCTGAGCCCTATTGTAAACAGCTGACTTTGGGTGATGAAATGTATCTGTAGCATCGTAGACTATAACAAACACTTACTTTGATGTGGGGTGTCAACAGTGGGGAAGGGTGCGAGGAGGGGGACAGGTGCCATGTGGGACTTCTCTATACTTTCCAATAAATTTTGCTGCTCTGAAATTATTCCAAATAATAAAGTGTATGGATTTAAAGAATAAAAAATTGAGTAGTAGAGGAAAGGAAGGGGATATGGAAGAATAAGAAAAATGCTTACTCTGCATTGTTTTTAGGTGAGATTAAAGAAATAGGAAACTAAGAGTACTACATAGAAAATTAATTGTAAAAGTAAATCCTTGAATAAAAATACAAAACTTCCTTAATTTTAGAGTTACTGTACAATTAAAGCAAAAATATGAGAGATCATCATGAGAGTTTGTTTTATTTTTAATGATAACACAATATAGAATTCCAGAGTGGCACAATAAGAACTTCCAAAAATTCATAAAAATAATCCATAAAACCATAAAACCACTGAGAACACTAAAAAAAGTAGCCAAAGTCAACCCTGAAGAGATCTAAAAATTAACCAAAGACTTTCAATAACTTGAGGGCTTGTTCAAGAAAAACAACTGAATCTCAATAAGAGTAGTGGATTTTGTGGTTCTTTAACTTTATTTTCACCATCCTATCTTCAGCTCCATGGTATCCTTAAGAACAAACAGCCTTACAACTAAGTTAACTGTGAAAACCTACAGGCTAGCAGTCATTGGAGGGGAAATGTTTTGAAACTCCCTGAAAAAACCACCCCAGAAAATCGTCACTATTTTGACCTATCTGAAAACTCACTAAAGTGCTCCATTCCTAGGACTTGCCTTTGTTTTACTTGAGTCAGCCCTCATACTGTGTTAACAGCTACCCACAGGGAATTGGGTGAAAACAATTAGTCATTTTTAGTATCACAGCTGCTTGAGATAGCATTATTAGTTGTGGCTGACCAAAAAAATTTAAAGCACAAACTGAGGAATGGGCTGATCACAGGAGACTTGAAAAGCTTGGACATATTACTGGTTACCTAGTATGTTACACACACGTATAAGACTGTATGAATGCCCAAGGAAGACCTGAGAATGCTCTTCTCTCTCACTTTTGCATGACCTTTAGGCTTTGTGAAAATAGGAAGAAAAGACTAAGGCAGAGTTGTAAACTGTCCGCCACACATTGAAAACATACTTCCCCATAAACAGGCCCTTGATAAAGCTTGAGAGACTTATGTTTCAAGAAAACTTTTAAAACATTATACAATCATCAACTGACCAGTGATCTAAACTGGTTAGGACTTCAGTGACCAAACTCAAGTCAGTAACTTGAAGCTAAGTTAATTGAAATAGTCCAATCTCAGGAATAGAAAGAAAAGAATGAAATACAAAGAGCATAGCCTCAGAGACTTATGGTGCATCATCAATGGAGACAACACAGCACAATGGGATTCTGGAAGGGAGAAAGGAAAGAATCATAAAGAATATTTGAAGAAAAAATTATCAAAACTTTGAAATTGGATGACAATCTATAGCCAAGAAGCTCAATCAACTGTATGTGATAAACTTAATGAGATACTTACCTAGATGACCTCTTGAAGAATTAAAGGCAGATTCTTGAAAGCAGCAAAAGAAAAGTGAATCATTACAGGCAAGAGATCTTTAATAGAACTAAACTGACTTCCCATCCAGACCTATGGAAGTCAGAAAGGTTTGGAGTGATGTATTTGCCATGCTTAAAACATAATATGACTTAACTGATAAAAGATCAAGCCAAACTACTATATCACTAAAAATGAATGGGCTCAGCTAATTTATAAAGGAAAATTTCACATTAGATCACATACCAAAACCCAATTTCATACCATTTTTTAAAAATGTACTTGAAAAAAAGATTCAAAAGCATTGAAAATAAAAGATTTGGCAGTAATATGCTAGAGAAGTGGAAACAAAAATAAAGGTGTGGAGTTCAAAAACTTTGTGTCAAGTGAAGGAAGCCAACCTCACATGACCAGAAACTGTGTAATTCCATTTATGTGCATTGAAAATAAGCAAATATGTAGAGACAGGAAACCGAGTTGTGGTTGCCTAGATCTAGGTGGATTTGGAGGAAAGAGAGATTGTAGCAAGTTCTCCTCGGCTTCACTCAGTCGTGGGGGTAAGAACTCAGTGGCAGAGATAGGCACTGGGAATGGGGTGAAGAAGCAGATGAGTTGCGAGCTGTCTGCGGATTCATTTATTTAGAAAATATTTTGTCCTTAAATAGATAATTAAGATTTATTACCTGTTTACCCTTATGTTAGTTAGGGTTTGTAGCATGTCCAATCATGTAACATCCAGGCATGCAAAGTAAGGATTGTACCGCGTCCAATCATGTTTCCACTAATCTAATTATCTGCTAATATCTGCTCAGGGTCCAATCTGGGCCCCCTAAGGTTTCCCTGGCAAAAGTTATGCTAATTATGGGGAAGTGGTCAGCTCCACTGGCCTGCTACAGTGGAAAGCTCCTTCCTGCAGGTTTTCCTGTTAGGCCTGTGCGAGTGTAGGTTTTCCTTACACGCTCGAGACATTCACAGCTGCCAGTCAAGTGCCAGGGGCTTCTCCTACAAGAGATGGACAATCAACAGAGACTTTTGTGCAGGGTGATGAAATTATTATAAAAATTGTGACGATAGTTGCACAATTCCATGAATATATCAAAAGTCATTAAACGATTTCCTTTAAAGAGGTAAACTGCATGGTCTGTGAATTATGTTTTGATGGAACTGTTACACAAAAATTAACCTATAAAAGAATATAGATGTCTCATCTGAAATACCAAGAGGTGAAATATCCTTAAAGAGCACATTTAAAAAAACAACTAAAAAACTATAATCCAATATTCTTATACCTTGCTAGGTTATCACTCATTTTTCAGAGCAAAAGACAGTTGAGTATAATGGAGAGTAGCATGTTCGTGTATTGCCAGCTACTAGGAGAAAAATCAACTCCAAAGTGCTGTAGTGTCTAATATATCATACAAGTTTATTTTATGAAATAATTACATGACATATCAGGAATCAATACATCTTTTTTATTTTCAATAGTATTTCATTGTGTGGATGTAGCATATTTTATTTAACCATCAATTGATGTATATGTGGGGGTTTTATCACTTTATGGTAATTAAGAAGAATGCTACTGTGAATGTTCATGTACAAGTTTCTATGTAGACATATGTTTTCATTTATCTTTAAAATTGAAAAAATGGACAATAGAAAAAGATATCCAAGAGATGAAAAATTGGAGTTATGTAGGAATTATTTGTAACTTCAAGATCAAGAATACTTGCAAAGAACTAAACCATATATTTAAAACCAGATTTATATTCAAAAAATAAAATAACAACAACCAAAATGAAAAATTTAATAAATGGGTTTAGAGTCAGATTGAATACGGCCAATATGGCCAATACAGGCAAAGTGGAAGATAGTATATACTTCATTCCCAATGAAGCACAGAGACAAAAACATAGCTGAATAAGCATAGAAGACAAAGTAAAAGAAGGTTTGTTACAGCACAAAAGAGATTCATCTGTATAGAACTGGATTTTTAGGAAAGAAATGAGAAAACAGGGCAAAAATCATACTTGAAGGGACAAGAGTTAAGAATTTTTTAAAACTGAGGAAAAGCATCAATCACAAATTCAGAAACAACAGTGAGACTGAAGATTGACCTCTCAGAAGAAATAACTGAATAAAATTACTGGAATGACATCTTCAAAGTGCTGAAAGAAAATAAAATGCCAACCTAAAATTAATATGCTGTGTATATGTTCTTAACAATAAAATAAAAATAAAGACATTTTCATACCACCCCCCCCAAAAAAAACAAAAACAAAAATAAAAGTGTGGTTATGCCTTAGAATTCTGGTTAAAAAGTATTAAATTAACCTAGAAGGGATTTTTATAATGGAAAAAATGTGTAAGTATTTAATTAAGATAAAACCAATATCTATATCCCAATAACTAAGCAGTAACCCTAAATAAGCGTAAGTGAGATTTGTTGAGATATAAAACACATCAGTATTAGGAGAGCTTATTGATCTTTCATTCTATGACAACTCAAGTAGAAAAAACTTAAGGTATGGAAGCCCAAAATGAAAGGGTAAATAAAATGTTTTCAAGTGTTTTAAATCATGTTCCTGGTACAAAAAAAGGGAAAATTCACTTTGCTAGAAGCATTCATGAAATATTGCCAGCATTAGGCTACAATCAAACTACAATATATTCTAAAAGGTAGAAGTGCTCAGACCACTCTTTACTTACTATATAATTAGAGAAATGCATAACAAAAGTTGGATCCATATCTTACATTGACACCAGGATAAATGCAAAGTAAGTAAAGCATTTTCTGTGGAACATGAAACAATAAAAGAATTAGAATAAACTATTAGGGAATTCATTTTAAAATTATTTTTAGTATGAATTGTCAAATTATGACTAAAAATAAATGCCATGAAACATTAAGTAGTATGTTAAAGTATATACAATAAAACAGCATTCATGAAAAAGATACAAGTGTAATGACAATGATAATCTTGGAGAATGCACACATCATATGGCAACCAATAGTTTAATATGTAGAAACAGTAAAAGATATCAATAGATCATTCCTAAGAGTGAATATGAATGATTATTAAACATATAAAATTTTCTGATGAATGAAACAATAATAGAGACATTTAGAATAAATTTGGAGAAAATTGGACGAATTGAAATTTGCAATTCAATCATTCAATCCAGTTTTAAAGACCAACACTAGATTTCTTAAAACAAATTAACATAGTGATCTATGCATAGTACATATTCAATAAATACTTGATGAATAAATGAATTACAGAATTTCTTTTATCCCCTTTGTTATACCAACTTTGAAAACCTGTGCCTTTCTATATCCGTTAACAATGGTTAAAACATACCAACCCAAAATTTAGCATTGTAAGCACCAATTATGTATTATTATTCACAAATCAATAAGTTGCCTAGGCAATGCTGAAAATCAATGCCCAGCCCTGCTGATCTTGGTTGAGCTCACTCAAGCATCTGTAATCATCTGGGTCTAGCTTATTGCTTGGGCTGATGGAATGACTAGGTATTGGTCTCTAAGACTGACATACATCTCTTTTGTTCCTGTTGTAGCAGGAGCATTTCAAGAGAGTGTGGAAGCACTCAAGGCACCTTGGGGTATGTAGATTTAGAACTGGCACTTTCATGTCTTTGAACTTTATACATGGAAACAAGTTATAGGAGCAGTTCAAATTTTTGTGATGAAGAAACAGAGTCCAAATCTTTTTCTTTTCTTTTCTTTGTGTGTGTGTGTGTGTGTGTGTGTGTGTGTGTCTGTCTGTCCGTCTGTGATTGAACCCAGAGCCTTATGCATGCTAGAGTTCTACCACTGAGCTATACCCCAGTCTCAGACTCCAAATCTTGATGGGAGACATTCCAAATCCATATTCAATATCCAAAGTCCATGGACATACAGAGCATTAAAACTGGAAAATATGTTTGCAATCAGTCTACTAGGCTGTCCATTGATAACAGTGTAGTCAGAAAGGGGTATATCGCGAATCCCTGCCCGCAGAGAGACGCAACACGTAGGCTGATTAAAAGCTTTATTTACAGCATGGCCATCTCGTTAAGTTTTTCTTCGTTCTCCTCTCAGGAGGAGATTGCTACAGGTTATGTAGACAAAGGCAACCAATCAGAAAGCTGTCCATGCAGGCAGCGCATGGACTTGCAGTATTACAGATATAGAGCACACAGAGATCACGCGCAGGACATGCAGAAGCTCCGGCCAATCGTAAACACTTCCTCAAATTGTATACAACTAAGGCTCCTTTTGGCAAGTTGCCAGCCGCCATCTATACCATGCAGCAGGAGGGATAACAAAAGGGGTCTCTAGAAAACCCCGACAGGGGTACACAGAAATAAGGGAACACTGGACAGATTTTTAAATAGCTCAAGAGTCTTACATCTCTAATTGCCTTTAAAAAAAAACTAATTCTCTCTCCCTCTCTCTCTCTCTCTCTCTCTTATTCTACACTCTTTGAATTGTACTCTCTCCTCGTTCTGTTTACTTTTTCAATATTGCCATGCTTATACACACTCCCATCCAAACTCTCGTATTTCTTTCCTTTTGCTTGCAGAAATTTCTCTCCTTCAACTTCTTTAGTAATATCTCCTTCTCCTCACAGTGTTGGCTGAATTTAACTCTAAATAATTGATTTCATTGGTTCACTATTAATTTTTGTTGCAAATTAAAACTGTTAATAACTCCATGGATAAAAAATCAGAGTGACTTATTTCTGAGTCATTCACATATATCTCATAAAATCATTGGATAAAGTGCTATGCAAGAAGATATTTATAACATTAATGATCAAACAACTGACAGTGTTTTCACGGCATCTAAAATATCTCCAAACATATTTTTTTATTCATTAGGTCATTTATTTTTCCTCACAAAATTATTTCTATGTGGTTTACCTTTAGTTTGAGAACTTTGTGCTTTTAGGTCAGGTTTTTATAAATTTCAATAAAATGTAGCTTTTAAAGGGAAAAAATTGTCATGAACCACTAATGTAAACAATAATTTTATTATGCTGTTAAAATATGCATATATAAAATTGATTATAAGCTGTTTATCAGAGTTCTGATACAGCTATAAAGTCAAATAGATTTAAAATTGATTTAAATAGAATTATAAAAGTGATATAAATATAATTGAAATTATCAGTTTATGTGATGAAGATAATTTGTGGAATGAAATTGCCTTTCACAGGGCCAAAAGTGTTCATATGCCAACACCACTATGGGCCTTTCGAAGATTTAATTTAATTTTCTTCTAGGGTTTTTTTTTTTTTTCAATTTGAAGTCATGCCTAAAGATATTATTTGTTGTTTACTTAGTACATATCCATCATTTCTAAATCACATTTTGTTCTTTTTTAATCAGCACACAATAATAATAAGGTATTTGTTATGGTTTGAGTCTGGAATGTCCCCCTAAAGCTCATTATTAAAGAGTTGGTCCACAGTGTAGCAATGTCCAGAGATGGGGCTTTTGGGAAATGACTGTATCATGATGGCTTTAACCTCATCACTGGATTAATTCATTTTATGGATTAATAATTTGAAAGGACTACTGGAAGGAGGTAGATACAGGAGGCAGGTGAGGCATGATTAGAGGAGGTAGGTCACTGGCATCCCTTCCTCTCCTCTCTCCCTTCTTTTTGTTTCCCTGGTGCCATGACCTAATCCATACCCTTCTGCCATGATATTCTGCCTCACCTCAGGCCCAAAGCAATGGATCTAGCCAACCATGAACTGAAATCTCTGAAACAAGGAGCCTGAATAAACCTTTCCTCTAAATTGTTACTCTCAAGTATTTGTCACAACAACAAAAAGGTGACTAACAATACATTTTGGTGCCAATAGGATACAGTAGTTGATACAAAAGCAACTGCAAATACTAAAGTTGTATGGTATTATTCAGATATTGTCTTTCGGAACACCTAGATGAGCTTCTATTGATTTTATTTTGGCTTGTTATTGAATTCAAAAAATCGAATTTAAAATTATGTTTTAGTGCTCTTTCAGAGATCTGTTAGAAAAACATTAATTTTGAGCTTTAGAGCTCCCCCCCCCAAATCATTTCCAAACAACTAGACTTGTTATACCTTGGTGAGTGAAATCTGACGTGGAGGCATCTCATGACATTTGTTGCCTCAGAAGTATAATTCTGTGGTCTGGTAGCCTGATGTCCAAATGAAAATCTCAGAATTCAATGTTTCACCTTTTCTAAGAGATCGAAGAATAAGAACTCAGGTAAATCTCTGCAGATTTAAAGTGGAATCAATGAGAAAACTTGTCAAAACTCTAGCAAATGTACCTTGAGGTCAGGGTCTGAGCTCCAATAGACTGATGGAAAATTTTGGAGGTAAAAAAGAATGAAAACATTAAGTAATATGAAGTGTTATTACCAGTGATTATTACAACACATATTGAAGTGGAGTCATGTAAATATCAGGGGTTAGAACCAGAGTCTCACCATAAGAGAGCTCAGGATAATGCCAGTCTCTATCCCAGGAATGAGCGTGTGAACTCTCTGGGCTTTCAACAGAGGCCCTAACACTTCAAGTTCTTTGGAAGGAGGAGCCCACAAATCACTTGCTGGCCACAGCTGGGATTTCAGAGCTGTCTCTTCAAGAGAATTGTTATGCTTCCTTCTTACTGCCTCTCCTTTCTCTGCCCCCTTGCTCTAGAAAGAACTACTTTGGTAGTGCCTTCAAGGCAATGTGTTTTCAGAAGGAAAACAGGAGCAGGTGCTGAAAAGTTGCCTCCGTGAGAATAAAGATAGGAAATATTCCAGATCTCTCTGAAAATATAGTATTAACATTTAGGTCATGACTAAGTAACAAGTATAGACAGAATCAATCAGTTCTTGACCGCATTCTTCATGTGCTTATAACTAATTGAGATAGATGATAGATAGATAGATAGATAGATAGATAGATAGATAGATAGATGATAGATAGATAGATAGATGATAGATAGATAAAATGTTTAGGTTAAGAACTCTAAGCACTAGATTACTCATTGCTTTCAATGCTTTGTTATAGGGAGTATCTTTAAGCAATAATAACTATCAAAATACCAGACCCAAGTCATATTGTTTTTATCATGAAATATGGTAAAAACAGAACCAGTGCAGTAAAAGCATAATAACTACACAGATGTTATCATGCAAGTCTGGTCTATTGAAGGAAACCCTCAAAAAAAAAAAAAAAAAAAAAGAAAAAACAAACAAACTAGACCCAAATCTAGATTGCCTAGTAATAACATACTACAATTTATAGAAGTAAGGTTTTATCCCTGTATTTGCTTAAATTTGCTATCCTAACTTACTTTATTAAAAAAATACAGTATGCCCAAGATAGATTTACTTCCCTTAGGTTTTATTTCCAAGTTTAAGGTATTCAGGTCAGTGCTATACACTGTATAGCAATACACCAGTCTGCAATACACTTGCAGTAACTTAAAATATCCAAAGTAATGCCTAGTATTCTGGAGAGTTCTATTAGCTGTTTCCTTGAAGTAACATGAAGATTCAGCAACATGCATCTTGAATAGTTAGAAATACACATGGGAGCAAATATTGTCTTGTTTCATTTGGTTCTACTTTAAGTTTTTTCAACATCAGACCCAAAGAACTCACGATAAACTGCAAGTTTTCTTCTTTTTCCCATTGTAGATATAGAGATAATTATATGACACAGGCATTTTCAAATTCTTAACTATGCACATACACACATCTAGCCCCTGTGGTCACTACCATTTTCTATGTACTGATGGTATACTCCCCCTGCATCCTGCTGTTGGAAGTGGGCTTTCCATACTAAGTATCCTTGGTAAATGTATCAGGCTAGGCTAAAACAAAAAAATGCAACAAACATTGTGGCTTAAACAAGACATATTAATTTTCTCCCAGTATTGGAGGTTGAAAGTCCAAGATCAAAGAGCTAGTATCATAATTATCTCTTAAAAGAGATAATCTCTGTCTCTCCAGATAAAATCACATTGGAGGTTAAGACTTCAATGAAGGAATTTGAGGAGGACGTGATTTAATCCACCGTAATGGACAGGTGTCACTATTATGCTCACATGTCTTCCAGACACTACAGATTTTCTCAGAATATATAATCTTAACCCCAGGATTCCACATCATGTACCTTTGCACCCAATATTAAAATGGAGATATATATTCGCAGGTGTTCTGTACTGCATGAACCAACCTAGAGCTGGCTGCTTTGCCCTTTTTCATGATAGAGATTGTAGAAACAATTCTACTGTTTTGACTGATCAGTGTGTAAGTGGATGGAGTTACCTCAAGTGGTATCTTCCTGTCTGATCAAAAATTAAAATACGGCCTTATAAAACAAAGAAGATTGAAATTATCCAGATGAGAGATTACAGACCATGCTAACAGATTCTGATAGAAGGGATGTTGAAGCAAGATCCCGACAGTCCTCCAAAACGACAAAACATATCAGATCATAAGGACATTTTAAAACAAGTGTTATCGAAGTTAAAGTAGGAATGCCTCCTTGTTCCTTAAATGAATAGATGTTGGGATTGTTACTTTTTTATAAAACAGTAGAGCCAATCCACTTGTTCTAGAAGTGAGGGACTGCACAGGACAGGAAGGTATGGGTATAGTCACTTGGTAGCCAGGTGAAGCATAGGAGGAGACTGTGCTTTACAACAAAGGCTCTTTTGTGAATACACGCAAAAGTGAAAATTCTGCAAACTCTTTGTCTCTTACCCTGGAATATAAGTGACGGTACAAACCAGATCAGCAAAACAGAAGAGAACATGTACAAGGCTTCATTTCCTATTCATTAACCATTTGGGTTTCATTTTGAAGTCCAAGAGGGATAGAACCTTCCAGAAACAACTTTATCATTGTTGATAGCTTTCCAGATCTCAAATGTGATTCCCTCCTTAGTATTCTGAATCAGAAAAGAGCCACACAAGACCATGAGCACAAACCAAATCATATAGATCAATGGGTTAAATGTTGATTTGTGCAATTAGCCGTCCCTGAAAGCTCACTAAAAATTGCTTTGATTTTTGACTTTTAGAAAGTTATTCCACTGAAGGATTATTACAGTAATTGAAATTAGGAACAGAATTATGGTTGAACCCTAAATAACATGATGTAGATGCTAAAACTGCTATTTAGCTGTTACGCTGAACTATTTGAAACAATGAGAGAGACAGGGTCAACTTGTGAGAGCACTAATTTTAATTTGGGGATGGCTGATTTGTTGGCCTTTCACTGTTTCCTTAAAGGAAAAGCAAGGTCTGAAGGAACTTGCCCAAGGGCTATATTCAAGTAGAAAATTAGAGCTTCCCTTCCCTTGGAGGACATATTTAAACTTCTTCCTCCTTTGAGGGTGGTTCAAGCTTCACATTCAAGGGTCTCAAAATCTCTACCACAAATTGAAAGATTCTCAATGATAGATCAGTTGTAATAGCTAATCACCTTAGGAATGATCTCTTCGTGTATAAGTGTTTGCAGAATACATTATATTTCTGAAAAAAAAAAAGAGAGTTCATGGAGGTGCTACCATAAGGACATGACTTATAAGCATAATGTATCATAGAAGATCTGGGTTAAAGTTTCATTATCATAAAGCTTAATTCTGCCAGTTAATTTGCTTTTGTCTTTGTCAGCTAAGATGTCAGCAGACATTTAATGAGTGGGTATCAATGGCAAACACTCATTATAACATTCTTCATCAGATGATTGAGAGGATTATTACTGTAATTGAAATCAAGAGGCACAAAGAAGCAAATTAGAAATTGGAGTCAAAAAGGAGCAAATTGGTGAAAAGAGGGGCAAATTTTGGGAAAAACAAATGGACATGGTATGTCCTATATTTTCCCAAAATTGGCCATGCATTTCACATTTTGTTCCTATCTTTTAAAAATATAAAAAACGATACATGTACATTGTGATATTTAAGCACACAAAAGTGAGAGTCCTTAGTGACATCAACTCCCAAGAGACAAGCACAAGTAACATATAGTATGGTATCACTTCAAATTTGTTTTATGAATACATACTATAATATTGCTATTATTATAAGACCGGGCATGTATAATACATATCATTCTGCATTATTTCATCAATAAACATATTGTGGGCAACTGTATCATTTTATGAGAAAGTTTTTGATTACACACATGTATCAATAGATACATTAATTGTTTTTGTACAAAACACCAGAACATACAAACTGTGCTTTCTTTACAAAGTAGAAACAAAGATGAGAATAGTGGTTAGAGGACTTTTAACTTTCCACTTTATACTCATATGAATGATTAAATTTTATCAGTAAACATGTATTATTTTTATGATGGGTAGCAAGATAAACCAAGGAAAAAAGGAGCCTAAATTTCAAAGAATAAAGTAGAAAAACACTCAGATTGCTTGGTTGTCATTTTTCTTAAACAAAAATTTTTTAAAATATCAAATATTTAAATATTAAATTTTGATTATTTGTAGAAAAGTGTATAACATCAAGCAAAATTTTTATCTAGAAACCCAAGATAAATCATAGCCTCTGGTACAAGCAAAAGTATAATCCTCGTCTAATCCTCTTAGGTGAGTTCCCATTCTGAGCATCCTGCTTTTATTTGCTGTCTTCATGTCTACTCTATTAATGTGGAGGGAAATTCTGATTCAGAGCTTTTTGTGTGGCCAACCTAATGACTTTAAAGAACACAAGGGCCAGTAAATTCCCTGAGAAGTTCAATTTCTAAAGCCTACTTCTTTTATTACTTTTTATTCTGAAGTAATACTTGGACCCAGTAGAAGGAAATCTTTGTTTATTTACTTTGATCTTACCAAAAGCTCATTGAAAGCAAAGTACCCATCTGGGGAAAGGCTTATGAGGACAAATATACTAAAAAGTATGGTTACTTGGCATTGTGTTTCTTTCCAGCACACTACACAGAATCCCCTCTATGTGGACTCTGGAGAGAAATTTCTGGTCTCGAGTACAGTTGAAAGTAACCAAGCAATTAATTTGTTTTTATATCATGGACAATACGGATTTTGCAACAAAGCTCATCTCTTGTTTTGCAGTATTTAAAATGTGTAATCTAGATGTCCCTAGACTCTAGCAGCTAAGGGGCACATAAAAACTCCTGACTGATGGGCCTCAACCTTCTACATAGAAGACCCCTGCTCCAAACCTGTCTGCCATCCTTCAGAGCATGCCACATGTGCTCACATCATTTATGCTCACATCCATGGGTTGCAAGTAGCAGAAACTAATTGTTCTAGCTTAAGCAAAGAAAAATGTTTTTATAATCATATGTGGTCCTTGGAGCCTAAGGGCAGGTAGGCACCCTTGACTCAGAAATGTCTAGAACCAAAACATCAAGAGTCATCAAAAACCACCTCTGCTTTTCACCTGTTTCTTGCTGTTTCTACCCCCTACCCTCAACACACACACACTTTTTCTCCTTTCTCCATTAGCTCATTGGCTGCTCCTGCTGGTTCAACTCAGTGCTAGAAAATGAAGGCAGCTGAGGACTGAGGCCTTGCAAGTTCACGCAACACGGATTCAGCTACCTGGAGAAGGACTGAAAATATTTCTTCTTCCCAAATTTGAATTTCTGGAGAAGGGACTGATAGTCACAGTTTGAGAAGAACACCCACCTTTCCTCTAGCACACTGTAGTAAGACTGGCAAGGCCATGTGGCCTTCAAACAGCCTGGTTGCCAGGTGGGCAGGAGAGTGTATTTCCAGAGAAGGGGACAAGTGGTGCTATACTGAAAGTGTATGAAAGCTGAAGGTAAAAAGCATGTGACTTCTGGGTATGGCTTCTCATCTCATCCACAGTAGCTTCCACAATTTTCAATGTTACACTGCCCATAACATGCCCCTACCTGCCTTGTTGTAAACCCTTTCCTACAAATACCAAAATTGCAAACTCTCAAGAAACAGAAACATCATAAAATACATTCAGTCCTTTTGCTCTGGAGCTATCAGTGCAGGTGCAGAAGATGAGAAGAAAGTCTTTCTCCATAAGAGGCAAATATCATCTCTGAATCTAGGTTAGGTTTATTTTGCCCAAGTACACAACAAAAACAGTGCAAGTGTTATTTAAGCCCACATCTGTCTGATTCTGAATTCCCCTGTTTTTCCTATTTAAAAATAAAATTTAAAATTTATAGTAAACATGTTTTATCTTAACCAAATCTTACAAGTTGGACTACATGCAGAAGAAATAAAAGTTGAGCTACTTTGGCAGAACTGGGGCAAAGGAAGGATATAAAAGATACCTATATCTTATGTTCTTCTTCTAACATGAGAACTAAGAGGATTCTGGAACCTCTGTGTTCTGCTGCCTCTGAGACTAGGTGGGTAAAGATACCATACTAAATTTTCATATTTTGATTAAAGTTCACGTGTGTTAGAGAACATAGAAGAATTATAAGCTATTGCTGAAAAATGACCTTTTTCTTTTAGGGGCAATGTACAGATTCTCCTAACCTATTGAAACAACCTTTCTTATTCTTCCCTGAAGGGATAGGTTGCCTTAAGCAAAACAATGAGGAAGGAAAATTACATCCTATTTCCCTTTAAAAGTGATGCCCCAATTCCCTCAAAACTTGCCCTTCCTAGCATCCACTTCCTAAAGGTGAAGATTACTACAAACTCCACACAAAATATACTTGATTAATCAAAAAAACTAATCTATGCTAATGTTTTCTGTGTCTAATTTTTGTGCTGGCACAGAAATGGAGGACACTTGAAGGGATTCAAGATGGCAGGTTAGAGGGAGGAAGGCTGACTTCCTAGTTGTTCCATGGCTTGGGATTCAAGCAGCAGGAGTACTGCCTCTCTGTGAGGTGTGTGAAAGAAGGATTTCACTAAAACTCAATATTGGACAGTCAGAGTGTCTTAGAGACTCAGAAACTTGGGTATATTAAACAAAAAAGAAAGACTACATGGGAGCCAAGCTGGTTGTGGCAGCAGCAGCAGCAGCAGCACTGGTTCAACACAGAGGGAGGGGAAACCCAGAGAGTATGGATAGATTTAGCAGGAAAAGCCTTAGATCATGAAATTGGGTTGCCCTGAGCTGATCCAGAGATTGCACTGTGCGCTGGTGTGTGAACATTGTCCTGTGTTTCTGGCCATGGAGAGCTGAGGCAGCCCTTGCTATTATTCTCAGTACATAGACCACGAAGAAATGGAAAGAAGACAGGCAAGCATAGATAGAGTCGATCTGTTCCTATTGACTAGTGTGACCATCTCAGTGGGAACAATTCCTTAATTTTTCATTAAGAAATTTTTTCTTTCTCTTTTTGTTTTTGTGTGTTTGTGTTTTTTGCTGTGCCAGTTGGTTCATGGACATACATACACATACATATTTGAGTCTTTTTCTCATTTTTAGCATTTTAAAAAATGTAGTTATTTTTCTTGCCTTGTCTTTTAAAGGTTATGGTTTTTGATTATTGTATTTTGGTTTTGTTTTGTATTGTTTTTCATTTGTCTATTTCCATTTCTCTCTTTTCATCTGCTAATAACCAAATTCTGTTGTCCTCTCTTTCACTTTCTCTTTACTTTGTTATTTCTATTTTATCTTCTCCTTCCTTAAAATCATAACATTCTATATCCCTTCTGCATTGTCTCTATTCATTTTTTGAAATTATGAACTCTTCTACCTTTCAATCACATTTTCTTTGTTTTAACTGTATTCTTACCATCTTTAAGCACTAATTAGTTTATATAAGTCCTGCCCATGCTATTAATGCTGTTGCGATTATTACTGCTGTGGATGACATAGTTGAAACCTGTTGTTTGCTTTAAGGCCAGATGTAGTTCATGGGTACTTATTGTTTTTGCTGTTGGCAATTGCTGACCCTACCATTTCTGAGTTTTGTGGCAATTAGTATTATAGATGTCATAGTAGGAACCAAGTATTTAATGCTGGATATTCTTTGCATTGGTCATTATTATTGTTCATTCCTTCATATACTGTGGGGATTCTAGTATGACACTACAAGTTCAGAAGGTAGAAATTCTGAGATTGAACTAAATTCAATGAAAAAATAGTGCACCTTACTCCACACACAAATTAATGACACTCAATCTTCAAATCTTCAGCTATACCTTAATACAAAAAATAGAAGAGACAAAAACCCCAACTAATGAACAGGTCCCAAGTAGAAACAGCTAGAAGATGGCCTTCAGGTTCCACCTAAGGACACCCATTGTTATAGCAAAAACAGAGAAATTACACAAAGACTGGACACCACACTTGTGAGTGGATCTCTAGAACACTTTGGCAAGTGAATACTTTGCCCTACAAAGATCCACACCTAAGAGTAGAAGAGAAATCCCTTCCAACACATGCATAAAACCCAACACATGAATACAAGAAATACAGAAAAAGCAAGCTAACACAACACCTCCTAAAGTTTATAATTCACCAGCAAATGACCCCCAAAATATAGAAGAGGATGAATAAAGCAGATAAGGAATTCAAAAGAATCATTTAAAATTATCAACTAATTCTCAGGGAAAACAGAAAAACAACTGAATGAATTAAGAAAGTCAGTATAGAATATGAATGAAAAATTCAATAAGGAGATAGAAATATTTTTAAAAAACTAAACAGAAATTTGGAATTAAAGACACAATAAATCAAAATGTTCAGTTAAATTTCTCTGATAGAGTAGATTATCCTGAAGACAGAATCTCACAGCAGGAAGACAAAGTAGCCACCTTGAACTTTCAGGCAGTATTAAAGAAAAAAAAAGTAACCATGATGAGATATACAAGAACTCTGGGAAAACACAAAGGGATCAAATTTAAGAATCACTGGAATTGAGGAGGGCTATGAGATATAATGGAATGAATAATCTCTTCAGGGAAATAATAACAGAAAATGTTTGAAACCTTCAGAACAAGATGGACATCCAGATACAGGAGGCATTCAGAACCTCAAGTAGACAATAGTATTTAAAAAAAAAAAAAAAAAAAAAAAAAAACCCTCTCCATGATACATTGTGATTAAAATGCCTAACATACAGAACTAGAATAGAATTTTAAAAGCCTCAAGAGAAAAATGTAAGGTCACATGTAGAGGCAAACCAATCAGAATCACTTCGGATTTATCAACCCAAACTCTAAAAGCCAGGAGGGCTTGGAAAATGTGTTCCAAATCCTTAAATAAAGTAACTGCCAATCACGACTGCTATGTCCAGCAAAGCTATCATTCAAAATTGAAGATGAAATAAAAACCATCCAAAATAAGCAGGGATTAAAAAAAATTATGACTACTAAACTGGCACTACAAAACTTAAATAAATACTGCAAACATAAGAAAAAAGAAATGAACCTCAGAGCTCACAAAAGAACAAATGTCATTTGAAGAGTAGCTAAGGAAATGGGAAATAGAATGAAATTAAGCATGATAAATAAATTGAAATGGTAGGAATTAATAAACAGCTCTCTATAATAACATTGAATGTAAATTGGCTACACTCTCCAATTAAAAGACATTGGCTGGCAGAATGGATTAAAAATATGAGACCCAACCATATGCTGTTTGCAAGAGATGTACCTTACAGGCAAAGACAGCCAGACTGAAAGTGAAAGGATGCAAATGATATACCATGTGAAGGGAGACCCAAAACAAGCAGGAGTAGCCACTTTCATATTTGATGAAGCAGATTTCAGAATTAATCAAAAGAGTCAAAGAAGGTCATTTCATGTTGTCAAAGGGAATAATCCAACAAGAAAGTATAACAATAATAAATACCTATCCCCCAAATGTGGGTGCAACTAATTGCATGAAAGAGAAACTACTCAGGCCACCTGTCCACACAGAAGAGAGGAGAGTGCCTGCACTGCACTGCTAGAAGAGGAAAAACTCAAATAACATGAAAAAAACAAGAAAAGAAGGTACCCCAAGCAAACCATAATGCCACAATAAAAGAATTCATTGACAACATAGAAGAAATGTCAGAGAGGGAATTCAGAATGTAAAACGATCTGCAAAGTAAAGGATGATATAAGAGAGAAAATGCAGGCAACAAATATTATCTCTATCTTCAATAGATAGAGATAATAAAAAAAAACAGAAATCCTTGAAATGACAATATAGCAAATTAGAGGCTCAATAGAAAACATCACCAACAGATTAGATCACTTGGAAGACAGAACCTCAGACAATGAAGACAAAATATATAATCTTGAAAATAAAGTATACTACACAGTGATATTCACTGTGTAAGGAACCATGAACAGAATCTCCAAGAAGTATGGGAAAACATGAAAACACCAAATTTAAGAATTATCAAGATAGATGAAAGCAAAGAGACACAAACCAAACGAATGCACAGCCTTTTCAACAAAATAATACCAGAAAATTTCCCAAATCTGAAGAACAAAATGGAAAATTATATACAATAACCTTAGAGGACCCCAAATATACAAAATTACAACAGATCCACACCAAGTCCCATTATAATGAAAATGCCTAACAAACAAAATAAAGATAGAATCTTTAAAGCTAAGAGACAAAAATATCAAATGAGATATAGGAGGAAACCAACATGGATACTACAATTCTCAAACCAGACCCTCAAAGCTAGGAGGTCTTGGAACGACATATACCAAGCTCTGAAAGACAATGGATGGCAACTGAGAATCTCATATCTGGCAAAATTAAGTTTCAGATTTGATGAGAAGATCAAAACCTTCAATGATAAAATGTTAAAAGAATTTACAACTAGAAAGCCTGCACTACAGAACATTCTCAGCAAAACATTCCATGAGGAGGAAATGAAAAACAACAAAGAAAGACAGCAAAGAGAGTAACTAAACTAAATGAAAAGCTAATCAAAGTAGATATCAAGTCAGGTTAAAAACCAAAAATAGACCCAAATGACTGGGAATACAGATCATATCTCAATATACCCCTGAAGGTTAACAGATTAAACTCATTAATCAAAACACATAGACTGGAAAATTGGATTAAAAAAAAAAGATCCAACAATATCCTGCCTTCAAGAACCCATCTCATAGAAGAAGATGTCCATGGACTAAAAGTGAAAGAATGGGGAAAAACATGTCACTCTCATGGTCTGCATAAAAAAGCAGGGGTTTCCATCCTCATATCAGATAAAGTGGACTTCAAGCCAAAGTTAGGAGAGATAAAGAAGGACATTTCATGCTGTTTAAGGGAATCATACATCAACAAGACATAATAATCATAAATACTTATGCTCTAAACAATGGAACATCTATGTACATCAATCAAATCCTTCTCAATTCCAGGAACCAAATAGACCACAACACAATAATACTGGATGGCTTTAACACACCTCTCTAACCACTGGATAGATCTTCCAAACAAAAACTGAACAAAGAAACTATAGAACTCAATAACACAATCAATAACTTACACTTAACACACATGTGTAGAATATTCCATCCATCAATGGGCAAATACACTTTTTTCTCAGCAGCATATGGACTCTTCTCTAAAATAGACCATATGTTATGCCACAAAGCAACTCTCAGCAAAAACAAAATTTAGAGATGCTACCCTGCATTCTATCAGATCAAATAGAATGAAACTAGAAATTAATGATAAAATAAAAAAATAGAAGATACACCAACACCTGGAGACTAAAGAATACACAATTGAATGACACAAGGATAATAAAAGACATTAGGGAGGAGATTAAGAAATTCTTAGTGATAAATGAGAATAGGGATACAATATATCAATATCTCTGGGACACTAGGAAGGCAGTGCTAAGAGGAAAGTTCACTGCATTGAGCTCATTTGCTAAAAGAATGAAAAGTGAACAAATAAATGGCCTAACATTACACCTCAAAGCCCAAGAAAAGAAGAACAAATCAATACCAAAAGTAGTAGAGGACATGAAATAATTAAAATCAGAGCTGAAATTAATGAAATTGAAGCAAAAGAAACAATTTAAAAAATTGACAAAACAGAAAGTTGGTTCTTTGAAAAAATAAATGAAAATGATAAACCCCTAGCCATGCTAACAGAGAAGAAAAAAACTCAAAGTATTAAAATTCATGTTGAAAAAGGAAATATCACAACAGATACTATTGAAATACAGAAGTTAATTAGAAACTATTTTCTCCCACTCTGAAGGCTCTCTCTTCACATTGCTGATTGTTTCCTTTGCTGAGAAGAAGCTTTTTAGTTTGACTCTATCCCAATCATTAATTCCTGCTTTTATTTCTTGTGCTTTGGGAGTCATATTAAGGAAATCTGGTCCTAGGTCAACATGATGAAGATTTGGACCTATTTTCTCTTCTATTATGTGCAGGGTCTCTGGTCTAATTCCTAGGTCCTTCATCCATTTTGAGTTGAGTTTTGTACAGGGTGAGAGATATGGGTTTAGTTTCATTTTGCTGCATATGGATTTACAGTTTTCCCAGCACCATTTGTTGAAGAGGCTATCTTTTCTCCATTGTATGTTTTTGGCTCCTTTGTCAAGTATGAGATACCTGTATTTATGTGGGTTTGTCTCTGTGTCCTCTATTCTGTCCCATTGATCTACCTGTCTATTTTGGTGCCAATACCATGTTGTTTTTGTTACTATTGCTCTGTAATATAGTTAAAGATCTGGTATTTTGATATCCCCTGCTTTGCTCTTCTTGCTAAGAATTGCTTTAGCTGTTCTGGGTCTATTATTCCTCCAAATGAATTTCATGATTGCTTGCTCTATTTCTATGAGGTCCATCATTGGGATTTTAATTGGAATTGCATTGAATTTGTATAGCGCTTTTGGAATTATGGCCATTTTGACAATATTAATTCTGCCTATCCAAGAACATGGAAGATCTGTCTATCTTCTCAGATTTTCTTTGATTTCTTTTTTTAGTGTTCTGCAGTTCCCATTGTAGAGGTCTTTCACTTCTTTTGTTAGATTGATTCCCAAGTATTTTATTTTTCTTGAGGCTATTGTGAATGGTGTAGTTTTCCTAATTTCTCTCTCAGAGATGCATCACTTACGAGTAAAAATGCATTAGATTTATGAGCATTAATTTTATATCTTGCTACTTTACTGAATTCATTTATGAGTTCTGGAAGTTTTCTGGTGGAATTTTTAGGGCCTTCTAAATAGAGAATCATGTCATCAGCAAATAGGGATAGTTTGAGCTCTTCTTTTCCTATTTGTATTCCTCTAATTTCTTTGGTCTGTCTAACTGTTTTGGCTAGAGTTTCAAGGACAATATTGAATAGAAGTGGAGAAAGAGGGCATCCCTGCCTTGTTCCAGTTCTCAGCCACACACACTTCAGATAGAGCACTAAACTCCAGAATCTACAAAGTGTTCACAAATCTTTACACCAAGAATATGAATAACCAATCAATAAATGGGCCAAGGAAATGAAGAGACACTTTACAGAAGAAGATCTACAAACAATCAACAGATTTATGAAAAAATCTCAACATCCCTAGTTATAAGAGAAATGCAAATCATCTTACCCCAATTAGAATGTCTTTTATTAAGAATACAGGCAACAACAGGTGTTGGCGAGGATGTGGGGAAAAGGATACATTTATACATTGCTGGTGGGATTGCAAGTTGGTGCAGCCACTCTGGAAAGCAGTGTGGAGATTCCTTAGAAAACTTGGAATGGATCCACCATTTGTCCCAGCTATCCCACTCCTTGGCCTATACCCAAAGGACTTAAAATCATATTACTACAGTGATGCAGCCACATCAATGTTCATACCTGCTCAATTTCCAATAGCCAGATTGTGGAACCAACGTAGATGCCCTTCAATAGATAAATGGATAAAGAAACTGTGGTATATATACACAATGGAATACTACTCAGCCATAAAGAATAAAATTATGGCATTTGCAGGTAAATAGATGACATTGGAGACTGTCATGCTAAGTGAGATTAGCCAATCCCCAAATCCAAAAGCCGAATGATCTCTCTGATAAGTGAATGATGATGCATAATGCAGGGTGGAAGGGTGGCAAGAATGGAGGAAGGATAGATAGCATAGAGGGAAGGGAGGGATGGGGTTGGGGTGGAGGGGCAAGAATAATAACAGAATGAGACAGACATCATTGCCCTGTATACATGTATGAATGCCCAGATGGTATGACTCTACTTTGTGTACAACCAGAGAAACAATAGCTGTACTCCATTTGTGTTCAATGGATCAAAATTAAATGAATTAAAAAAAATTAAAAAATAAAAAAAAGAATATGAAGAGCTTCTGGAGGCAGCACAGCCCTATTGACATCTGTATCTCAAGCCAGTAAAACTGACTTCAGAATTAGGACCTCCAGAACTGTGAGAGATTTAATTTCTGATGTTAGAAATCATCCAGTTTGTGATCATTTGTTATAGCAGCCACAGGAAATTAATAAAATATGTTACTTATGCAAAAAAATTAGAAACTGTCTTGAAAATTTATACTCCAAAAAATAGAAAATCTCAAAGACATCCACAATTTCTAGAGACATATGGATTACCAAGACCGAATCAGGAGGACAATTTAAACAGGTCAATTTCAAGCAATGAAATAGAAGATGCCATCAAAGAGCCTACTAACCAAGAAAAGCCCAGTACCAGATGGATTCTCAGCTGAGTTCTACAAGACCTTCAAAGAACTAATACCAGTACTTCTCAATTAATTCCATGAAATAGAGAAGGAGGTAACCCTTCCAAATTCATTCTATGAATTCATTCTATGAAGCCACTACCACTGTGATAAACCAGATAAAACCAGACAAAGACACACCAAGGAAAAAAACTTCAGACTAATATCCCTAATGAACATTAATGCAAAAATTCTTAATAAATTTCTGACAAATCACATACAAAACCATTTTAAAAGATAGTGCACCATGATAAAGTGTGGTTCATCCCAGGGATGAAAAGTTGGTTCAACATCCAGAAATCAATATACATAATGTATCACATCTGTAGATTTAAATACAAGAATCATATGATTGAGAGGTAGACATCAAGCTCAGCCCAGCACAGACGCGTGAGACTTCCGTGCCTGGGAGGCTGGCCCAGAGCAGCTGCGTGAGATTTCCACACAGGGGAGGCTGGCACAACACAGATGTGTGCGATTTCCATGCTGGTGAGGCCTGGCCCAGAGGCCCAGGCACACCCCAGCCCAGCCCCAGCCTGCGGTCTAGTGCTACTGAAGACTAAGAGGTTTGAATAGTACAGCTTAGTTTTATTGTAGACTTGTTTAACTTTATTTATTAGTAATAATATTATGATATTCCTATTATACCTACTATTATTCCTACTTTTCTTTTCTTTGATTAATATCTTTCTCACCCTATTTTCCTCTAATCTGTGTCCTTGGAGAGTCTCCCTTTTCTCATGCTAACAACAAATTTTTTTTAATTCCTCTGTCACTAGTCTATGACATAGTACCTCTATATACACACTTCTTATCTCATTAATGGTATATCCTAACCCACCCCATTCTCTTTGTCCACCATTAGAAATTGTGGTCCTTATTGCAAACCTAATGGCTGAACTGTAGAAAATAATTGAACTCATCATCACTGTTTACTAAGACAATATAGTTAATATCTTAAAAGGGAAAATTTGAGTTAAGGATGCATATTGTTTGTATAGCGTGCTGCTAATATTGATCTCTCACCTCAAGGTGAGGTATTGGAAACCTAGAGGGACACTATAAGTCTATGGGGGGGAAACTGCAATACCTCAGATTCTCAGTGCTAGAAGGGAAGATACATGAACAACATGAGAAAACAAGGGAAGAAAGTGTCCCAAACAACCCTAGATACTACATCAACAGAATCCAATGACAGCATGGCAAAAGAAGTGTCAGGGAGTTCAGAATGCACAGAATTAAAATGATCAGAGAAGTAAACAATGAGTTGAGAGAGCAAATGCAGGCAATGAATGATCGAGCCAATCAACAGTTAAAAGAACAGATGCAGAAAGCAGAAGATCATTTCAATAAAGAGATAGGGATTACAGAAAACAACCAAACAAAAATCCTCAAAAGGAAGGAAATAATAAACCAAATTAAAAACTCAATAGAAAACATAACAAATAGGCGAGATCACCTGAAAGACAGAACCTCCAACATTGAAAACAAAATATTTAATCTTGAAAATAAAGTTGACCAAACAGAGAAGATGGTAAGAATTCATGAACAGATCCATCAAGAATTATAGAATATCATGAAAAGACCTAATTTAAGAATTTTTGGGATTGAGAAAGGCACAGAGATACAAACCAAAGGAATGAAAAATCTATTCAATGAAATAATATCAGAAAATTTCCCAAATCTGAGGAATGAAATGGAAATCAAACATGAGAGGCTTACAGGACACCAAATGTACAAAATTACAACAGATCCACACCAAGACACATTATAATGAAAATACCTAATGCACAAAATAAAGATAGAATTTTAAAGGCTGCAAGAGAAAAAAATCAGATTACATTCAGGGGGAAAACAATATGGTTATCAGCAGATTCTCAACCCAGACCCTAAAAGCAAGAAGGGCCTGGAACAATATATTTCAAGCTCTGAAAGGAAATGGATGCCAACCAAGAATCTTATACCCAGCAAAACTTACCATCAGATTTGATGATAAAATAAAATACTTCCATGATAAACAAAAGTTAAAAGAATTTACAAATAGAAAGTCAACACTACAGAACATATTCAGCAAAATATTTCATGAGGAAGAAATGAAAAACAACAATGTAAACCAGCATAGGGAGGAACTACCCTAAAGGAATAGCCAAATAAAGGAGACAAAGTCAAGTTTAAACCCAAAAATAAGGGCTGGGGATATAGCTCAGTTGGTAGAGTGCTTGCCTCGCAAGCACAAGGCCCTGGGTTCAATCCCCAGCACCACAAAAAAAAAAAAAAGACAAAATGACCCAGAATACAAATCATATCTCAATAATAACCTTGAATATTAATGGCTGAACTCATCAATCAAAAGACTTAGCCTGGCAGATTGGATTAAAAAGAAAGACCCAACAATATGCTACCTTCAAGAGACAAATCTCATAGAAAAAGATACCCCCTGACTAAAGGTGAATGGATAGGTAAAATATATCATGCACATGGACTCAGTAAAAAAGCGGGGGTTTCCATTCTCATATCAGATAAAGTGTACTTCAAGCCAAAATTAGTCAGAAGGGATAAAGAAGGACATTTCATACTACTTAAGGGAAGCATAAATCAGCAAGACATATCAATCATAAATATTTATGCCCCAAACAATGGTGCATCCATGTATGTCAAACAAATCCTTCTCAACTCCAGGAACCAAATAGACCACAACACAAAAATACTGGGTGACTTTAACACACCTTTCTCACCATTGGACAGATATTCCAAACAAAAATTGAACAAAGAAACCATAGACCTCAATAACACAATCGATAATTTAGACTTAACAGACATATATAGAATATTCCATCCATCAATAAGTGAATATACTTCCTTCTCAACAGCTCATGGATCCTTCTCTAAAATAGACCATACATTATGCCACAAAGCTACTCTTAGCAAATACAAAAAGATGGAGATACTATCTTGTATTCTATAAGATCATAATGGAATGAAATTATAAATCAATGATAAAATAAAAAACAGAAACTACTTCAACACCTGGAGATAAAACAATATGCTATTGAACAATGCGTGAATAACAGAAGACATCAGGGGGAGAATTAAAAAATTCTTAGAGGTCAATGAGAACAAAGATACAACATATCAAAATCTCTGGGACACTATGAAAGCAGTACTAGGAGGAAAATTCATTGCATGGAGTGCATTCAATAAAAGAATGAAAGTGAACAAATAAACGACCTCACATTATAGCTCAAAGCCCTAGAAAAAGAAGAACAGATCATCACCAAAAGTAGTAGAAGAAAGGAAATAATTAAAATCAGAGAGGAAATCAATGAAATTGAAACAAAAGAAACAATTCAAAAAATTGACAAAACAAAAAGTTGGTTCTTTGAAAAAATAAACAAAATTGATAAACCTTAGCCTCACTAACAAAAAGAAGGAGAAAGAAAACTCAAATTACTAAAATTCATGATGAAAAGGGAAATATCACAACAGACACTATTGAAATACAAAACATATTTAGAAGCTATTTTGAAAATCTATACTCCAACAAAATATAAAATCTCAAAGACATCAGCAGGTTTCTAGAGGCATATGATCCGCCCAAACTGAATCTGAAGGACATACATAATTTAAATAGACCAATTTCAAGCAATGAAATAGAAGAAGTCATCAAAAGCCTACCAACAAAGAAAAGTCCAGGACCAGATGGATTCTCAGCCAAGTTCTACAAGACCTTCAAAGAAGAGCTCATTCCAATACTCCTCAAAGTATTCCATGAAATAGAGGAGGAGGGAACCATTCCAAACTCATTCTATGGAGCTAATATCACCCTGATACCAAAACCAGACAAAGACGAAAAATAAAAGATCCAGAATAGCCAAAGCAATCCTTAGCAAGAAAATGAAGCAGGATGCATTACAATACCAGACCTTAAACTATATTACAGAGCTACAGTAACAAAAATGGCATGTATTGGCACCAAAATAGACAGGTAGACCAATGGTACAGAGGAGAAGACACAGAGACAAACTCACATAAATACAGTTATCTCATACTAGACAAAAATGCCAAAAACATACATTGGGGAAGAGATAGCCTCTTAAACAATGGTGCTAGGAAAAATGGAAATCCATATGCAGCAAAATGAAATTAAATCCCTATCTCTCACCCTGCACAAAATTCAACTCAATGTGAATCAAAGACCTAGTAATCAGACCAGAGACCTTAAGCCTAATAGAAGAAAGTGTAAGCCCAAATCTTCATCATATTGGCTTAGGACCTGACTTCCTCAACAAGACTCCTAAAGCACAAGAAATAAAAGCAAGAATCAACAAAGGGATGGATTCAATCTAAAAAGCTTCTTCTCAACAAACAAAACATCAACAATGTGAGGAGAGACCATATAGAGTGGGAGAAAATCTTTATCACATGCATATCAGATAGAGCACTAATCTCCAGGATATATTAACAACTCAAAAAACTTTGCATCCCCCCCAAAAATAATAATAAGCCAATCAAAAATGGGATAAGAAACTGAGCAGATACTTCACAGAAGAAGAGATACAATCAATCAACAAATATATGAAAAAATGTTCAACTAGCAATTAGAGAAATGCAAATCAAAACTATTCTAAGATATCATCTCACTCCAGTCAACATGGCAATGATCAAGAATACAATGAACAAGGATGTGGAGAATGGAATATTACTCAGCCTTAAAGAAGAATAAAATTATGGCATTTGCAGGTAAATGGATAGAGTTGGAGAATGTTATGCTAGGTGAAATAAGCCAATCCCAAAAAGCCAAAGGCAAATGTTTTCTCTGATATGTGGATGCTGATACATAATGGGGGCAGTGAATGGAAGAACTTTGGATTGGGAAGAGGGGAGTGAGAGGAGGAAAGGGGCAAGGGAGTTTAAAAGATGATGGAATGAGTCTGACATCATTACCCTAGGTACTTGTATGATCCCACCAATGGTATGATTCTACATGATGTACAACCAGAGAAATGAATAATTGTGCTCCATTCATGTACAACGAATCAAAATGCATTCTGCTGTCATGTATAATTAATGAAAGCAAATTAAAATTGAAATTAATAAAAAGAGAATCTACTCAAATTGTAGCCCTGAGATAGATTCCAGTACAATAATGATCATATAATAATGCAAGTGATTTCAACACACCTCTCTCGTCATAAGATATGTCATCCAGACATAAACTCAGTAAAGACTCTTTGGGCCTGAAAAGTGTTATAAGTAAGTGGACCTACCAGTCATCTACAGAATATGTCATCCAACAACAGCTTGAATACACTTTTTTCAGTGGTTCATGAAACCTTCTCCAAAATACACCATATTTTAGACCACAGAGTAATTCTCAGCAAATACCCAAAATAATTGATATAATTTCTTGCATCCTATTAGATCATAACGGAATAAAGTTAGAAATCAATATGACCAAACCCTGAAGAAACTATATAAACACATAGAGAGTGAACAGTACCCTTCTGAATGATGAATGGGTGATACAAGAAATCAAGGGAGAAATTTAAAAATTATTAGACTTAAATAAGAAGAGTGATACAACATACCAGAACTTCTGGGACACTATGAAGGCAGTTTTAAAAGGATAGATTGTAGTGATAAGTGCCTACTTAAGAAAATCATAAAGATACCAAATAAAATATCTAATGATGCACCTGGAGGCCCTTGAAAAAGAACAAACCATTTTCAAAACCAGCAGAAGGAAATAATTAAGATCAGAACCCAAATCAATGAACTTTAGAACTAAAAAAAAAGTACAAAGGATGGATGAAGCATCATTTGTTACTTTGAAAAGATAAACAAGATTGATAAACCCTTAGCCAAACTAATCAAAAATAAAAGGGAGAAAAACCAAATTAATAAAATTAGAGATTAAAAAGGATAAATCACCACAGACATCTCAGAAATCCAGTAGCTCATTAGGGACTATTTTGAAAACTTAATTTCCAATAAATTGGAAAATCTAGATGACATGGATAAATTTCCCAACAAATACAATCTGCCAAAACTGAATCGAGAGGATGTAGAAAAACCTAAACAGACCAATAACTTGTAATGAAGTACAAGCAGTAAAAAAAAGTCGTCCAGTTACAAAAAGCCCGGGACCATATGGATTCTCAGCTGATTTCTACCAAACCTTTATATAAGAACTAATGCCAATACTCCTCAAATGAAAGAGATGGAACATTTCCAAATTTATCCAACAGAGCCAGTATCATACTCATACCAAAACCAGATAAGGATGCATCAAGGAAAGAAAACTACAGAACAATACCCCGGGGTAAACTTAGATGCAAAAATACTAAAATATTAGCAAATCATGTTCAACAACATATTAAGAAGATTGCACACCACGACCAAGTTGGTTTTATTCCAGATATGCAAGGATGGTTAATATAAGCAAATCAATAAATGTAATTCATCACATTAACAGAATTAAGAACAAAAAAATCACTTAGTAATCTCAATAGATGAAGAGAAGCTTTCAACAAAATGAAAACCAAAAGTTACGTTTATAAGATCAATAAAATTGATAAACCTATATGCAAACTAATTTAAGAATAAGGAAAGAAGAAAGCTATTAGTAATATCAGTAATGAAAGAGGTGAGTTAATACAGTTCTTTGTTTGTTGCTTTTTTTGGTTCTGGGGATTGAACATAGGGCCTCATGCATGCTAGGCAAGTGTTTTATCACTGAGCTACATCCCCAGCCTATGACAGCTATTAATATAAAATAGGGGAACACTCAGAACAAATTTATGCCAATCAATTTGGTTATGGGCAAATGTCTTTAAAGAAAACAAACTACTAAAATCCACATAGGCGTAATAGATAAAATAGTCCTAAAATGATTAAAGAAATGGAAATTATAATTACAATCTTTTATACACAGTTTAATTTAATTAAATAAACTTCCTTACATAGGCACCTTTAATGATAAATACTATAAAATATTTTCTACCCATTATTATTCAAAGAATTTGAAGTGATGGAAGTACTTCTCAATTTCTTCTATGACTTCAATAATTTCCTGATAGCAAAACCTTAAAAATATATTAAAAGGACAATTACAAATCAATATATTTCATAACAGTCAAAATTCTAAAGAGTGTCATAGCAATACAAATCAAATATTATTTCTTAAAAATATAAATCATACCCCAATAGGGATTATTCCAAGAATGCAGGTTTTACTTGATTTTACTTGATATTTTGAAAATCAGTCACTATAATTCACCAAAGATAACAAAAAAATAAAAAGTAAAAGCACATAAATCATGTCAATGAATGCGTAAAAAGCATCTGACAAAATCAAACATTCATTTTTGATTAAAAAGAAAAAAACTATTTAAAATATAAAAACAAGTAAAATTTTAAAAAATTCTTGGCACAGTTGGAACTTAACATTTCCCTGATAAAGGGGATCTATGAAAAATTCACAGTTCTTGCATTTACTGGTGAAAGACTGAATACCCCTAATCTGAGGAACAAGATAATGTTACCAGTCTGAATACTTTTATTCAACATTGCTGTTTCAGTCAGCTTTTTTACCACTGTAACTAAAAGACCCAACCAGAACAATTTTAGGGGAAAAGTTTATTAGAAGACTAATGGTTTCAGAGGTCTTAGTCCGTAGAAGGTCGGCTCCATTCCTTGGGGCTCAAGGTTAGTATGACAGAAGAGTATGGCAGAGGACAGCAGCTTCCATGTTGATCAGGAAACAGAGAGTGAGAGTTCACTTGCCAGATACAAATATATACCCAAAGCCATGCCCCAAATCCCACCTCCTCCAGTCATACCCTACCACTTCAGTTACCACTCACTTCATCCCTATCAGGGGATTAAATCAATGATTGGGTTAAGACTCTTACAACCTAACCATTTCTCCTCTGAACCTTTTTGCATTTTCTCACACATGAGCTTTTGGGGGATAATTCACATCCAAACCATAACAACTGTATTAGAAATTCTAGCCAATGCAGTAAGACAAGAAAGAAATTACAGCATCCAGATTGAAAAGGATGAAGGAAAATTGTTTTATTCACAGAATACAAAGCCATCTATGTAAAAATATCATGGGCTTATCAAAAAGTTAATTGGAACTGATAAATGAGTTTGTTGAGGTTTCAAGATAAAACATAAATTGTCTAATATTAATAGTAATTAGAAACTGAAATTCTAAAAGAATAATATTAAATAATTAATTATTACATCAAAAACATTAATTCCTAGGAATAAATCTGATGTCTATTATGATCTCTATATTGAAAATTATGAAACATCACAGAAAAATTTAAAAAACAACTAAGAAACAGGGAACCTGCCTATATATACGAATTAAAAAATGCAATATTTTAAAGATTCAAATTCTCCCCTAACTTAATCTATAAATTCAAGGCAATCCGGCTTGAAATGCTTGTATTATTTTCCAGAAATTGACAAACTATTTCTAAAGTCATTCGGAAAGAAATACAGAAGGGTAAAAAGAACCAACACTCCTGAGAGAAAAGAACAAAGTTGAAGCATTATAATATAAAATATCCAGGGTTATAATAAAGCTATTATAATTATGATAATGTTTTGGCACAAGAACAGACAACTGATTTACAGGGGGAAACAGTACAGAAATACCACATATGTAGTTGCCTAACTTATAACATAGACAGCAATAAAGAGAGAGCTCTATTTGAATAATGACTCTGGAGCAACTGCTTTGTGTATTGCAAAATAAAGCATCTACCTAAAACCATACCAAAAAACCCTTAATTTTAGATGGAGTGCAGACCGACCTAAGTGTTCAATAAGGCATTTAAATCCACACATAAGGAACATTGTGATCTTTGAGTAGGTAAAAACTTCTCAAATAGGACACTGAAAAGCATAAACCAAAACTTTTTATTTTTATTTATTTATTTATTTGGTACGAGGATCGAACCCACAGGTGCTTAACCACTGAGCCACATCCCCAGCCCTGTTTATATATTTTATTTAGAGGCAGGGTCTTATTAAGTTGTTGAGGGCCTTGCTAAATTTCTAAAGCTTGTTTTGAACTCACAAATCTCCTGCCTCAGCTTCCTGAGCCGCTCGGATTTTAGGCATCACCACTGCACCCAGCCCCAAACATTTTTTAAAACATTAAATTATACTTTAAGAAAGCTGAGAATTTCTACTTGTCTAAAACTTCTACAAAGACAGTAAAAACTCAATCCTTGGAATAGAAGAAAATATTTGCTATACTATACTGTTGGGAGCCATTTGTGAACTATGGACATTTGTTTGAGCCCTTAAGGCAGGGAAGCTGCTTTTCTGGAAGCTGCTGGATGAAATCTCCCAGTTTGAGAAGGCCCAGATCATGCTGGTGTCCTGACCTCACTCACAGCTCCAAGTTCAAGCACAGCCACAAGAGATGGGCATAACCTGCCAAGCACCAAACAACCTGCTTATTCCCACGCTATCCTGTTTTTCATGAGGAAGCTCCCTACCCATCCCCTTTGGTCTGTACCACTATAAATAAAGCAAGCACAGGCTTCTTCTTAACGTTAGGAGTCAGACCCATCATGTCTGCTCACCCCTTCATGCTCCTGCTTTGAAAACATATAATTCTTGCCTTTTGGTCTGTCTTTCTTAATATGCTACTTTCATAATTTTACAGCCAGCCCATCCCTCTGACTGTTACCCACTCCCTCACCTGTGCAGAACATGGTCAAATAAAAGACACCTACATAGACTCCATAAAGATCTTTTATAAATTAATAAGAAAAAGAAACTTTTAATTTTTAAAAAATGGAATAACTTAAATATATTTTTCATAAAACCAGATAGAGAGATGACCAATAAACATGGGAAAATGTCATTGAGTCATAAAGAAAATGCAAGTAAAACTATAATTATAAAACACTATATCCTCAGTAGAATGGCTAAAGTGGAAAATACATTGTAGTAGTCAGGGATCCTGAGAGAACAGAATGAAGAGAACGTGTATGATTGTAATAGTGGATTCATTACATCAGCTATCTGCATCCTGGAGAGCCAGGGACATCAGTGGCTGCTGAGTTCAAGAAGCTAGAAGCATCAGAATAGGAGGGATGAATGATGAGACCTTAATTTGAGGCTGACAGCCTGCACATCCCCTGGAGAATCACTGGTGAAGGCTGATTTCAAAGGTTGAAGAATTTGAAGTCTAACATTCACAGTTGACATAAGTAGCAAAAAATGAACCCATTCGAGAGGAGTTTAGCATGCACACACAAGTTCCCTCTTCCTTTTCTAATTTTTATTTCATCCAGGTCAAAGAAACAAAAATCTCCAAGCCACAGAAGATTATGTCAGAAAATCAAACTATGACCGCCGTCATTTCAAACATAATTGCTCTTTGTCAAACGAAAGCAGTTGAAAATCTGATTTTTTTTAATGTACATGTGCTTTTCTTCAAAAGTTTATGATATTTAACTGTAAATTTAGTCAATTCTTTAATAAGTGCTCAGACCTTAAAGGTAAAAATAGTCATATTTTCCTCCAGTCTTAAAGACTGAATTGCATGTCTTCTAAGCGTGCTCTAAACATCTCAACTTAATAGCTTTTAAAAAGGAAATCCTTTGAGATTAGTCAAATGAGTTATTCTGGTTAGAGTTTATTTTCACCACTTAGGTTTTGCAATACAAAAAATTGCGATATAAAGTTCTCAAGTGAATTTTTTTAATTACCAAAATCAGATTTTCACCAATATTCTAAGTTTAACATCAGAAAAAAAGATGAAGGAAAAAGAAGCAATGTTTATACAAGGAAGCTGGTCAGTTGCTCATCAATGAATTCCAGATGCTACAGCCTTAAAGACCTCAGTTCCCACAGGGGACCTTGTGTCTCATGATATAAGAAGCTCAAGAAGATACATTTGTTTTCAAAACCAATGCTTTACTCACTCCAGTAGCTACAACTTGAAAGAAAAGTATTTACTTACTGGCAAATTATGTCAGTCCACCTAATAGGGTCATGGTAGAACCAGGTTTGTCAGAGAAATCAGAACACCTCCAAGGAATTTGGATGTATGAAATATCAATTTATTATTGACCCTGATGCTATTTTAATTCTACTGCTCATTTATCACAATTCAAAGGAAAGGGAAGTTGTCTATAACCCTACATATAAAAAACAGCAAAATTCAGTACTTACTGTATGGCTTGTATGTTCAGAGTTTTCCTTAAAAATGACTTTACCTTCCAAACTCAATCTACGAAGCTAGTATCACCCTGATATAAAAACCAAACAAAGACACATCAAGGAAAAAACCTCAGACCAATATCCCTGATGAGCACTGATACAAAAATTCTTAACAAAATAGTGATAAATCACTTTTAAAAACATATTAAAAGGATAGGGCACCATGATCAACTGGGGTTCATCCCAGGGAGACAAGGTTGGTTCAACATATGAAAATCAATAAATGTAATTCATCACAGCAATGGACTTAAAAGCAAGAATCACTTGATTATCTCAATAAATACAGAAAAAGCATTTGACAAAATGTAGCATTGACTCGTGTTCAAAAACTGGAAAAACTAGGGATAGTAGGAATATACCTCAACATTACAAAAGCTATCTATGCTAAGCCCAAGGCTAACATAATTCTAAATGGAGAAAAATTGAAAGCATTCTCTCTAAAAACTGGAACAAGACAAGGATGCCCTCTTTCACTACTTCTGTTCAACAAAGTCCTTGAAATTCTAGCCAGAGAAATTAAACAGAAGAAAGAAATTAAAGGGATATAAACAGGAAAAGAAGAACTCTGTCATGATTTTCCAATGACATGATTCTATATTTAGAAGACCCAACAAACTACCAGGAACTTATAGAACCCATAAATGAATTCAGGAAAGCAGCAGGATATAAAATTAATACCCATAAATTAATTGCATTCCTATACATCAGTGATGAATCAACTTAAAGAAAATTAGGAAAACTATCCCATTCACAATAGCCTCAAAAAATAAAATATTTGGGAAACAATCTAAAAAAGGAGGTGAAATACATCTACAGTGAAAACAACAGAACACTGAAGAAATAAAGAAGACTTTGGAAGATGGAAAGTTATCCCATGTTCTTAGATAAGCAGAATAAAATTGTCAAAAGGGCCATCCTACCAAAAGTGATATACAGATTTAATGCAATTCCTATTAAAATTCCAATGACATTATTCATAGAAATAAAAAAGCAGTCATGAAAATCATTTGGAAAAATAAGAGGCTCAGACTAGCCAAAGCAATCCTCAGTGAGAAAAGTGAAACAGGAGGCATCACAACACCAGATCTTAAGTATGCTACAGAGCTATAGTAAAAAAAAAAAAACCGGCATGGTATTAGCACTAACAAAGACAGGTAGACCAGTAGTACAGAATAGATGACACAGAGACAAACTCACATAAATACAGTTATCTCATATTAGACAAAGATGCCATAAACATTCATTGGAGAAAGTATAGCCTCTTCAATAAGAGGGTATTGCAAAAACTGGAATTGCAAAGTGAAATTAAATCTCTCACCCTGCATGAAACTCAACTCAAAGTGGATCGAAGACAGGCACTAGAACAATGACCCTGTGCCTAATAGAAGAAAAAGTAGACCCACATCTTCATCATGTCAGCTTAGGACCTGACTTCCTTATTGAGACTCCTAAAGCACAAGAAATAAAATTAAGAATCAATAAATGGGATGGATTCAAACTAAAAAGCTTCTTCTCAACAAACAAAACAATCAATAATGTGAAGAGAGAGCCTACAGAGTGGAAGAAAATCTTTACCACATGCAATCAGATAGAGCACTCTCCAGGATATATAAAGAAATCAAATAACACCAAAAAAAACAAATAACTCAATCAATAAATGGACTAAGGAACTAAAGAGACACTTCACAGAAGATACACAATCGATCAACAAATATGTGAAAAAATGTTCAACATCTCTAGTATTTAGAGACATGCAAATCAAAATGCTTCTAAGATTTTATCTCACTCCAGTCGAGATGGCAATTATCAAGAAAACAATGTTGGCACTGATGTGGGAGAAAAGGAACACTGATACATTGTTGGTGGGACTGCAAATTGGTGCAACCACTCTGGAAAGCAGTATGGAGATTCCTCGGAAAACTTGGAATGGAACCACCATTTGACCCAGCTATCCTACTCCTCAGTTTATAACCAAAAGACTTAAAATCAGCATAGTACAGTGAAGCAGCCACATCAATTTTTAGAGCACCTTAATTCATAATAACTAAATCATGAAATCAATCTACATGCCCTTAAACAGATGAATGAATAAAGAAAATGTGGTACATATACACAATGGAATATTAGCCATAAAGAAGAATGAGATCATGGCATTTACCTGTAAATGGATGGAATTGGCTAAGTGAAATAAGCCAATCCCACAAAAACTGAAGGCCAAATGTTTTCTCTGATATGGGGATGCTAACTCACAATAAGAACAGGGATTGAAGTTCATTGGATTAGAGAAAGGGGAATGAAGGGAAGGGAGGGGAGATGGGAATAGGGAAGACAGAATGAATTTGACATAACTTTCCTATGTTCGTATATGAACACATGACTAGTGTAACTCCACATCATGTACAACCACAAGAATGGGAAGTTATACTCCATCTATGTATACTATGTCTAAATACGTTCTACTGTAATCTATAAATAAAAAGAACAAAGAATAAAAGAGTTTAATGATTTTTTTAGATATTTGTTATGTAAAAGATTATAATAGATACAAATGATGAAATAAGCAAGGACTGAATTCAAGGGGAAATTTTCTGTGAATTATATTGTTTTCACAATGCATTTTATATTATTATATTTAAATCAGACATACTTGTGTGATTCTGTTAAAAGTGAGGCTTTCTGTTATCAATTTTACAGACTTGTTGATGAATCAACATGATGAATTCATTGAGTGACAGTGTGGAGTGCTGACATTCAAACTTATAGCTCATCCTTTACTCCCAGCTTTCACCATTGAACTCTTACAATCTATTCTCCAAATTAAGAGTCAAAATGTCAAAAATCCATCTCTTTACGTAAGTCCCTCCAGTACCTTTCCATTGCATTCACAATTGAATGCAAATTCCTTATTTTCTCTCTCTCTGTCTCTCTCTCTCTTTCTAGAGAGAGCCTTGCTAAATTGCAGAGGCTGGCTTAGAACTTGCAATCTTCCTGCCTCAGCCTCCTCAGTAGCTAGAATTACAGATGTGTGACACCGTGCGAAAACTACTTTAAACTCTTGGAAACAATGGATCATATCTATTTCATAACTTTATCTCCTATACCAGTGTGATATCTGAAACAAAATATTCAATAAATAATTATTAAATGAATGTTTGAATGAGAACACATATATTCTGTTCTGATAAAAAGCATGGACTTTGGAGTCACATAGAGAATCAAATCCCAGTTCTGCCTCTTCAGCTCTGTGACCAAGGAAAATCACTCATCTTTTTGAATCTCACCTTCTATGTGAAGATGGTAATATTTACATTGAAAGGTTCTGGAGAAAATCCAATAAACCTATATAATGTGCATCTGGAACTCTGATCCCTAATAGCTAACAGGTTCTCAATAAATGGAAAATATGATTTCTGATAATTCAACATTAACAAGTGTTTATAAAGTACCATTATGTACCCAGCATATTGTTTTGATACTAGGTATCAAGTAACCACCAATAGTTTCAGAGCTCCAGACTTCACAGAATTACACTAGTGGGGAAGAGAGTCAGTGGGTAAACAAATAAGTTTAAAGATTTCAGATTCTGTTAATTGCCAATGAAGCAATTTGCTATGGAGAGGGGCTACTTTAGAGGGATGGTCAGAGGGACTGATGACAAGATATCATTTATCTGATGCAGATCCATCTATGTAAACAAAAAAACCCTATGGAGAGAGCATTCTAGGAAGAGGATAGGTTAAGATCAAGCCTGCAGAGGGTCTGGGTATGACCTCTTCATAAACTGAGGAAAAGCCAGTGTGCCTACAGTCCAGCAGGCAAAGAAGAAAGTAGAAGCTGAAGTCAAGAAAAAGGCAGAGATAACCAACCATGGAGAACCTGCTGGCCATAGAAAAGAATTATACAGAAACTAGAAAACTATTGGAGGATCTCACACAAGGAATAAAAGGATCCAATTCATGTTACTAAGTAAGAAATGGATTAAAGCAAAGCATTAGTGCAAACTGGAAGACCAGTTTGGAGGTTACCAAAGTAGAACAAACTAACAAAAAAAGATGATAGGGAGCTGGGGTTGTAGCTCAGTGGTACAGCACTTGCCTACCACGTGTGAGGCACTGGGTTTGATACTCAGCACCACATAAAAATAAATAAATAACATAAAGGTATTATGTCCATCTATAAATAAAAATAAATAAATAAATAAATAAGATGACGGTATGGCTCAGAATTGTAGAAATGGTGAAATGAAAATCAGTGGGTGGTGACCAACAGAGAAGACTTGTCCCACAGCTATTTAATAGAGTAGCTCTATCAAAGCATATACCTGCAATATATTTCCCAAGGTGTTTCTAGAACATCAAAATATGACCTATCAAAACAGATTTCAGCATCAGCATTAGACTGGCATTATCCCTCTGCCACCTTAGCTCAATTGCAGCACCAAACCCCCACGTGGGCACCAGACCCAACTCTCTGACTCCTGGGATGAGCTTAATATCATAAACCCTTTGTTCATTCCTGTAAAACTGACCCCAAACAGACAAACCTAGCCACGTGATGTGGTTTATGTCCTTAGATCCTGTTTCATCTACCAGGCTTCATAACAATATCCAGGGTTGAAAAGCAAATAATGTATTGGGGGAGAAAAAAGGGGAGTCATAAGTCTTCCAATCAGTAGTCTATCAAGCTCAGATTCTTAGACAGCCAAAGGTGTATTGCCATGCACACAATTTAATTGCATTCGTATACAATTTTATAATGTTATACTTAATTATAAAAGCATGTTTTCTTTAAATCAAATAATGTGATTTTATGCTAGTTTGCTGAGATTAAGGAATAATTTTTCCAAGCAAGATTAATTACTAAAATATTTCTTTGATTTCTCTGGTATACTTAGGATACAATTTATCTACCTATCACCTTCATATGTTATTTTGACTAGAGATTGGGTTGTGTTGAGATCATCCTGTCTCCTGGGTTCTGAAAGGCCAGGACCTACCTGAGGAACCTAGAAACTTGGAACATATTTGCTTTCAAAGAACTGTAAGTTGATAGAACTCAGTATCTCTCCTTCAAGATGAGTTGGTAAATTGGAGTTATTGGGCATTAGATGCTCCTCAGTAAGAAAACAGAAGTATATAAAGTGACTTCTACCCATAGTTTCTGTCCACAGTGCTAACATAGGTTTCCATTTTTTAAAATATTTTCAGTTGTAAATGGACACAACACCTTTATTTTTTTTTATTTTTATGTGGGGCTGAGAATCAAACCCAGTGCCTCATATGTGCCAGGCAAGCACTCTACCACTGAACTACCCCAACCCATAAGTTTCCATTTTTTATGCAAACATGAAAATATGGTGCTTATTGTAAATCAAATAATGTCATGCCAAGGTGTTATTCTGCAGGTGTAATCTTTAAATATTCCTGGAGAGTCCTCTCTTAACCTTTTTCTTCTACCTGTAGACAAACTACACCCTTGCGTTAATTTCTTCTGTGTATATCACTATTGTATGAGTACCCTGAAGAAGGAGATGGAGAAAAGGAGTAAAAGGATCCTCATCCAGGATCTCCAGTGCTTGCCTGCCCCATGTGCACCCTGTGCCCCTGCAAGAACAATGCGTCTTTCTGTGGCTCCCCATCTCCCAATGCCTTGGGATGTCTCTGCTGCCATCTTATATTATCCCCACCACAGCCATCTTTAGTTGGGACAGCTTCCATCTGGGGACACCTGCTGGAGACTAGAAGCTCATTATCAAGGTACCTACAGGTTAACCACTGCTACTGTCACCAATGTGGGAAATGGCCACTTACATCCAGGGATAACAGCCAGGATGAGAAAGATCATCACCAAGGGCCTTGCAGGCTTAGTTGCATCCAAGCTATCACTGCTAGGTGTACTAATAACCAGAGAGGGAGGGGGGAGCCTTGCAAGGGGTAAGTGGGAAAATGGTGTGAGGGCATCTTGATCCCAGCTTGTCCTCCCATTGAGCCCAGCGCCCACTGAGATCACAGAGGCAACTCAGGAGCACTTGTTGGAACCTGACATTACCATGATCCATAACTCCACTGAACGCCTGATCCCGCTGTTTTGGCAATCAACAGGGCCCTCCGACTCCTCAATCCCTAGTCTCCCCACCATCCCCTGGCCACCAACCAGACCAGTGTCAGCAGTTATGTGGCTGACCCACAGGTTTCATCACCTGTTCCTGATTTGCCCAATACAGAACAGCTTTACGAGGCAGATGCACAGGTCCCAGAACTCAGTCCTCAGGACCTCCGGGGAGAGAAGTTTCTGACTGGGAAGTGGAAAGGGCAGGGGCAGGAGAGATACAATTTAAAGAATAAATTATACTCCAGGAATTGTGGGGTCCACCAGTGCAGGAAGGGGTAAGATCAGTCTCCTGTGTCACACAAGCGGACCCCAAAGAAAATTCCTAGGGTGCAGTCTTCCAAAGCGACTGGCAATTTCTATACCCTGCCACCAGGAGTCCCACCACCATGTCTAATCCTCCCACCTTAGTAACTGTCATCATTCTGAGGCTGGAGTTATCAGCAAACTCCAGACACGCCCACCAATCAGAAGAGAAGGGAAGCAAAAAAATTGTTCAAATATCCTTCAAGCCTCTTTTTTTTTTCTTTTTCTTTTCTCCATTTTTTTTCCTTCTTTCTTTTTTCGTTTCCCACTCTCATATCCCCATCATTGCTGAAATCAAGTACCTTTCATGCATCAGGCTACTGAAGACTTGGGAGGTCTAAATAGTGTATTACAGTTTTGTTGACTTTTTTATTTTTATGTTTTTTAAAGTATTTTATTTTTCTTATTCTATTTTTCTTGTATTTATCTGTTTTCTCAGAGTCTCTCCCTTTTCTCATGCTAACAACTAACTTCTTTTTCTTCTGCTTTCAGTCTTCCTATGATCTAGTCCCTCTTCATTCTCACTTCTTACCTCATTAACATTACATCCTACACCACTCCCCCATCCTCTTTGTCCACAATTAGAAATTGTAGACCTTATTGCAAATCTATCACTTTTGATGTAGATAATAATTGAACACATCATCTCTGTTTATTACAATACTATTAACATCTTAAAAGGGAATATTTGTTTAAGGCTGCATATTACTTGCATTCAATGCTGTTAATATTGATCTCCCCCTTAAAGGGAAGGTATTGGAAACCTGCAGAAACACTATAAATCTATATGGGGGAAACTGTAATACCTTGGATCCATACTTCTAGAGGGGAAGATACACAATCAACATCAAAAAACAAGGGAAGGAAGCACCCTGAACAAACCAAGATGCTATATTAATAGAATCCACTGACAGCGCAATAGAAGAAATGTCAGAAAAGAAGTTCAGAATGTACATATAATTAAAATGATCCATGAAGTAAAGGATGATATAAGAGAGCAAATGCAGGCAATGTATGATCACCAGAATAATCAGTTAAAAGAGCAAATGCAGAAAGCAATAGACTATTTCATTAAAGAGATAGAGATGCTAAAAAGAAAAACCAAACAGAAATCCTTGAAATGAAGGAAGCAATAAACCAAATTAAAAACTCAATAGAAATTATCACCAAAAGACTAGATCATATGGAAGACAGGACCTCAAACAATGAAGACAAAATATTTAATCTTGAAAATAAAGTTGACCACACAGAGAAAATGATAAGAAATCATGAACAGATATTCCAAGAATTATAGGATAACATAAAAAGGCCAAATTTAAGAATTATTGGGATTGAGGAAGGCACTGAGACACAAACCAAAGGAATGAACAATCTATTCAATGAAATAATATCAGGAAATTTTCCAAAACTAAAGAATAAAATGAAAAATCAAATACAAGACCCTTATAGAATACCAAATGTACAAAATTACAACAGATCCACACCAAGGCACATTATAACAAAAATGCCTAGAATACAAAATAAAGTTTTAAAACCATGAAAGAAAAGTATCAGATTCCATAAAAGGGGAAACAAATACAGATATCAGCAGATTTCTCAGTCCAGACCCTCAAAGATATGAGAGCCTGGAACGACATGTTTCAAGGTCTGAAAGAACATGGACGCCAACCAAGAATCTTATATCCAGCAAAGCTAACCTTCAGATTTGATGATGAAATAAAAACCTTCCATTACAAACAAAAGTTAAAAGAATTTACCTGCACTACAGAACATTCACATAAAAATACTGCATGAAGAGGAAATAAAAACAAGAAAGTCAGAAAAGGAAGGAACTACACTAAAGGAAAGGCCAATAAAAGGAGGTAACAAGTCAAGTTAAAAACCAAAAATAAGCCAAAATGACCATGAATACAAATCATATCTCAATAATACCCTGCATGTTAATGGCTTAAACTCATTAACCAAAAGACATAGACTGACAGATTAGATTTTTTAAAAAGACCCAACAGCATGCTGCCTTCAAGAGCCTCATCTTATAAGAAAAGACAACCACAGACTGAAGGTGAAAGGATGGGAAAAAACATATCACATACACAGACTCAGTAAAAAAGTGGTGGTTTCCATCCTCATATCAGATAAAGTGGACTTCAGGCCAAAGTTAGAAGGGATAAGGAAGGACAATTCATACTGCTTAAGGGCATCATAAATCAACAAGACATAACAACCATAAATATTTATGCCCCAAACAATGGAGCATCTATGTACATCAAACAAACCCTTCTCAATCCCAGGAACCAAACAGACCACAACACAGTAATACTGGGTGACTTTAACACACCTCTCTCACCATTGGATAGATCTTCCAAACAAAAATGAATAAAGAAACCATAGAACTCAATAATATAATCAATAATTTAGACTTAACAGACAAGTATACAATATTACATTCATCAATGAGCAAATACACTTTTTTCTCAGTAGTACATGGACCCTTCTCTAAAATAGACCATATATTATGACACAAAACAACTCTTAGCACATATCAAAATACTGAGATACTATCTTGCATTCTATCAGATCCTTCTGGAAAGAAATTAGAAATCAATTATAAAATAAAAAGTAGAAACCACTTCAATATCTAGAGACTAAATAATATGGTATTAAATGATGCATGAATAGCAGAAAACATCCTGGAGGAGATAAAATTCTTAGAGGTAAACAAGAACACTGATACAACCTATCAAAATCTCTGGGACACAATGAAAGCAGTAAAAAGAGGAAAATTCATTGCATTGAGCTTTAAATAAAAGAATAAAAAAATCAACAAATAAGTAACCTGACTTTACATCTCAAAGCCTTAGAAAGGAAGAACAAATCAACACCAAAAATAGAAGACAGGAAATAATTAAAATCAGAGCTGAAATCAGTGAAAATGAAACAAAAGAAACAATTGGAAAAAAATGACAAAACAAAAAGTCAGCTCTTTGAAAAAATAAACAAAAACACAACTGATAAACCTTTAACCACACTAACAAAGGAGAGAGAAAACTCAAATTACTAAAATTTGTGATGAAGAAGGAAATATCACAGGGGACACTATTGAAATACAAAATATAATTAGAAGATATTTTGAAAATCTATACTCCAACAAAATAGAAAATCCAGAAGACATCTACAAATTTTTAGAGAATATGATCCACCAAACTGAATCAGGAGGACATACACAATTTAAATAGATCAATTTCAAGTAATGAAATAGAAGAGGTCCTCAAAAGCCTACCAACCAAGAAAAGTCCAGGACCAGATGGATTCTCAGCCAGGTTCTACAAGACCTTCAAAGAAGAACTAATACCAGTACTGCTCAAAGAATTCTAGGAAATAGAAAGGGAGGGAACCCTTCCAAACTTATTCTATGAAGCTAGTATCACCTTGATACCAAATCGGACTTGACACCAATATCCCTGATGAACATAGATGCAAAAATTTTTTTACAAAATTCTGCCAAAGCACATAATGTGTATATATATATATATATATACATATATATATATGTATATATATACATATATATATAAATATATATATATAATAGTGCACCATGATCAAGTGGGGTTTATCCCAGAGATGGAAGGTTGGTTTAACATCTGGAAATAAAAAAATGGAATCCATCACATCAATAGACTTAAAGTTGAGAATCATATGATCATTTAAATGGGTGCAGAAAAAGCATTTGATAAAATGCAGCACCCCTTCATGCTCAAAACACTAGAAAAACTAGAGATAGTAGGAACACAGTTCAATGCCAGGGTCCTCTCTGCCACAAAGCAAGAGCAGGAGAAAAGGGTTAGCTGCTGGAGGAGGATGTCAGCAGTATTTCATTTGATTACCCAAAAAACTTATCTACTCAATAAACACACAAGAGTCAATACTTTTTTATGAGACGGGGTGTGACAGGTCTGATCATACCAGCTGGGGCCTCTTTACAACAATGTTCGACAGCTCCTTACCCAACTCTCTTTTTTTTTATAGACAGACAGGTAAAGGGTGCAAGGACCAGGAGGAGCATCTTCTGTGATAGACAGAATAGGGTGGAGTTAGGGGAGCCATTCTTTTAATGGATAATTCCAGAAGGAGACAGGGAACCACTCCTACACAGTACCACATACTTCCTGGCAGTTCCAAGAAGTCAGGTCTCTGCATCACATGGCTCAACCTAGTCTGATTCTGCTAAATAAGGATGGCTCCCCACACCTTAACACTGTAAAGGCTATCTGTGCTAAGCCCATGGCCACCATCAATCTCTCTAAAAACTGGAACAAGACAGGAATGCCCTCTTTCACCACTTCTATTCAATATATCTAGCCAGAGCAATTAGATAGACCAAAGAAATTAAAGGGATATGAAAAGGAAAAGAAGAACTCAAACTATCACTATTTTTTGATGATATGATTCTATATTTAGAGGATCCAAAAAATTCCACCAGAAAACTTCTAGAACTCATGAATGAATTCAACAAAGTAGCAGGATATAAAATCAACACCCATAAATCTAATACATTTCTATTCCTAAGTGATGAATCATCTGAAAGAAAAATTAGGCAAACTACCCCATTCACAATAGTCTCAAAAGAAATAAAAATAAAATACTTGAAAATCAATCTAACAAAGGAGGTGGAAGACCTCTACAAGATGGAAAGATCTCTAGAAGATGGAAAGATCTCCCATGTTCTTGGATAGGCAGAATTAAGATTGTCAAAACGGTCATACTGACAAAAGCACTACACAGATTCAATGCAATTCCAATTAAAATCCCAATGGCATACCTCATAGAAATAGAGAAAGCAATCATTAAATTCATTTGTAAAAATAAGAGATCCTGAATAGCCAAAGCAATCCTTGGCAGGAAAAGTTAAGCAGGAAGCACTGTAATCGCAGACCTTAAACTATACTACAGAGCTATAGTAACAAAAATGTCTTGGTTTTGGCACCAAAACAGACATGAAGACCAATAATACAGAATAGAAGACACAGAGACAAACTCACATAAATACAGTTATCTCTTACTAGACAAAGGTGTCAAAAACATACATTGGGGAAAAGATAGGCTCTTCAACAAATGGTGCTGGGAAAACTGGAAATCCATATGCAGCAGAATGAAATTAAATCTCTCTTTCACCCTGCACAAAACTCAACTCAAAGTGGATCAAGAGCCTAAGAATAAGATCAGAGACTCTGCACCAAATATAAGAAAAGTAGGTCCAAATCTTCACCATGTGGGTTTAGGACCAGACTTCCTTAACAAGATTCCCAAAGCACAAGAAATAAAAGCAAGAATCAACAAATGGGATGGATTCAAACTAAAAAGCTTCTTCTCAACAAACAAAACACCAACAATGTGAAGAGAAAGCCTACAGAGTGGGAGAAAATCTTTTCCATATGCACTTCAGATAGAGCACTAATCTCCAGAGTTTATAAAGAACTCAAAAACTTTACACCAAAAATACAAGTAACCCAATCAATAAATGGGCTAAGGAACTGAGCAGACACTTCACAGAAGATATACAATCAATCAATAAACATGCAAAATTACTCTGTAGTATAGTTTAAGGTCTGCAATTACAATGCTTCCTGCTTAACTTTTCCTGCCAAGGATTGCTTTGGCTATTCAGGATCTCTTATTTTTACAAATGAAATTAATGATTGCTTTCTCTATTTCTATGAGGTATGCCATTGGGATTTTAATTGGAATTACATGAAAAAATGTTCAGCATCTCTAGTAATGAGAGAAATGCAAATCAAAACTACCCTAAGATTTCTTCTCACTCCAATTAGAATGGCTATTATCAAGAATACAAACAACAGTATGTGTTGGCAAGGATGTGAGGGAAAAGGTACACTCATACATTGTTGGTGGGATTGCAAATTGGTGTGGCCACTCTGGAAAGCAGTATGGAACACTTGGACTGGAACCACCATTTGACCCAACTATCCTACTCCTCAGTCTATACCCAAAGGACTTAAAATCAGCATACTGCAGTGACACAACAGTGTTTACAGCAACTCGATTCACAGTATCTAGACTGTGGAACCAACTCAGATGCCTTCTTTCAATAGATGAATGGATAAAGAAACTGTGGTATATACACAATGGAATATTACTCAGCCTTAAAGAAGAATAAAATTATGGCATTTGCAGGTAAATGGATGGAGTTGGAGAATATTATGCTCAGTGAATTAAGCCAATCCCAACAAATCAAAGGCCAAATGCTTTCTCTGGTAAGTGGATACTGATATACAATGGGAGGGTGGGGGTTAGGGAAGATGGAGGAACTTTGAATTTTTTAGAGGAAAATGAGAAGAGGGGAAGGGCAGTGGGAAGGAAAGATATTAAAATGGGACAGACATTATTACCCTATATACATTGTATTAGTCAGCATTCTCTAGAGGAACAGAATCAATAGGAAGTATATTATAAAAGGGGATTTATTAGATTGGCTTAAACGACCAGAAGCAGGATAGGCCACAATGGCCATCTGCAGGTTAGAGAGCTGGAAGAAACAGCAACTGCACAGTCCAAGAAGCAGAAGCCCCAGAACAAGAACGATCAACTGTGCTACCCTCGTCCTAGACCAAGGCTTCTGGAAACTACCTGGAGAATCACTGTCAGAGTCCACTTTGGAAGAGTGAAGAAAAGAGAGTCCAATATCCTCAGATGATCGAAGCAGCAATCAAGAGCCAGTTCAAGAAGAGCCAAGCTTGCATCTGCATCTGCTTCCTTGTTCTTCCAAATTTTATTCCATCCTATTGGGTGGTGCCACCCATGCTTAGGTAGGGTCTCCACTTCAGTTCACTATCCCACATTCCAATCATTCCTAGACACACCCTCATGGACACACACAGAAGCCTCTTAATCATGAGCATCTCTTCATTCAATCAAGTTGACAATTCAAATTAACCATTACATACATGTGTGATTACACGAATGGTCTGACTCTACATCGTGTACAACCAGAGAAATGGAAAGTTGTACTCCATTTGTGTACAATGAATCAAAATGCAATCTGCTGTCAGGTATAACTAAATAGAACAAACTACCAAAAAAAAAACCCAAAACAAACAGAAGTCCTCACCCACATGTGTAGGATAAGGTATATTCATACATTGCTGGTGGGACTGCAAGTTAGTATAACCACTATAGAAAACAGTGTGGTTGTTCCTCAAAAAACTGGAAATTTTGAAATCAACCCAGATGTCAGTCAGTAGTTAAATGGATCAACAAAATATGATATATACACACAATGGAGGTTATTCAGCCACAAAAAAGAATGGAAATAATGGCATTTGCCAGTAAATGAATGGAAATGGAGATAATCATGTTAAGTAAAATAAACCAGACTCAGAAAATCAAGAGCCAAAAGTTTTCTATCATTTGTGGAAGCTAGAGCAAAATAAGGAAAGAAGGAGATGAGGAAAGGGATATGATATCATAAAGATATGGGGAAGGTCAGGGGGTAGGAGAAGGAGAACAAAAGGGAGGGAAGAAAGAAAGGAAAGGGAAAGAAACATGGAATAAATTTAAGAAAATTAAATTATATGCCTACATAAGTGTACCAAAAAGAATTGAACCTTTATGTACATGTAGAAAATAACAATCAAATATAAAAAATCAAGGGATTAAAGTAAGATAAATAGAAGAGAAAGAGGAGAAGAGGAATAGGAAAGAGGAGAGTGAAAGTGGGATGGGAATTTAAATCAAATTTCTTGAGTATTATTTAGTCAAAAGTAACCCAAATACTAAATAATTAATAATGTTCCAATGTAAAACAGAAGTCCACCAAAATAAAGCAGGTGTACAGATTAGTGTGTTTCTTTCTTTGTTTTATATAAACCCCTTCTCAATAGCTTATAACTCAATAGCTTATATACTTCACAGATTAGGCATCATTAATAATCAGGAAATTCCATAGAAGAATGGAATAATGTTTGGGGAATACTGATCATGGTATTCTTATACTTTCTGCATTCTCACTATTTTGCATTTGTTTCCTAAGGGACAAGAAGAGAAAGGAGCAATATCACTCTGCTTTTATATCCATTTTTTTTTTCTAATTCCAACCATGAGATACTTGCTCACATTTGTTTTTAAATATGATCTGTGTTGTAAAGTCTCCTATATATTAAATAGCAATACCTAATTTTCAATTCAGTGTTTACCACCATTCAAAATACTGAACACTTGCCAAGGGCTGGAATCTAATCTAGATGGTATAAATTCATTATCACAAAACAACTAGCAGGTGTTTTGCAAGGTGAAATCATAATGGCCATTTTACACTTGAGAAAACTGGGGATTTGAGGGGCTTTTCCAAATGCATACAGCTGATAAATGCAACTGGTTTGAACAACCAAGAAACATTCATTAATCGTAGACTGATAAGTAGTTGTGGCCGGCTAGAGGTTAAAGTTCTTTGTTAATGAGGTCAAAGTCATAAATGTGAACGTTAAGTGGAAGCTTTCTTCCGTTTTGTAACTGAAAGTCTAACATTTAACCCTAGCTGGGCCACATGTGCTGCTGCTCACAGGAGTCATGAGGGAAAGAATAAGTGGTACAATGCAAATCCATCAACGATGCTGAAGCAGGGCTCAGAACACGTTTCCTGGTAGCCAAAATCATCATCTTTTTCTAAAAACAATAATATTATATTTTAGCTAGGAAATCCTCTGTAATTTTCACTCTAGTAGCCAGGCATTGGAAAGAGAAAATCATATAATGGTTGGAGTGGATGTCACCAATGGATCTCTAGTAGTCTTTTCATTTGACAGAGAACAAATTAAAATTTATGTAGGGACAGAAGCAGGGGTTATTGGATTATTTCCTCCAATGTCTCTAAGCCAGAGATAGCAAGCAGAGAATAGAATTCACTTTTTTCTGACTGGTTCATGACTCCTACCAAACTAAGGAGAGGATGTATCATGGTCCCAGGCCTGAGAGAAATGATCTGCTAGCCCACATATGAATATGGGGAACTAGCTAATAGCTACCTCCAGATGTAAAAGGAAAAAATGGAGACCATTCTTGCTACATCCTTTCCCAATTTCCAGTGTGTTTTAGTCAGCTTCTTCACTGCTGTGACTAAAAGATCTGACCAGAACAATTTTAGGGAAGAAAAGTTTATTTGAGGACTAACGGTCTCAGAGTTCTTAGCCCATAGAAGGCCAGCTCCATTCCTCTTGACTCAAGATGAGGCAGAATATCGTGGTGGAAGAGTGTGGCAGAGGGAAGCAGCTCACATGATGATCAGAAAGCACAAACAGAGAGCGAGAGACTCCACTCTATACATACAAAATATACACCCTATAGCCATATCCCCAATGAACCACTTCCTCCAGCATATCCCACCTGTATCCAGTTACCACTAGGCTAATCCCACTGGGATTAATTCACTGATTAGAATAAGGCTATAACCTAATCACTTTTCTCCAAACCTACTTTCGTTGTCTCACACTTGACCTTTTGGGGGACACCACACCTAAACCATAACATAGTGAAAACCTCTACATTTATTTCTCATAAGCTTATTGAAATTTACATTTAAAATTTTTCCTTCTTTACATTATTCCATCTTTCTTCTTTAGAGAACCCTAAACCATTTTCTATAAAGAATAATACCAAGGTTGTCTTTCACCTATAAAATACCAACCAGTCTCCCCCCTAATTGTATTGCTTCAAGAATCATCCATGTTCTTGATTCCTTGACTTTCTTCACATAGAAAATTCCAGAAATTTTCTAAAAAGTGAGTGACTTTTATAGAAGTTCTGATTTTCTAGCAGATGTATTTGTGTAGATGAATTCTCCTTTTAACTTTAAATTGTATAATATGGCAGGCAGTTAACAATGATAAGCGAGAAATATAGGTAGGTGTACAGAAAGAAAAGTAAGATCATGATCTACATTTTTAGTATATATATGACATGCTGATTCCACTAAGTTAGAATCACCTTTTTTTCCTCAAATGACCTCAACACAAGTGAAGAGAAAGGAATTAGATGGGATACCATTAATAAAAAGGTTTAATTCAACATCAGATTTCAATTTCACTTTTACAATTAACTTCATATCTCCATGACATCTAAATGAAAACTATAAATAAGATAATTATGCAGATCTTATTCAGATTTGTGACATTGTTGCTTTGAATTATTAATAAATGTGAAATGACAATAAAGGGATTCTTCTTGATTGTGTTTCACCAGTGGTTCTCAACTATAGTAAACATCAGGATTACCTTGAGGGCTAATTGAATTCACAGGTTGCTGGGCTTCCCCTGCCAGAATTTAGGATTCAAGAGGTATGGGTAGATCCTGAGAAGTTGCATTTCCAATAAATTCCCATGTGAGACTTGTCCTGAGATCACAATTTCAGAATAACCGACTTAAACCAAGAGTCATTTTTTTTTTTTTTTGGTGTAGGTAGACACCTTAACACAAATATAACTCTAAACACTAACCATTGGACAAGAATCAGATTTGGATTTTATAAATATCTGGAGGGAATTATTGTGGGTGATTTTACTTTACCTCTTTTTGAAGAAGTCATTTGGTATAGGTAAGCTTCAGGTTCATAATTACTAGTAAGAATGTCAAATCTAATTCCAAACACACGGATATTTGGAAAAGACAATAAAATATTTATAAATGCAACTGGTCTTTTGTTCACCTACAAACTGTCCTTGGATACTTTGCAACTCAAATTATGCAAATGATGCATAATTTTCATAATGCACAAATGAGAAATACTAAAAGAAAGAAGAAACGAATGCTCAACAGTTTTGTTATTAGGAACTACCTGGGTGGCACCATTCATTCTGTGGTGTTATCCTCCTGGTTGAAGGTGAAGTCACCCTGCAAACTAGTCAAAATAAACTTTAGCAAGATAAAAAAGAAGAAAAAAAATCAAGAAAAGACTTATGTAAATAATTGCTTTGTAACAACTTGCAATGTAATTGTAGTTTCTAAGAATTGTAGAAATGGTATCAACTTTTCTTCCACTTACCAAAAAAATTCAGAATTGTAAATATAAATCATTATAATTTATTTCCACAGTAACAGTGTCTGCTTCAACAATGTAGTTTGCAGAGATTTATTGTGTTAGGCAACTGTTTCAGATCCATAGAAGCTGTTCAGGAAGACAGATAAACACAACTTGAGAAACACTTAAGTTCACTTCAGTGTGGTCTTTATGAATTCTTGTTCTTCCTGGGACTATTTCCTGGATGAAAATAATCTGTTTTGCAGTAAATTTTAGTGCCTTTTGTTATAGACCTTCTATGCTTAAAGCCTTAAGCAGGAACTTCAGGCTCCACTGCCTCAGGTTTCTGCAGAAAAGCCAGTAACAGTCATGAAAGGGTTTTATAATTTAAGGTGAAAAGGCATGATTATGACTCTCAAAACCCTAAGTGCCAAAAAGCATTTTAAACAGGAGAAGACTGACAGGCTTGTCAGTGGTAATGCATCTATATTTGCATCTGACCTAAAAGGCCTTTCAACATGTGCAAGGACAAAAAAGAAAAAGAAAAAAAAAATCAACCAAAGAAAGGTTGTCTCAAGATGAAAGATTAACAATGCAGGAAACTATCTGGTTCTGGCAGGAGAGCCTGACATCCCAAATATAATTGTAGCCCAGAATCCCACACTCTTGGAAGGAGCTTTATCTTTAGGATTATGTATTTGTTTTCCTGCTGCTAAAGTCAGGGCAAGGAAGACAAAAACAACATATTTTATGTCTTTTAAAGTGCAGTGAACCCACAGGCAGTGGTTCAAAGATGAAGACTGACCTGTCCATCAACTTGGATAGATTAGATGTCTCCTTTGGTGACTAGCTTCCCTCAGGTCTGGTCATGGTGTTTGTAATTATTTCTTAGCATATGGGATTGGAAAAAAAGTATCCATTTCATTAAATTGACAGTAGGTCAAAGTCTGTTGACAAAGTTTGGATGGCAGAAGCCAAAAATATTTCAAACTTGACTTTTTATTCTGTTTAGCTATAATAAACCCATGCATGAAATCAATGAGTAAATCTTTCAAAGGCATGTCCAAATTGAGAAAAAAAATTAATGTTTCATTTATAGATATTTACCCATTATTCTCAGTTGGCATTGTATCTGGTGCATCATATGAATTCACAGCTTTTCATGCAGAATTCAAAGATAATCTTATTGCAGAACAGATTTTAAAAGCATTGAAAATTAATCAAATATATATGCCTTTGTAAGAAGGAAAGTTTTGAAGTAATTTTACAGCATTTTCCAGATATGCTTAAGTCCAGTTTCAGCTGTAATTAACATAAGGAGAGCTCTCTAGGAGCTATTTACAGAATGAAATGTCTCTAGGGGTTAGTAAATGGCATGCTTTTGAGGTAATTTCCTTAGGAAGAAGCTTTTATACCTTACTATGAAATCTTTTGGACACCTCCTATGGAGCTACAGTTGACTTTCATAAACAACATAATGACTACATGTCAAAGAAAGAGTGACAAACTGTGGGTCTTCAAAGAAATAGAAGGAGCCTATGAGCTATCTTTCAGTTGTTGACATGTATAACATAAAATTAACCCACAAAGACATTTGAAAATATATTTTCTTTTGCAGAGGTGAGTAATTTTTTCAATATTACAAAGCAATTGTAGTTTCTTCGTTTAAAATGTTCTGTTTATTACTGTTTTGTTAGGGTAGAAGACCTTCAACAATATGAGGATTTTTAAAAATGCACACCTTTATTTAAAATTATGTTACTACTGCTCTTCCATAGTGTATATAGAATAGTATATAATATGATCTGAATTAAAAACTTTTATTCCTTCCAAGACCTTTAGTCCTTGTTCACTTAAAAACTATCAATTATTATTGACAACCATGAAATGTAAACATTAAACAATATACCTCACCTCAGGTGTCTAATACTTGATACTATACATCTCTGATGTTTAATATCACAGATTTCACTTGTTTCTTGTGGGAGTAACAAGATATGGAAGATCTTGGAATCTTCCATGTAACTTGAAGAAACAAGCTAGACATCTCTTAGTCTAAGTTCCTAGGAACTTAAAAATTAAAGACTATGAATGGACAAATTCATATATGCAAGCCAATATTCATTTTATTAAAACTTGGAAAATCCAAATACTCTTCATGATTTTTACTAGCATAATATCTTCTGTCTCTTCTTTCCTATGTGTGTATAAATGGGTGTCACTGAAATTCATGAACATCTCATCATCTTATGGTAGCTTAGTGTAGAATTACATCGAGGTCTGAGCGCTTCACATGTGCTGTGTTTTTTTTTTAATTTTTTTTTAAATTTATTGAGCTATTCTAAGTGCAACCAAATACTATAAACCAAGATTTTAAGAAAGAAATTATTTGGCCAAAATCAACTCATTACAAGAAATATAAAATATTTTGAATGAATGAGTTTCAATAGTAAATATTTCTATATATAATAGAAACAAAAGAAATGATCATATTATCTTGAGAATTTAATTCAAAATAGAATAGGCTTTCGGTTCCTAAAGTTAAAAAAATAATTATAATATTGAGAAATTGGGTGCCATAATAATATTGCATTAAATTTCTCTAGTGTTTTTTAGAGTTTTCAAAACACTTTCAATATATCCTCCTGTTTAGTCTTCACAGCAACTTCATAAGATAGACAGGACTGCTTACCATTTTCCAAATGGGAGATGAATTCTCAAAGTGCTTAAGTTACTTGTCTAAGTTTATGCAACAAAATATGATAAAGCCAAGTCTAGCTCTCATATTATCCAGTTTCCAGTCCAATGTTTCTTCTGTGCAGATTCCTAGTATAACAAGACATGGAAATATTTTCGAAGGAAACTCATTGCCAAATTTTATGAACAGATTGATTTCTCACGACACCTGCACAAAAAGTCACTCTCTCAGCTCTCCTTCCCAACACCTATATCACTCACAGTCACTCCCCTAGGATTACAGTGACTTCCTGTGATTGAGCAACAGAAGGGGTAAGTGCTGGCTAAGTAGGAGGCCTTGAGGACCTTCCTTCAGTCTTTTAGCTGGAATCTCTTTTGAATGGTCATTGGCCATTGCAAACTGCTCATTAAATGTTTGAAAATCACCCTTGGTTTCATGTGCCCACCTCAAAAGGTACATGGGTCCAAACCAATTAGCATGGAAACCATGACAGCTATTTCTAAACCACTTAGTTCCCTTTATTTCTTATCATAGTCTGCTTCAAAAGAAATTGCCTTAAAGAGTAAAAGTAAAGAAAGTTGTGGTTTTTTTTTTTTTTTTTGTCATTGACAAGGAACATATGGAATCTGTGATATATTAAACATCAGGGGTTCACAGCATCATTGGATATGTGAGGTGAGGCATAGTGTTTAAAGTTTGCACATAGCAGTTGCCACTAATAGTTAATAGTTTAAAGATAAAGAGTACTGTATATAGGAGGAAATGAATAATTTAAATTCAGTTAAATCATATATTGTGAAGCTTCCAAAAGCTTAGGCTCTTTATTAGGCATTAACAATTCAAATATGGAAAAGAAGGTTCCTTAAGACCAGTGTGATACAACACCCTTAGAACAGCCTTTGCTCTTTCCTTTTTTCACTCCTCTGGGTTCCCAACTCTTACGCCCTGTGACCACATCCCCAAATAAACTGTCTTGACTCAGATTCTACTTTGCAGGGAGAATCTAGTTAAAGTAGATAAAGATTTTCATCAGGCAATTGGAAGCACAGTCTTATAGCTCAAAAGAGTGGGTATTTGAGATACATATTTGGAAATAACTGTTTAAAAGTAGTATTTAAAGACTTAGGAGTAGGTCTTATAGAAGAACAAGACTGAAAAGGAAGAAACCTGAAAAAAAGAGAAGAGCTATAAACAAACAGACAAGAATGTCTTATCAAGGAACATAGAAGAAAGATATCTAGTCAAACTGGAAAAGACAGAATAGTCAGAGAAGTAAAGAAAACCAGAAGAAAGTAGTCATGGAGGCCAAGAAAGGAGTTCCTACCAGAAGTCATTTTCCTTCCGGGTCAGTGTTCTGTTCCACAAGGCCCAACATGAAGAAAAGAGGAAACATCCAAAACAGTAGGGAAAAATGCTAAAAGGGAAAACAATGTGCTATACTAGATACAGACTGTTCTTAGTCATGCTACAGAGTGTAACCCATGAGCACACTGACAATGCTGCCCTTTCTTCCAGGCAGCTGGGACTACAAGCTTCTAACCATGACCTCCTACAGTCTGAGCTGGGGAACAATTCACAGCGGGTGCCTCTGTGCATTTTCCTGAGCATAGCTTACAAAATAAAGTGTCAATTACCCAGAAAGTTTATCATCCTCAATTGATAGTCATCCCAAAACGATCTAGCATATGATAGCAGAGTGATTTTTCAAATTATTATCTTTTTTTTGTAAAAGCACTTGTTGAAATACTTTATTTAGCTCTATGTATGTGTGTGTGTGTGTGTGTGTGTGTGTGTGTGTGCAGTTTTTTAAAAAATGGATATATGCCAACAAAATAGTGGCTGTCATTGGGTACTGGAAATACTAAAAATTTTACCTTTTATAAATACTTTTATATATTTTCTAAGTTTTTTTGTACAAGGCATGTTTTTCTCTTATTAATTAGTATTAAAAACTGCAGCAATTATTAGAAAAAAATCAGTTGTATTATATTTTTAAAAATCCTTAAATTGTTTGCCACTTAGCACATTTAATCTCAATGTGTTGCCCTGTATTTGTTGATGCTTCAATATCCAGACCAGATAAATGCAGATAAATGGGCTTTCATGTCAAAGCAGTTCCTGCAAATGAAGGTAAGAGTGGAACAGAAAAGTCTCCTGAGTGCTTAGTCAAATAGATCCAGGTGAGGAAACTGTACACTAAAGCAGATTTCATTGTCCAAGGATTAAAATGTATTAGTCCTTACTGTAAATACGTGGGGCATCAGCTCTGGATTTATTTTTCCCTCTAAAAAAAAGGTATGAGAGAAAACTGACAAAAGTTAATCCTCAAATTACATAATTTTGAATCATAGGTATTCTCTTCAGAAGGTGATGAGTGGATTTATTTTGTTTCATTTTGGTTTGTATTAATTTCATTTGTTCAGGTTAGTGAATGTGTCCACTTTCATCTGGGGTGCTGAGCATTGAATGGGTTCAGCAGAAGTTAATTGATTTTTCTCTGATAGAAACGTGAAATGTTTTCTTTTTGAAGGTTCAAAGTGTGAATAAAGTTTAGTAGAAGAAGTGAAATTCTTCAACAAAAGGCTTTAATTTGCAAGAGACAACTTGTGCTTCCAAAGGCACAACTTTGGGGATTTAGTGATGGGTGAACCCTGCAGGTATTAGGAGTTTCTTTGGTTTTACTGCAGGGCACCAAATCCCTCCCATTAGTGGTTTGCCACTTCTCAATGCTAAGAACTCTTTCAACCAAAAATAAATAAAATAAAATTGAGGAAAAAAAGAAACAGGAGAATATTCTATGTAACAGTTGTTAAGGAAATACATAATGTCAGAGAGCTATTATAAATTCACTGACTTTGGAAAACATGTTTTATTTTTAAAGATTAAAATGCATTACATACATTTGAAAATACAGATGATTTATTTAGGAATCGAAACAATGAACACATCAAAAATGGAATTTTCCAGTTTTTCTATGTGAAGATCATTTTTTTAAAAAAACATGGGCATAATTATTGAAGGGCAGTTCATTGTAACGTGTAATTTACAGTGAAGACATACTGCAGTAGCAAATGGAGCATTTACAGGATATGCAATTAATAAACATGGCCTCTAGGAATGCAGGTTTTGTAGTTAGACTGCCAGAGTTCAGGTCCCCACCTCAAAAAAATAAACAAAAAATATGTTTCACTACTTTCTAGTTGTGTGGTCTTGGCAAAGCTAATTAACTTTTATAAGTCTCAATTCCTCATCTTTAAAATTACCTCCCAGGTTGAAGTAAGGATTAACAAAGCTGTTTCTTAAAAGGCGTTAACATACTTGATGTATAGTAACTTCTCAATAAATGTCAGCTGCTATTTTCAATCCCCAAGAAAGTATGAAAGGGTCAGGAGTTTCTATCACCACATTTCAAGCACCAACCCAAAATTCTTAGCCTAAGAACCTTCAGGTGCAGTTGACTGGATTGTTAAAGGACAGATTTGCCCAGGAGTGGGGAAGAGAAGTATTGCTAGTTTTATTTGTCTTTATTGTAACCCAGATATCAGCTGGATGTCTTCCTGCCTTCGCCTGCAGCCATCAAACCATCAACACATCTCCCTGCAGTCACCTGTGTCCTCCTGAAACAAGATTTAGGCGCACTTTGAATAAACCCTACTTTTTCATGACCAGGAGTTCCATGCTTTCCACCAACTTCTGAAAATTCACACTGTGATCTTCTCCCTGAGACTGTATGCACTGCCTTGTTTCAGTCTCTTCTGATCTAGATCCAAAATTCAGCTTCTTAGCTGGTTTCCACAAAAGTTCAATTCAAGCCAACAATTTCATGCATACTAAAACTTTCCTGACGTTTCAGAAGGTCATGGGAAGAGGTCACATTTCATTCTGTTATTTGACTAGATGCTTCGCACCCACTCTCTTCTTCCTTTGCTCTGACCTCTCTGGAATAACAAGCAATCCTTACTCATATCCCTTGGAATGAACTTAGAACTTCCAAGTAAAATTATCAAGATATATTTTCCCAAAAAATATCATTTTCTAACTGAGGAATTCTGTCTCCAGTGTTATACAAATCATATTCTTAACCTCCTAACATTATGTTGGACTTGATTACACACCTCCATTCAGGAGTGTTGCACTGTGCGGCTTCTGCAAAGGAGCAGTGCAGGAGATGAGACCTTGAGCAAAGACATGTCACCCAATCCACCACTAATGACACAACACTACACCTTAAGGTACCGATAAAGAATTTCAAGAGTGCAACGAATCTGGAAGGATTTTAAAATGAAATATGAATATGTTTCAACACTCAAGATGATTATGGATAGTTAAGTGTTGACAATTGTCAGAGTTTTGCTTTTATGTCTACCTTCAAAGTTTCATATAAATTTTATTCATTTAATTATACCCTGGGGATTGCAGCTAAAAGAAAGAACTTGCTTTTCCAGCCTATAGGAAATTAAGATTGCTTCAGATTATCTGCATTTCCAAAAGAACTCTGAAAGTACAAAATCATTTACTTAGAAAGATGAGTGTAAACTTCGAGAAGGTAGCAGCTTTGGTCTCTTTTGTTTACTAATATATTCCAAACTCCTAGAAAAGGGTCTAGCAGGAACTCAATCTACACTTGGCAAGTTACCTAAAACAATTATTTCTAAAATGTCATTTATCCAACACATTTATTACATGCCTATTGTATATTTTCCTGGTTCGAGACAAATTAGATATTCAGTTTTGTCTGAAGGTCCCCAAATATTGAGATTTCCATCACTTTCTTGGGAAGATTAACAGTTTTTACAGCTAGAAAGATTTCCCCAACAGTTATTGTTTCATTATTCTTTTATCTCTCCTCACAACTCATTTTTTCAATTTCCTTCTGAGTTTTTCTTCACTGGCCCATGTACAATTAGCCAGTAATTTTTTCTGAACTGTATGGCATGGCTGAAACAAAGCATCATGTTCCAGCCATGACCTCTCAAGTCATTTTGCAAGGAACTCTCAGTTCTCTAAGTTTAGGAACAGTAATTGTTTAAGTGCAGTTTTTGAGGCATTGAGGTTTGTATTTTTCACTGACATAATTGCTGTTGAAAATTACCTTTCTTTTTTGACCTCATTTGAAGCTCTTTCAGAATGACCATCATATGGCCACAATGATGGACATTTGTGTGTGTTTTGACTCACACCTCCCACTTCTTTTTCTCTGCTATTGTTGTCCGACGTTAGATAAAGTTTATTTACATGTCTTTCCTTTAATACTTTTGGTTAACATTTCTAACTGCTGCTGAACTAATAGTTATATATGCCAATAAAATTTTTTCTTTATTTGAGTAGGGTTTTCTGTTACTTGGAAATGCTATCTTCCTAATGGATATAAACACTTTCACTTTTATATCTAAATGTAATTTTCATTTTCTTTTACATAACCAAGAATTTTCTCCAAAATTCTTTTAAAAAGTAACTTCTATGCTTAGTTCTGTTGAAATCATTTAGTTTTAAAAACTCATTCAAATTAGTTTCTAGAGTTCTCTAATTTCCTGTTCTTTTCTTTCTCAAGTTCAGTTCACTTGAAATTATTTCCCTGAGATTCTTTTAGGAGTGCAGTGAATTATCACACTTCAAGGTCACCAGTAGCAAAGCCTTTTAACTTCACATTGTAATTGATTTATTCCTGCCAATAAGACTTTGCTTCCATTTGGACCACAAAAGCCATATAATGTCAGTGATGGAAGAAACTTTAGGGGTTATCTAATCCTACTTAATTATTTTACAGATGGGAAAATTGGGGACAAAAGAAGCCTAATGCTGCACAGTTAATCACAGGTGTCCTGCGATTCCTGACTTGTTCCATTAAATCTTGCTTCCTCATGTTCAATGAAGCCTATCAAAATTAAATAAATTTCCTAAAAATCAATATTTTAGGAAACATAATTCTATTATATCTGATGAAATCAATATGGTCAATATGCCATAAAACCATTGAGTCAACAGAAAATGGGCACTAAATTGACTAAATTGATTTTCAAGTCTCAATGAAAAATAATATAACTTTCCATGGTTAATATTCTATTGAACTTTGATAGACACTAAAATTAATTTCTAAGTATTTTTTAGATCACAATGTTGACTTACTGATAGTAAAATTGGTTGATGATACAGTGTTGATTACTTTTTAAAAAACAATAGATGGTTGGGGATATAGCTCAGTTGGCAGAGTGCCTACCTTGCAAGCACAAGGCCCTGGTTCAATCCCCAGCACCACAAAGAAAAAAAAAAAAAAATTGAAATTTTAGGCATGAAAGAACATATTTGGTAGACTTTTCTTTCCCTACTTTAAGACAGTGATATTTTTCATATGCTTCCTATAAAGAAGATAGACATTCTTTTGTTCTACGTATCTGTTGCATGAGTTTTTTGTTGTTGTTGTTGTTGTTGTTGTTGTGGGGGCAAGTACCAGGGTCTGAACTCAGTGGCACTCAACCACTGAGCCACATCCCCAGCCCTGTTTTGTGTTTTATTTAGAAAGGGGTCTCATTGAATTGCTTAGTGCCTCACTTTTGCTGAGGCTAGCTTAGAACTCATGATACTCCCGCCTCAGCCTCCTGAGCCTCTGGGATTTCAGGCATGTGCCACTGCACCTAGCATGTTGCATGGTTCTTAAAACCTCTCTGATCATCAGGATCAGCTCTGGAGTTTTCTAAAAGTGCAGATTCTCAGCTACATCAAAGACTAGAACCTCAAAAGAATTCAGATATCTGCATTATTTCTAAAAACTCCTCTGGAAATACAACTGTACAACATTCTGCAACATAAGCATCTGGAAATATTTTACTGTTAAAAAAGAAATTTCTAGCATAAAATACACCCACACATGCACTCACTCAATGGACAATGGATGATACGTAAAATAGTTATCAAGATAGCTATATTTGCTGTATTGGTAAGAATAAATATGCAAACAAAATCAAAACTTCATTAAGTCTGAAATGACATTGATTGTTAAATGTGTCATTATTTATGTACCACTAAGAAAAAAGAATGCTTAGCCCAGTGAAGTACATGCCTGTAATCCCAGCAACTAGGAAAGCTAAGGCAGAATGATCACAGGTTTAAGGCCAGCCTGGACAGCTTAGCGAGACTGTGCATCAGAATAAAAATAAAAAGGACAGGGGATGGGACTTGATGGTAAAGGTAGAGTTGCTCTGGGTTCAATCCCCAACACCACATGCAAAAAAGAAAGTTACTAGTTAAGCTGACATGCCATCAATTATAAGATGCCTTGTGATTTCAACAATGATTAAACAATGCATATTAAAATGTGAAGGTACATGTACTATATGTTTTACTCTTCTAATTACAGTTATAATGGTGCCTACCAGGTTGAAAGTGAGTAAAAGAGGGGGATCAAACTCTAGAACCTCTAGGATAGTAAAAGGGAAATTCAGATTAAAAATTCTAGCAAGACTTCTCTGTGGCTGGGCAAGGTGGTACACACCTATAATTCCAGCGATTCAAGAGGCTAAGGAAGGAGGATTGCAAGTTCAAGGCCAACCTCAGCAACTTAGGTAAGTCCTAAACAACTTAGTGAGACCCTGTTGTAACATAAAAGAAATAAAAAGGATTGGGAATGTAGCTCAGTGGTAGAGTGCTCCTGGGTTCAATCCTCAGTACAAACAAAACAAAACAAAAAACACAAACACAAAACAAAACAAAACAAAAAACTCTCTATGGATGTTACATGCATTTACTTCAAGACTTTTCTTTTAAATAGAAATCCATTCTGCTGAGCTCTGATCTCCCATAATATTTTGAGGAGTTTTCAATAAAATTGGTGGCAGAATGGAAACTTTCATCTACACATTTAACTCTGAGACCCACACTTGCACACACACACTTCTCTGAAAGGTCACTAAGAAACAGCATTAGAAGCAAAATATACTACAAAAAGTGATTTTTCAGAAGGATGGTGTTCAATTTTTTAATGTATTGAGTGGAAGAATCTAATTTTAATGAATTTCATATATAATTGCTCCTACCAGAAAAGTAGAGCTGTACTTCCTGTTGTTTTACTCAGTTTGACTCTCCAGACCAAATGGAGAAATGTTTTTAGTTTGTCTCATTGAAAAAAAAAAGAAAAAGAAAAGCTGAAATTTAAATGGGTAGTTTCTACTTTTAAAAGCAGAGTAGTTATTGAAAAAAAAATACTAACCAAAGTGAACTTTTTTCCATTCTCTCTCCCTCCTTGATATTCATTTTGACTAATGGTATATTTTGGTCTATCTGACTATTTTGTATCCTAATTACCCATTTTAATTTCATGACCACAACAGCCTTCCTTAAGTGTACTGTTAATTGTATGTATTTTTTAATTTTATTCTGGTTGCTCTACTATTTCTGTTTCTTTTGCTATTGAGTGTTCTCCTTCTCATTATGCTGCTGGCATTCCTTATGTATATCGTATTAGGGATTGTGCATTTATTTTTATTATAGGGAATCCTCATTAGATTATCTGAAGCATCTGTTTCTGTAGTTTCCTTGGGAGAAAGTGGAATCTATGGCTGAGCTTGCACACCACTCTGTTTTCAGGGAGGAGGTAGGAGGGGAAAGATAATGCCACTGGGCAGTGGCTGTTTTCATGATAAGGAGGGGGTTGACCCTTTGGCTAAGCAAAGTGCCATCAGGAACACTGCCTTTTCTCTTCAACCAGGGTGCCCATTTGTATTGTTCCCAATTAGAGGCAGACTTCCTAAGTTTTGTAGTTCATAGTAGGAAGATGAATGGAGCTCAGTGTGAATTGTTGCCCCCAACTAATGAATTCCAAAGAGTGATCCTATCCAATCCTTTATCCCCCATGAGAGGCTTCCTCTAGTCTGTCTGTGGCTCACCATTTGTACTCCCCTTAACACATTCTGATCTATAATCGTTGTTCAATTTGATCCCATTTGCTGTCTAATATTCATGAATTCATTACAGGTTTTTGTCTTCTGAGTTGTATGTCTTATTTTTAAGAGCAGTTATATATCTATGCATGCTGTGAACATATTTTTAGAGGTTCGATGAAGAAGGATTGAATATCACTTTGCTCTTTTCTCTTCTCTGCTTCATATTTCAGAAACTTCAATTTTTAGATTCCCCTGTCTACTTACTTCTGGGTCAGTTTGCTAATAACAAACACTGGCAGAGAGCAGAAGATAGGAGGAGGCAGAAAGCCAAGGTATTTTCTTCCCTCTCTCTTGTTTCTTTTGGCATCTATAGCAATGACTCTGTTCTCCCTATGTCTTCAGCACCCACTCCCTGACTCCTTTTAGAGTCCCTGGCAAAGGCTGGAACCAATTGGTTGGCCCTATGTTCCAAGTTGTTATGAGAGCATAGGAACAGTGACATCCTGCTGGCTTATATCTTTTATTTCTCTCGTGATCCCTTTTCTTCTCTGCATTTCCATCATGTGGTAACTAGTATGTATTAAAATCCTTTAAGGGATCTAGAATGGTTTGCTTTCATGATAATTGCTGAAAGATACAGAATGGGAGACAAAAGCATATTTTTAGGCCACCATCTTGAAATGTGCGTCTAGAAATGTTAACATATTTTAAAAGCACAGTTTAGGTGCTATTTAAAATTATATGGAAAACCATCAACCCATTCTCCATTTCCAGTTCAAAGATGCCTAGCTGAGTAATGTGACCATAGTCAGAACCATTGCACAGTTTTCTATTTTCCAGCATACCTGCAGTAGGGCCCTGGGGACAATGCAATTATTTATCCAGTACTGACAGTTTCTGTTTTGATATTTGCAATATGGTCTAAATAAAAACCATTTTAACTTAGACTTCACCCGTTTGCATGTTCAAAAGAATTCTGATGTTAACTGCAGTCAGGATTTACATCTCATTGACTCACTTCAGGATTGCCCTGCTTGGTATGAAATACATTGATTTGGTCACCAACAACATTTAATTATCAATGAATTTTAATTGCTTTGAAAAGTATTTAACCACTGCTCATTGCCTGTTTACCCCAAAGAATGAAAATCTTTGTACCTTCAATGTCCAAAGAGAATTTCCATCCCATTCTCCCTATCCCATGTCAAGACAGGAAGACACAGTTATATAGGAGTCACTGTTGTACAAGCCATATTTCTCCAGGGTTCTTTTCCTTTCAAGCATCAATCCATCAATAGCTCTTCTTCCTATTTACTCATAGCTCTCACCTAAAATTTCAAGTTCAAATTTGCCATTGTGCATTACTTTATATAAATGATTCAAGATTACTAGTTCAGCAAGATATTTTTAACTAGTCATTCTTTTTTTAAAAAAATTTTATTTGTTCTAATTTGTTGTATATGACAATAGAATAGATTTATACTTTTTTTATTTACTTATTGATTCATTGAACACAAATGGAGTACAGCTATTGTTTCACTGGTTGTACACAAAGTAGAGTCACACCATCTGTGCGTTCATACATGTACACAGGGCAATTGTATCTGTCACACATTCGATTTATACATTTTGATAGATCATACATAATGGAGTGTAATCTCTCATTTTTCTGATTATACATACTGTAGGATCACATCGATCATACAGTCATATATGTACAGGAGATAATAATGTCTGTTTCACTCCACTATCATTCCTTTCCCCCATACCCCCTCCACCTAATCTAAAATAACTCTATTCTTCCCTATTCCTGCCCCCTTATTGTGAATTAGCTTCCACATGTCAGAGAAAACATTCAGTCTTTGGTTTTTTTGGGTTTGGCTTATTTCACTTAGCATGATATTCTCTAACTCCATCCATTTACCAACAAATGCCACAATTAAGTTACTCTTAAATGGCCAAACTTCTTTATATGTGTGTACACGGGAATATTTATACTGTTGAACTAAACACAGAGCTTTCAGTCATCTAGGTGATGATTTGTTCCTAGGTATTTTCAATTAAGGCAAATCTACTTTAAAGTAATTGTGTATATGTGGATATGTTTCATACAATGAATTGTAAGCATTCATTATAATTAAACATAACAATTAAATTTTTTAGTTTGGATATTTCTAATCTTGATTTTGAAAACAACTTCAGGTTTTTTCAACACTTTGAGAAACTGCAGTTTTAGAACCACACAGAAGGTTTTTAAAAAGTAATCTGTAAAAAAATCTTCCAGTTTCCCTAGGGAGTCGAAACACCAGATCCAAAGAATCTGTTGATTTATTTGGTCTCAAAGATCCCATAGGGATGAATCCTTTGAAGACAGAGAAAGAGTGACTACAGTGTAAGAGAAAAAGTTTTCATTTGTCACTCTGTAATTTATAATAGGTACTCTGCATTCTGTTCAAACTCACTAGCAGAGTTTCTTTTGCCCACTGGTCTGACAAGTCATATGCCCAATCTCAGACATTTTACTGATGCAAATCATCTTATTTCTGGGGACTAAAGCAAGACATGGTAGAATATCAATGCCTTTATGGTTAAGGTCCTCTACCAAGGAAGTACACAATGTGTGTCATTTTCTATACTGATTTATTTTCCTTCACTTTCCATCTGGAACTACCAATTTTGAGCAATCACCACAAATATGTGGAGGGCCAATTTGGCAGGCTGCATAAGTACTTATGCTTCAGAAAACTTTTTTATTCATGGCAAGACTGAATTCCACGGGGACAGCCAACATGGGCACATTTAGCATCAGTGTTTAGTCCCGGCTCGCTCCTTCCTGCCTGAGTTTCTGAGCCACATATGCTTTAATAATTCCAGCCCACTGACTCATTGAAAAATAAACATGGAAGTGATAATTAATTAGAAAGGCTGCATATTCCTTTCCTACAACAAGTGTATTTTTCTGCCAGAATTTTGCTTTCGGAAAAGGAGATGCGTGATGTCCTCATGTTTTGGTTTACATTGGTTCATTTTTCATCAGATTCTCTGAGCTTTGATACCTGTGGCTTCATATTCATAACATTTTGCTTGGATTTTTAACTTTATTCAAAACCCATATAACTTCCACCACTAGTTGAGACAAACCAGATGAAAGGTTTCAACCACATCCACTCACCAAATCAATTTGTTGCTATTTTTTTAGGTTTCTAGTTTCCCATCTGTATGGCTTGGTTCATGTGAGGCTGGGATTCAGCCATGGGTGGGAAAATGTTGCCTAACTAAAGGAGTGTTAATCATTTCCACTTAATAGAGGTAACGTTTTTATTGCTACTTTACTGATGGAATCTTTCCCCAAGGCAAGAAACAATAACAATCCCTCCTACCTACCTGTCTCAAAAGAATTCTAATTTGTCTGAGAAATAACCATTCCCAAGAGATATTTATTGAATGTTCTCAGGGGGTTGGTGCTCTTTTGGATGCTCTGAGAAATTGTGGTACAGTTTAAATGAGCATCAGATCAGCCAGATGGAAAGAATAAATTCTGAATTTGGACTCAAGAGGTTCTGGGCTCTGTTTCTGGTCTGACTTTAGTCAACTGTGACCTTAGAACAGTGACAAACAGTAAACATTAATGGAGCACCTTAAATTTACAAGTATTTACATTCTTTTTGGAAAATGTTGATAATGCTGCATTATTTATTGAGCCTCATTTTGCAGATTAATATGAAATAAGGCACAGAGAAGTGCAATGACCTGCTCAAGTCCAAACAGCTAGCAATTTGCTGAACCACAAACTAGCTCCAGGTTTTATTTTTCTGACTCCAAAGCCTACTACCTTTCACAATACTATGACAAGTAATTTTGCTTTTTGGGGTTTTAGTTTTGATTTATTGTAATCTGAAAAATAAGGTGATTGCACTAAACCTCAAAAACTCCTTTGAACATGGATTCCCTGTGATCCCATAAGTAAGTGAAATCTTTAAACATGGAAAGAATAAAGTTTGGTTCAGTTCAACCCAAACAATACACATATTTATAAACTAAAATAGAAGCACTGGGTAGGAGGCAGTATGAGATTAAGGGTCTGGTATTAATCTGGGAAAGCTTCTGGAATAAAGGATTTTCATCCTGTACAGGCAAGAAGAATCACAAAGTCAGGTGGCAAATGGAAGAGAGTCAGCTCAAGCCCTGAATCTCTGGAAGAGGATTCAGACTAAGAACAGGTCTGCCTAACTGAGTGACAGACTCTCAGATTAGGCATTATGCTGAGGAAAATGAAATGGGCCCCTCACTCGGAATTCTTTTCTCCATGGGAATTCAAACAACATTATTGACTAAGGTGAACTGAACTGTAGAATTGCTTTGAAGCCCCCAGTTACAAGCTATAATTGAGAAGCTGTCAAGAGATTCAATTCATGGAAAACCATGAAAGAATAATGTTTCCATGTTTCAGAGCTTGCCAAAATATAAAGTTTCCTCTCTGCTGGTAATTTCCTCCCCTTTCTAATTCATTTTTTAAAGCTTTTCCATCAAGGAGAATTCTATTTTGTAACTATGCATAATTAATGTTTAGCATCTTTCTTTCAGAATCTTCAAAATGTTAGCAAATGTGGATGATGTAACTTTTCTAGTATCCTAGCAAGGAAAGAACACTAGTTGTAAAAACTGCTTTATATTTTCCAGATTACAACACTATTAAGAAAGGAAATTGAAGATCCACAGGATGACCAGCAGCAAAGTAATCATAAAGAAATGCAGGCTGGAAAATTATAGCAGAACACTTTATAGTGAGTTCTTGATGTTCTTTTCCTCTAACGCAATATTAATCATTTGTTCCTGAGTGTGGCTTAGGAATTGTGATCTCTAAACCTATAAAAATAATTGTATCTATTAACATGCCAGAAATATTTTGATGAAACACTTTACATATATTATCTTTTATCCTCAGAGCAACCCTCTAAAATAGAGAAAATTTCAAAACAGAGTGGTTCAGTAACATACCTAAGGTGGCAAAGCCAGTGTTGCAACACTGGTCTGTTTGACCCATTTGTTTCCCTGTTCCTTTATCCTTTGTCTTGTAAATAAATACATGGATGGAGCAGGAGGTATCTATACTTATCTTCTAACAAAGGTTACTGACATGGTATTTAGTAATTATTTCAGAATATTTTTACCCTAGCCCTTTGCAGTACTACTTTATATGTACCACAAAGCACAGCAACTCCAAAACATTTCCCTCACCTTGCCTGGAAGGAAATTTTCAATTTTGAAGATAGGGTGAAACCATGGAGAAGGATAAGACAAGCCCAAAATCCAAAGGCCGAATATTTTCTCTGATCACAGTATGCTAATACATAAGGGGGGCAGGGCAGGAGTCATGGGGAGGGACAAGAAAAGAATGGAGGAAGTATGGATGGTGTAGAGGAAAATGGGACGGTAGGGGTTTGGGGAAGGAAAGATAGTAGACTGAGACAGACAGTATTACCCTATGTATATGTAAGATTATATGAATCCTGTGAATCTACATTGTGAAAGAAAAGATATATTCCCTGCTGTATAATTATATCAAAAATGGGTTCTACTGTCATGTATATTAAAAAGAACCAATGGGGAAAAAATTTTTTCTGAAAAAAATCTAAATAATTATTTTTATGAATCCAATTAAAATAGACTCAATATGTATTAATATGCATTTGAAAATTCATCCCTACAGTGATTTATAAAATGTGGAGTTTTGAAAAGGTAATACATTCACAGTTAAAAAAAAAGAAAGAAAAAGAAAAGGATAATTGTGAAGAAATATTTGCCAGAAAGTTAAAATTGCTATTTAAATTGGACTCTGTTGAGAAATAAAAGCAAACCTGTGGTCAGACAACGTTCAGAAGGTGGGGATTCTTTTACATGTCTGAATGTCACCTCGAAAGATGGAAGATCTTACCTTTACCAATAACTACATTTGGTAAGGTGTTTTTTTGTGCAGAAATGGGGTGTGGAGCTAGTGTCCTAGATTTGGGAAGGAAGAAAAAGTCAGAGGAGAACAAATAGGAGAAGAAACATCAAGTATCTACCACAGCGTGTCATCTACTCCACGCAATCTTTTTCCTTTCTCACCATTAAATAAAAAAGATAATTAAATGTCTTTAAATTAAAAACAGTCCTGTTCTATGTTTCCATGAATTTATTTTGCAAAAGGAAAAAAATACAAGGGACTGTGGCAAAGTGACTACAAGACCAATATTTCTCAGATGAGAAGTTTACATAGCAGTACAACTTGACATTTTAGCTGGAACTATGGGCACATCTATCTCTACAGATGACTCTACATCTAAGCTTTCCATGTTGTTCACTTGGGCATATTCTGTTTATTACTCTGTACCTGTTATAATTCTCCTTACTCCACTCTCTTTGCCTTCAGATCTGAAAAGTACCTTCCATTGCTAAGGGCAGCCTTGTAGTCTTGTGGCTACTTTTGTTCAATAAGCTATGTTCCCTGGTGAGTACTTTGCCCCTCCACATAAAAAGGTGAAATTTTCCTTTTTCTCCTTTCTGCTTATTCCTGCCAGGAATTCAAATGCAATGCTACTTAATCCTCAGAAATTTGTAGGAAAACCTCTCAGGAATGATGAAAGAGCAGGAACACAAGTCTGTCTTTACAATTGGTCCCAGTCTTCTTCCAAACTGTTTCTTAGATTAGAAAAGTAAGTTACTTACTGGTTTTAGCTATTGCTTATTATGCTTTCTGTTACTTGCAACCGAAAGCAATCCTAACCAATAATAAATGCATTTCTGAAACACATGAATCTAAGTGCCCTGTAGTCTTGCAAGTTTACTCAGGTGTTCTCCCACAGATGAATAATGGCCTTACAAATGCAGTGCAGTATATTGATATGAAGCCACACCAGGTGAATTCCACTTCTTCCAAAGATAAACAATGAAACAATATACTGTAAAAACCAAATACATCTGCATTTAAACATATATTCCTCTGTGAGTATAAATGGGTACATGTAATATATTTGATGGCTTTCATTTGACAGTTTTGTAATTAATTAACTTTTTTTTTTTTTCACAATTTGACTTTCAAAGGAAAGCCAGTGATTAATTTCCTGCTAGGCAATCTAGGTTTGTTGGGTCAAAATATTTCTTTGCCCTTCTCAAATAATTCTTATAAAAATAAAAAATTTTCAGAGAGTATTTGTCAGTTGGCTTATCTTATGTATAAGAACAGAAGATCTCAGAAATCACAGTAATGTGTTCATTTTACTTTATTCAAGAAAATCATAAATACCATGGGGAATGTAAGCAGCAGACAAAGCTAAGAAAACAAGTGGGTCATGCTGTGTGAAGAAATTCCTAGAAATGGAGGGCAATCTTCCCGATCCACTGATTGCAGTTCTGTTGCCTTCTATGTGTGTCTTCACACTCTCTGAGTCTGTGAATCTCTGAAAGTTGCTCCCTGTTTGTAAAGGCAGAAGTTAAGTGCAAATACTAGGAATAAAACAGAGGTAAAGTTGTAGGCCCTTGAAGTAAGAGCTATCCCGAAGCAACTTAAGCAATTTTTTTTTTTTTTTTTTAAAGAAAACAAACATGTAAACTAAGAAACATTTCTTGGCAAATGGCACCAACCAACTGATTATTTCTGGAGGCTCTCAAAAGACCTTGACTATCAAACCTCCATGGAGGGGTTGGTTGTTGGGAAAACACAAGTGGGTAGCTGCAGTCAGTATATTGCATTTGGATCAATAACTACTGCAAAAATAAGCACTCCAAATGCAATCAATTGGCTTCTTTTTGCTTACATCTGATGGGATTTTATATCCAACTAAAAAATAGCCCTCATTTTATTTATTGTGTAGCTTAATGGTTAATGTATTATCCTCTTACTATGCTATCACTCTAATAAACTTATCTGTTCTTTTTTTATGAATTCTTAAAGATAGACATTCAACAGACAAATTTTTAAATTTCTTAAGATATACATGGACTCCTTTTAGGTCTTTCCCTATATAAGTTTCCTTTTTCTTGATTTTTTAAAACATAGGATATAAAGTAAGACTCAGGAAGAATTTTTTTCAAATTCCAAAATTTAGTTAGAAAACCTCAACTTACAGCCATCGAATATCATTTTACAGCCATTTTCCCCCCTGAGGGTTGGCAGGACAGATGGTAGACTTTGACATTTTCAGATGCATCAAACACCTACCACTTTTAGCCTTTCCTTTCTGTGAAAGAACACACCCACATGAATGTTTCACTATGGCTTTATTAAGAAACTCACTGATTACTACTCTGATCACAACCCAGGGACATAATCTATGTTTACCCTGACCTTGGCTCACTCTTCTGAAAACTTTTATCATGTATTGCCCTCATGTTTTAAACCATATACTGGGGACTGGGAAGATAGCTCAGTGGTAAAGCACTTTCCTAGCATGCATGAGGGCCTGGGTTCAATCCCCATCACCACATAAAAAATGAACACAAAAATTTTATTAAAAGATTAAAAAAATACCCTAACAAAAGACTTGCCTATCTCTGGAGTAAGAATTATATTCACAGCAATAACTGCTCTGAGTGACTGATACTTATATTATCACTAATCTCCCTCCCTAGCATTACATTTCATTGCAAAATAAACGCCAAGTTTTCATTTTATGGATCTGTATTAGGCATCACAAAATTAAGCCTAACAAACATGATCTCCTGTTAACAGCTTCAAAAATAAGAATGATTATATTTTCATATCACCACACATAATGTGCATTAATTCTCTTAATGTGATATAAGTCCTGATTGCTAATCTGCTTTAGCATGTTTTTAAAAATGTGTTTACCAGAATTCATTTCAGAGAGGAAAATGAAATTCCACAGGGGAAAAAAAAAAACATGATCATTTGGGATTAAGGGGATGCATAAGATAATTTTCATACTGTTCTGTAAAACAAAGTAGAAGAATTTCCTGGTTATGTCAGAAAGGTATGAGAAGAGTGGAAAATAAAGAAAATGAGGGGAGGAGGGGAAAATACAGAGATGACAAAAAGCTGCCACTCCAGAATGAGATGTATTCTCATAACATTACCAACAAAGTGATAGGACCCTAACCTGCTTCAGTTTGTCTAGATCAATGTGATCAATTGATTTATTTATGTATCTGGTTACTTATTAAAACAGGTGACAATAAGAACAGCATTAGCAGAGAGGTGTAAGAAATGAAAGGAAGACAAGAAAGCTTTAAATTTAGGAGGTTTGAGAGTTGTTTTGCTTGTATTTCAAGGGCAAAATGGAATATGGGTTTTATAAGGTTTTTCCAGGCAGAATAGTGAGATTCTCAAGGATAGTAGTCTCATCTATGGAAAAATATCTGCAAAAAATAGTACTCATTGCTATTTGCCCTAGTTAGAAAGTGTTATGCTAACCTTTCTCAGTGAATATTTTCATATCCTATAGATTTACCCTCTGTTCCTATTATTCTAAATATTCTCCAGTTGAATCATTCTTGAGTTAGTTATGGACAAATAGAAGTGTCCTTTTATGTACCTGGAATAGATTTCAAATAATGCTCATCTCTCAAAGTGTTTAAAATTCGTCAGAAATCATGTTTTTTCAGTGTATGAAGATGAAATAAATTACCAGTTCTCTTCATGTTGTTACCTTGTGGCAGTCCCATTTCAGCTGACAAATGAAAGTGCTTGCCACCCCTTTGGATTCATATGGAAAAATGAGTCTTGAATTATGCATGTTATTCAAGGTAATCAAGAATGCTTCTTTGGCATAGGCTATGATCATCCTGTTATTAAAGAAATTGTGAAAATCATCAGAGAGTGGCTGGCATGAGATATGGAACTTGAATGACAGGCCTTCAACAGACAGAAATGGAAAAAAGTCATTTTAGAAAGAAAGAAGACACAGAAAGAAGAAGTTAGAGTGTGTTTGGGGGAGAGCCTATGGTCCCATTCATTGGAGAGTGAGGTACAAGACTCAGCCTTAGGAGCCAGCACTTGGCACAAGTATTGATGTTCTCATGATGGAACAGTGGTTGGGCTCCTTCAATGAGCTTTTTATACAGCAGGCGTTGACAAGTGGAAACCAGAAAGCAAGAAGCTGGAGGATGCCAAGTGTTGACTACAGCTGGCAAATGGGTGTGATTGAGACCAAAATTATTAACGTATGACTATTGTCAGTCTTCACCATCCATGGATTCACTCAAGAGGAGTTAAACTTTCCTATATCATTTCTTGCCTTTTTCCACCCATCTGGGAGAATTCTGCCTCATCAGTCCCATTTTTTTCTGCTTTCACTCTCAAAAATAAAAGTTAGACAAAAATGTACATAATCAGAATGGCAGAAGACAATTTGTGCCACTGTTATGGAGTTGTAATCTTTAGAAAAATCTCCATGCATAAAATGAAAAGAGTTTTCTTTAGAAAATAAACTCCAATGCAAAGTTTGAAAATCAGAACCAGAAGTTTAAGAAATTCTCTCTTCAGAGGGTATCGCAGCATTATAATTGAGTCATAAATAGAATTTATTATTCATTGGTTTGTGTGATCGGTTGCTATTACAGAAGGTGGAAATGACAGGCTGGGAATATTTTGCTTAATTAAACAAGGACTAGGGAGCCACTGAGGGCTGATGAACAAGGTGAAGCTGTGATTAGTATTATTCTTTAGCAAGAATAATCAAATAGTTAATTCACTTAAAATGAGAGAAAAAAGACAGAAGACAAGTAACATCAGGTGGCAGACTTTTAAATATGCCAGGTGGAAAGGTAAGGAGAAATTGTACTAAAGGAGGGAGCACAGGAATGGAAAAGAGAAGACTGCAAGGTATTTGGAAAACAAAGTGAAAACAACAATTGTAAGAGAGAAGCAAAGAAGAGTGGGCAATGCATGTTTGAGGCTTCGGGAATTGAAGCAATGGAAGTGCCACTATCAGAAGTGAGGATGAAAAGCCAACTTCAGGATTTCGATAATTAGCCCAATCCTAGCTGTGTTGTTCCTGAAGCACAGTTGAATATCTAGCTGAGGACTTCCAGTGGACATCAGTGAGTGTACACTTGAGAGGACAGGTATGTGTCTGTAATGCTCACCTTTCACCATAGTATATCTCTGAAGTCCAGAGATGAGTATAGATGATAAGTAAATGCTGCTGGGTAAATGAGTCTCTTCAATATTCTGAGTTTTTATGATAGAGTATTGCAGTTTTATCATGCTTTATTTTATTTTATTTATTTGTTTATTTTGTTTTTACAGACTGCATTTTGATTCATTGTACACAAATAGGGTACAACTTTTCATTTCTATGGTTGTGCATGATGTAGATTCATACCATTCGTGTAATCATACATGTACATACGGTAATGATGTCTGTCTCATTCCACCATTTTTCATACCCCTACCCCCTCCTTCCTCTCATTTCCCTCTATGGAATCTAAACTTCCTCCATTTATTTTATTTATACATTCTGAATTTAACATATTCATCTTCGATCCCTGTTATAGAGTGTCTGGTAAATGTTAGGCCCTCAATACATGTTGTTGAATTAATTATTTAGTAGATGCTTTTTGAATTTATGTGTAAACCTAGACACAGTTCTCCTCTACATTTTTGTATTTAAGTAAGATAGAATCACTGGATGTTTTATGAATAAAAAGATGAAATACATATCCAGATAACTTATTTGAAAGAAAGAGTGGTAAGTCACAGATTTGTCCCCTTACTTTGTCAATGCAACTTCTGACATTTTAACATTTGGCAATTTCACTTGGGCTCATGGCCTCCTTGGAGTTTTTAGAAATTTTATTTCCTTTCAACTCTAAAGAGCCTGAAAAAAGACCTTGGGGCAACAATTTGGAAACATTTTTTAGGGTAGATATCTTCTGACTTCATGAATGGCTGGAGCTTCCCCGTGCTCAGCACTCATAAGTGATTCACTTCTGTCCGTAGCATAAGCTTTAAGAGCAACAGAGTCTGCAAGAATGATGGCCCCACAAAGCTGCTGTGATGCTGACCTCTACCCGAGGTGCTCCCTTGATCACTGCAGCATGTGAGGAGCTTCATAAGGAGCACAGCATTTCAATTTGGGACAAACTTGTCATTCTGTATTCCAGATTAAAAGGAGTTAACAATCTCTGAGCCTTGCATACAATGCATTTATATTGAAAGAGTATCTCTGGTCATTATGTGACCATTATGTGGATCATTCATTCTCGGTACATGTTTCCCATAAGCATGGCTTAACAGTAAAATATAAAATTTCAAAATTTAGATGTTAGTCTGTCATGATTTTTACCCTTTGGGCTGAGATAGCTTCATGAAAGTTAAAAGGCAGGGGGCAGGGTGGACCTTGAAAACAGCATCTGGTGTTGAGTTCAGAAATGAGAACCAGATATGCTTCCTCATCCATATTTTAGTTCACATGGTTAGTCTGCCAAGATGATAAAAGGGAAAAGGTTTGCTAATTTAATTTTTGTTTTTTTACATTTTTGAAAAAGGAACAGAAATATTTTAATGCTCAAAGTAGTGGTGGGTCTTTTTTTTTTAAGTATGCAGAACATCCCTGAATGGGAATTAATGTTTTTATAAAGTTAACACTATTATAATTTACATGCAGAGGATTTTGCTAAGGATTAAGTAACAATAACCAAGCACTATGAGGGCTTACAGGTTGCTTAAAAAAGTGGTTTTCTAAGAAATTTATGGTATATGGGTTTGTAAATAAAAGCTGAGAGGAAATAGCTATTTGATTCATACATCTCATTGTTAGTACGTATCCATCCAGAATGCCATCTTAAGAGAACAAATGGGGTTTTTGTTTTTAAATATTTCAATCAGTTGTATAATGAAAATAATAGAAGATAAGTGCAGAAACTTTTTGGGAGGTGATTTAAAATTTTCAAGTTGGTGTTTATGATTTACCAAGCACCAAGCCCATTCTATTTTACCTTTATAGTAATTTTAAAGTCAAATGAGTACAAATTGCTATTCCCATTGTGCAGATGATGATAATTGAAATCCACAAACATAGTTATGTTATACTTACTTTCACAGGGCCAGTAAGTTCTGGAACCTAGAATTTTTGTATCTTAGATCAGATATTATTTCATGCTATCTTTCTAAAAATTACTGAAAATCCAGTAAGCTGTACCCTCAAATGGCTGGTATTTGGGACTGAGCTTAATTGCACTCAATCATAGAAAAATCTATAGGTGAACCATCAGTATTCAAAAATCAATATACTGATATTGCCCTTAGAATATCAATGTGGTAAAGAATCCAATAGATCTGGAACTCATTACTTTGATGGTTTATCTTTATTAATGGATTTTTCTAATTGACTTTGGAAATATGATTTCATTTAGAACTTGTTCAGTTATTTCACATCTAACCTTCTCCATAATCTTTCCATTCCAAACAACTCTATGGTCATACACACACACACACACACATAAAAGATCCTTTGTTCATTCAAGTGTAGAAAAAGAATAAAACTATCTAAAACATATTATGCATTAATAAGATTCATTTTCCTTGTTTTGGAGGGGAGATGGGAAGTATCTTTTGAAATGTGCTCTACATCTTACAAATGAGAAAATTGAAATGGAATGTTTCCCTTTTTAGAAGTGGTATTTTCTAAGTTTCACGGTGGCACAACCCTTTGGCTATTCTTCTTAGGTCTGTTCTAAAATCTTATTCCAGTACTAGATCATCAAGTTTCCCCAAATGAACATGAATCCTGGAAAATTTTCTTCTTCTTACCCCCTCCCAATTAATGGATAATTAATTCTGTTTCTGAACATTACTGAATCCCATTATGGATTTTCTTGAACAACAAGCATTTGAAGTATCATTATAATTATAGATGGAATACAAAGTTATTGCTTTGAGAAAACATTTGACATAGTCAAAAGGGTTGGAAAGCAATGTTCTAGGGAATTTAAGCTTCCAAACCTCAATCAATATGAATTTATAAGAATCATATTTTTAAAATCAGATGGTTCAATTTGATATTGAATCCTAGAGATTAAAGGATTCCTTTTCATTTGTGGGTTGGCTCCCATTCCTTGAATGTATTCCATCAACTATATCAAGATTGTATTTGCTAAAATAATCATAATTGGCAATGAACACCTGTTTTTTTCCCCTTAATTTTGTTACCATCCCAAGAATGTAGGTATGAAATACAGTAGTAGCAAATGTAAAGGTGCAAAACTCAATCCTTATTCCAAGGAATTCACTCGAACACCCCAAACTTTTTATACAAATGTTAGGTGATGATGAAATTATTGAAATAATTCTGTGATAATTTCATAATATTTCTGTGTCTTTTAGTTTGCTCTCAGACACACATGATAGAAAATTCAAAACGGCTTACACATTTAGGAGATTAATTGACTTGCATAGCCAAAAATTCAGAGGTAAGGTGAGCTTCAGGGAAGATGTTATAACTGATTGTGACTGGGTTCACCTACAGTTCTCCCAGTTCTGTCTCACTGCACATATAATATGAACCTCCTGATGGAGCAGGGTGACTTCAGACAACTCAGATCCCACAGTTACAAATGACCACAGCCATGAGAAGAAAAAAGGTAGCTCTTAGGCAGGCATGGTGGTGCACACCTGAAATGCCAGCACCTTGAGAGTCTGGGGTGGGAGGATCCCAAGTTCCAGCCGGGCCTTAGCAACTTAGATCCCCACCAAGTTAATGAGACCCTGTTTTGAAATAAAAAAAAAAAATGGATTGTAAATGTAGCTCTGTGGTAGGGCACCCTTGGGTTCAATTCCCAGTACCCCTGAAAAAAAAAAAAAAAAAACAATAGCTTTCAGAACTCTTTCATGAATGAAAAACCTTTTTAAATTCCTCAGTAAAACCCTCACCCAAATATTGTTATTAAAATTGAATCACAGGTCCATTTGTATATCAATGCTTGAAACAGTGAGGTGGTAGAACTATAGTCCACTGTAGGTCAGTGTCCCTTGAAGTAGTTGGCCACATGAGAACAGGGTGATAAAGAAATCAAAATTAGGATTCCTTGGGAAGAAGAAGGTGGAGAATACACACTATTTTACAGACATCCATTCAGTACCCTCTACCTCTTCTGTATCTACCCATTCATTTTTCAAAAGGGTATTAACTAAGGTAATGAAGATCTTGAAAAGTAAATAAATACTCCTCCTGATATGTCTTAGGAAGAAAAGTACAAATGTTTTAAATATTAAATCAATTGGCTTGAGATACAAAATTATATTCCTGGCAAGCAACCAGGATGGATGAGATTAAACCTTGGGTTTAATGGCTGGGAAAAGTCCAAATATAGGAAAACAGACCTCTGCAAATGTTTCATGTGACACAGCAGTGCGCGTCACCTCTTAAAACATGTAAGCCAGGAGATTTCATGCAAACAAGCATAAAAAGGAAAAATAAGACTTCTTATGAGAAGTGATCCTTGTTGGGATTGGGGTGCAGGAATGCTGCAGCATCAAGGCTCCTGCAATACCATCGGCCATGTCCCCAGTGATCTGGCAAACCTAGTGACAAAAATGAACTTCCCTGGAAATGAGATTGTACTTAACAGAAGAGTCATATGCTAGTTGTAATGTTTATTGTACTTTTAGAAAGTTAAAAGCAAGAGATTTTCAAAGTCCTAAGGAAACCCATAGGGAAAGATAGACCTTCTAGAAGTAGTACTTTGGACGATAATGACTTTAGCAGAACAGAATTTTTTTAGAGTTTTTTTTTTTTAGTCACTGTCTTATAATTATTCTAAAGGTGCTAATAAAAACATCTCTTTCCAAGAATCAACTACAAATTCTCTAAACCCAATTTGACGTTGAAAATTAATTCATTATTTACATTAATTGATCATTGAAGTATTTATTAACAGGCGGTATATGCCCAGCAAGAGTTATAATGCTTCATTTTTGCCAGTAAAGAGTTTAATATCTATTTGAAATCAATCAAAAGATATAAGTAACAATTAGCAAACAATAAAAGATAACATTGACTTGATCACTAAATTATACATTCTAACATTGATGTGGAAAAGCCTAGATGAGGAAAATCATGTGCATCCTGGAAGCCACAGGTACCTTCCCTTCACACAAGCATCTACTAAACACTCATCACATACCAGGAATGGTTCAATCTCATATTCTAGGAAAATATCAATCTCATAAAAACCTTGTCAATTCCAGTCACTGCATCAATATTTTGTAGACAGGGAAATTAAGGTGTTAGATTAACTTGCCCAAAGTAAAGAAAATGAATAAAAAGGCAGGATTAGGAATTGAGCACATAGAATCAAACACTGTTTTTTCATCTGTTGCTCGGCTACTAAGGAATTTCGCCTTCATGGAGTAAGACAAACTCGATGAGCACTTGGCAGACTTATAAATCCTACAGTCCTTATTAATCAAGAATAAAGAAGAGTATCTAAAGGAAGGAGAACCATTAGGAGTGAAGGCAGTGTTACTGATGTACATAGTATAGTGGGGTGGGGTGGGGGCAGTTAAGGAAACTGTCTAAACAGAGTCTGATGTTTGGACAAGGTAGCAGGGGGAGAAAGATTGGACATATCCTGTAGGTTTGTGTAAACACAAAAAGGAAAAACAGGAGGCAGACTTAGAGGGATTCAGAGAAGCCTTTATTCCTTCGCAGATTCAGACTGGGAGAGGTTTAATGTTCCGCCAATTTCTTTTCTTGCTTCTAAAGCCACACGGTCCATTTTCTTGGGGAGTTATTTTATAGGAATATTATTTTCCATAACCCTTCAGTTTGAATTATGAAGGTTAATAAAGGCATTGATGAGGTGGGGTTTTTTTTGTTTTTTATTTTTTTTGGTACTATGAATTGAACTCAGGAGCACTTGATCACTGAGCCATATCCACAACCCTATTTTTTTTTTTTTTTTGGTGGTGTTGCTGAGGACTGAATCCAGGGCCTTGTGCTTGCAAGGCAAGCACTCTACCAACTGAGCTATAGCCCCAGTGCCCCCAGCCCTATTTTTGTATTTTATTTAGAGACAGGGTCTCACTGAGTTGCTTAATGCCTCACTTCTGCTGAGGCTGGCTTTGAACTCCTGATCCTCCTGTTTGAGCCTCCTGCACTGCTGGGATTACAGGCGTGCGCCACCATGCCCAGCACTGATGAGTTTTTAAAAAAAATAATTCTCAGTAAAACAACTGTTGAAACTCTCTCTTCTTTCTTTTTCATCCTTAGCTGCATTTTTTAACTCCAAAGCACTTGAAATGGATTCAGGGACCACCCAACATCTTTCAGATGTTTAGATTAAGCTCAAAAGTGTAGAAGTGTTCTTAATAGCTAAAAGGTTAATACTTTTCAAATCCTGGGTCAGAATACCATAGGGAGAAAGCACTAAGCTTCTGGTGACCTGGAAATCCTGCAGACCCCAGGTTCCTCTCAGAGCCACTCCTCTGCATTCCATGTATTTTGCAGCCTGGTGTTTTCACATGGGCTTGAAATGCATCCTGTCAAATTGGAAGTTCTCCTCCTAAATTGAAATGGAAAGAACTCCAAAACTGAAGTAGCTCATGTATGCTTGATCATGAATGTGTGTGTAATCTCTGGAAGAAAACAAAAAGCATCCAGAATATATATGAAGAACTTCAAAACTTTAATATAGAAAAGGACAAGTAACCCAATCAACAAATAGAAAAATGAACAGACATTTGTCAAAGATGTACAAATGGTTGATAATTACATGAAAAAATGTTGGACATTTTTAGTCACCAGGGAAATACAAATCCAAACTACACTGAGATTCTATCTCACCCCTATCAGAATGTCTATTATCAAAGATACAAAAGAATACAAAAAACACAAATGTTGATGAGGATGTGGAGAAAAGGAATACTTAACACACTGTTGTTGGGAATGTAAACTAGTACAGCCACTATGGAAATAAGTCAGAGGTTTCTCAAAAAACTAAAAATAGAACTGCCATAAAATACAGCTATACCACTTGTTAGTATACACCCAAAGAAATTAAAGTCATCCCACTAGCGAGATTCCTGCATACCCATGGTTATTATGGCACAATTCACATTGGCAACCTAGGAATCAGCCTAGGTGCCTGTCAACAAATGAAAGGGTAAAGAAAACATGGTATTTATATACAGTGAAGTATTAGACAGCCATGAAGAAGAATCAAAATCATGTTATTAGCAGTTAAATGTATATAATGGGAGACCATCATGTTAAGCAAAATAAGCCAGACTAGAAGGGCAAGTATTGCATGAAATCTCGAATGTAGAATCTAGAGAAAAAAGTACAATATAAAAATAGAAGGCAGACCACTGGATAAGAAGGGGACCAGAATGAGGGGGAAATAGAGGACATGGGAGGGCAGTAGAGAGGTGAGTATGATCAAAGTATGTGATATTCATGTATAAATATGCTACTATGATGCCCATTATTCCATATAATTAATATGGACTTATGAAAACATGGTCATTTGATTTTCCTGGGAATGGTAGTTAGTAGCAGGGAGCATGAAAAGAGAGAAAACTTACTTTTCCCAGTTGACCTCTTATTTTCTTTCAGCTAGAAAGCTGTAGGGTTATTATTATTGTATGTTAAAAAATATGTACACTGCAAGCAAATTAGCTTTTTATTGAAAACCCAAAGTCTTCCAATCTTCAGGCAATGTACCTCTGGTTTCTCTTTGTATAGTATACTCATTGTCATGGTTAAGTTTTCTCTAGTTTGTTACATTACATTCAGAAATGTTGGCCCCTGAAACTGACATAGCATCCTAGGTATTGTGTGGTTCAAAAGAGTCTAGAAAAACTATACTGTATCTCTTAGTTACTACAACTTCATTCATGTAAATTTGAAATTTAATCAGATTTCTCATCTACAAATCTCTGTTGACTCAAATTATGATTTCAGTCAACTGAAACACCAAATTCTGTTAAAGTACAACTTTACTGTACTTCCACAACTGGTATTTTTTACTTCATATTTATCCCCATTAAATCTCATTGTATTTATATCAGTCCATTATTTCAGCCTTTCAAGGTGTTTTTCTGCAGTTGATTCTAGAACTATCCCTTCTTGATTCCTCTCTTGTAAATTTAAAAAATGTGTCAATAATTCTTTCTTTCAGGTCATTAGTAAGCAAGCAGAATAGAAAAGGACCTACCTTCATGGTATAGTGCCCTTCCTCAATGTTTCTAGATTAAAGCTGGTCCTTCAATATTTTTTTGAGATTCTTTTTACCTGTCACTGATGCACCCAACTCTGTTACCCATTTCTTGCTTTGTGTTCAAGAATACTGTGGAGGGGCTGGGATTGTGGCTCAGTGGTAGAGCACTTGCGTGGCATGTGTGAGGCACTGGGTTCGATTCTCTGCACCACATATAAATAAATGAATAAAATAAAGGTTTATCAACACCTAAAAATATATTTAAAAAATACTGTGGAAAAAATGGCTGAACTCCTTACCAAAATTAAACTGACACATGTACATGGGTGAGTTTCATAGGATGTGGCTAGGCTATAAAAAATTGTGTATGTTTGTTTGTCCATGTGTACACATGTATACAAATCCACATAAATACACATCCACATAAATTCATAACTTTCATTGGAGTTTTGGATGTTTTCAGACATAAAAGAAATGAAGAAGCACAAATTTAGTAAATTCTGCTGGTTTATAAAATATGTTTAACAGCAACAAGTGCTAAAGGGAAAAAATAAAGCAGAACAAGATTATGAGAAGGCTACCTCACTAAGATGACATTTGTGTAAAGAACCAAACAAACTAAAGTGACTTAGGGGAAGAAGTTCCCAGGCAGAGATAATAGAAAGGACACAGCACTTGGTGGCAACATTGGGTAGCCTACCCAGCAAGGAGCAATCCTGTAGCAGAGTAAGTAAGGAGAAGTAGGCAGAGGTGAGTTAAGACAGAAGTGTGCCTCAGATAGAGCACTAGTCTCCAGGATATATAAAGAACTCAAAAAATTTAACACACACACACACAAAAAAACAGATAATCCAATCAATAAATGGGCTAAGGAACTGAACAGACACTTCACAGAAGAAATACAAATGGTCAACAAATATATGAAACACATCTAGCAATTAGAGAAATGCACATTAAATTGACACTATAATTTCATTTCACTCTAATCAGAAAGGCAATTATCAAAACTACAAACAACAATAAATGTTGGCAAGGATGTGGGGGAAAAGGTACACTCATACATTGCTGGTAGGACTGCAAATTGGTGTAACCACTCTGGAAAGCCGTATGGAGATAACTCAGAAAACTTGGAATGGAACCACCATTTTAGCCAATTACCCTACTTCCCAGCATATACACAAAGGACTTAAAATCAGCATACTATAAGTGGCGCAGCCACATCACTGTTTATAACAGCTCCACTCACAAATAGCTAAACTATGGAATCAACCTAGATGCCCTTCAACAGATGAATGGATAAAGAAAACGTGGTATATATATGCAATGGACTATTAGCCTTAAAGAAGAATGAAACTATGGTATTTGACCGTAAATGAACAGAACTAGAGAATATCTTGAAAAAGATCTAAAAGAGACCAAAAATGTTAACAAGAGATCCCTAATTTTGCAGGTCATTGACAATTCTTTTCTTTTTTTATGTGTTTTCCAAATTATTTACATTGAACATGTCTTAATTTTACAAAATGTAAATATTATTTTGAATACCTTGTATATAACACTGCTTCCTAAAGTTGGCTTGTGACAGAGCTGTCATCGATTTTTCTTTTTACTGGACTCTATTCCTCTTCCTTCAACTGCTTCCTCATCAGCTACCAGCGAGCTCCCATCTGACAGGTGCCGCATTTGGGGATTGTAGGTCTCAGCCTTCCTCCACTGTGGTCATTATAACCATGTGACACATTTCCAGACCCCCAGGATTTCATTCCAAGGAGAAATGGTGGAATTGTTTGCAGCTGGATGCTCTTTGAAAGAGCAAGCTGCACACATTTACCACCGCTTTGGGGGACTGTAGGAGGAGAGAAACAATTGTCACTCTGGTCCTCTTCTCCGGCAGCACCTCAAAGGTTAACAAGTGAGAGCAGCAGTGCCCAGCTGCCCTGAAAATCTAAAGAGAGAGTGAAATTTAAAACTTGAATTGCCTCTCTCTTCTCATTATGTATTATTTGTCAATCATGGATAAAAAGTGGTTTTTGCCCTCCAGCTGTTAACCCTGGGGTGCACATATCACTCAGTGGTGCCACTTTCTTGCAGAGCAAGAAAAAAAATCAATGATTGTACCTCTCTCTCCTCTCTCTCTCTCTCTCTCTCTCTCTCTCTCTCTGTCTAGCTCTTTCTCTCTTTCATTTTTAACATTTTAAACCAAATGGTTTAAACTATGAAGGCAAGTCCTTTGGAAGAAAAAAATATATAAACTTTTTTGTCATGGTAATTGACATCTTAGATTTTGAAAAAATACTTATTAGAACACATATGAGGGACATTTTTCCTCTTTATTATGAGAGCCAGAATATCTGAAATTTACTGGGTTACTGCAGTTTGTCCTCCTTTGTGCTAGACCTTGCAAATGAGCAGTAAAATGGGCACTATCACTCAGTGTGAAATGCAAACCTTTAATAATAGATTCATTTCAATGCCCACATTTCAAGCTTATTTTACAATATCAAGACACATTGCTCTCATTTTTACATTTTATTCTTATATTACAGAAAATGTCTTTAAAAGTTTTTAGCATCATTTTAGGGCCTAAGTAACTTTTTATGGAACTATGAAGGGATGTGAAGACATGAAGCTCAGATATGTTTGAAGTTCACATAACGAATACACATGGAGCTGTAATAACCATGAATTTGTCTAATATTCCAAAAGAACACACCATAATATCATGCAAACCAAGTGCATTCATAAAGGAAGCTCTTTAGCATCTATTTGTTTTATAAGTTTGCATTTATGATTTGTAAAAATATTTTTAGATGTAGATGAACACAAATATCTTTATTTTTTATATGGTGATGAGAATCAAACTCAGTGCCTTACATATGCTAGGCAAGGGCTCTACCACTAAGCCAAAACCCAGCCCTGCATTTATATTTTTATAAATTCCAATGGAGGCAATGCTGAACTTTCCTTAAGATTTATTAATCATGGAAGTGCACTAAAAGCATTAGTCACATCTTTTATTCTTTTATAAGCTAACTATCACCCAAACAATTATAAACTGTGTGTAATTTTAAAGATGAATCAAAAAGGTAATGTAAGCCAGGCGTGGTGGTACATGCCTGTAATCCTAATGGCTCAGGAGGCTGAGGCAGTAGAATCACAAGTTTAAAGTCAGCCTCAGCAAAAGTGAGGTGCTAAGCAACTCGGTGAAACCCTGTCTCTAGATAAAAAAATACAAAGAAGGGCTGGGGATGTGGCTCAGTGGCTGAGTACCCCTGAGTTCAATCCCCAATACCCGCCCCCCAAAAAAGCTAATGTAATTGATAGCTGCAATGAAAATAAAGCTTGTTTTGTAAGATAGAACACTTTCTTCCTCTTATCTTTTTCTTTGTTTTGCAATTCCATCTATGAACAAAAGTTGATGCTAACTGAAAAAATTCAATAATGGAAGCACCAGCACGTCAAACTTCTCCCTTATGCTCTAATTTACGTGAAAATCTGAGGTAATTGCATCAACATCAATTTTTACAAAACATAGGTTTAGGTGGTGAAGACAGTTCAACTTCAACATTTTGGACCCTCCTATTTCTTCAAGCTTCTTATTTTGGGGGCAGGTTGGGCACCCTGCAGTAAGCTCAGGATCAAATGAAATAAAAGCACTGAGACAGACCTGGTAGACGTACTGACCTACCTGCTACCCAGGCTTCCAGCTGAAGCTGTGCAGTGTCATGGCTTTTCATGGTTTCCATCTGAACCTATGAAGGACTGAGGTGTGGCTGTCTATACCTGTGAATGTATGTTTTTCAGGCCTTCTCCTCAGTTGGTTCTGATTTGTGTCTAACTCACTTCAGGCTCCCTAGAAATGAATGTTTGTGAACTTAGTACCAGTTTAACATTCATAACCAAACCTGAAATCTGGGATTCAATTTCAAAATGAGGACTTGTCTTTCTAAGGTACTTGCTTCCAACTATTGTTGATTACTTAGCCCCAACATCTGTCATTTTTAATGTTGTATATTCCTCAATAACTAGAATATATAAAATAATTAAAACGGAGGACCAGCACAATGAGGTGGGGTAGTTGTAGGATACCCTGGATTTCAAAATGTGTTCCCTAAAGGAGCTTCCAAAGATGAGAATTCTGTGGTGGTTCTTAGCAAGAGCAACTACAAGTTGCTTTGAATACTTTTTTTTCTTTTTTCTCGTCATACGTCTACCTCCTTCCCAACTTACCCTTACAAAAGTAAGAAGTGACATCAGCCAAATTGAATGTTTACTCTGCTCCCAAATCAACATCTTTTCCTGTACTTTACCGGGTATAACTTTGCCACATGTTTATAACTTCCCTAATCATAAGGCCCAGTTGCTGCTTTCTCATCCCAGGGCTCTTTCCTAACCTGCCAACTGGAAATGATCCCTCTTTTAGGTCAATTTCCATAATTCTTACAGAGTGGCCTCATCATCATAATGTAGACACATGTGCTGTCTCCCACATTAGATCACAAGATGCATGAGGATAGGACTAATCACTAATCACTCAATTGTTAGAAAGATGATAGAAAAACTCAACCGATATTTATTGAAAAAATGAATGAATGAATGTTCATTGTATATAAACATACAGTAACAAGAGGATTTGGACATAGCCTGTAAGCCTGTAAGTCCCATAACAGGAGAATGCAGTGAAAGAGTATTCAAGGAGGAATTCACACTTTCAGTGTCTTTATTGCTCTTGTGCTCTAATAATGCCAATCTCACACCCACCCAGAAGGTAAGCACCTCAATGTCCTCAGCCACTGCTGAACATCAATCCCTAGCAAAGAAACCAGCACATTACACACTCCATAAATGCTTGTCGAATGAGTAACAGTAAATTTTGAAAAGCAAGGACTCTTTATACAATGCAAGCCACTGGGCTAAAAAAAGGGAAAATTGGAGACATCAAAAGAAGATAAGATATATAACAAAATAAAATCTAAAGCATCTTAAAAGAAACCACTAAAAATTGTCTTCAAATTTCTCCTTGCCTTTGTCTAAGCCCCCTTGAGTGTTGAGCTCCCCTCCTGTACAATGTCAAGCGAGGGAGGCAGCCACAAGTGATAATCTATGTAAACTCAACCACTCCCTCATTACCCCAGAGCAGATTATACAAACTGATACTGGCTCTGGAGAGATTTTCTGCAGATCATTCTTATTTCCAAAATAGCTCCCAAGCTTGATGATATCCAAACCTTTGGAGAAGAGATTAACATCAGTCTCGGTAGAGATTTTTAATCACATTAAAACAAGATAATGTGCTGAGAGAAAATTAATTCTCATTTCTAGGCTGTATTATTTTGTGCAACTTGACACATGGGAATTCTTTTAACTACTTCTCTGGTCCTTTTCATTTCATGGGCTTTATTGCCTTGGCATGTAAATATCTTTACTTTGAGAGTATTCAAGTGGTCCTGGATTAAAAGAACTAGAAATTTTACTATTATTTAATGCTTCATAAAATAAGTAATATAATCAAACTTCTGTATCACATTAGTATCACATTTCTGATTAGAAATTCAGGTTTATAACATCAGGTACAAAAACTGAGAACATGAATTCATTTAGCCCTGTACTTACAATTTAATTTTAGCAGAATGAGATCTACAGAAATTTGAACAGTGGCCTTCCTTCATTCAGAACAAGATGAAGAAGGGCTGATGCACATTTTAATGAATTCAGTAAAACAAGTAATCACTTGTTTAAAATTCCTCACATTTCCAGACAGTTCTTATGATTTTAGATGGCATCACATCCTATTTTAAAATGTATAGAAACTATATTTATAGAGCCAACTATTCACTGTTTTGACAAATGATTTTAAATACAGTCCTCACTAATATTATTTTATTAGAAAGGGTGCAGGGAGATTATCTTCATTTAAGAACTTTATCTACCTGGTTAATGAAAGTGAAAATGAGACTATAGGGAAAAGAATTTTAAAGACATTTTAATACTTAAAATACCCTCCCAATTTAATGAGCATTGTTCATATATTGACTACTTAGACAGGAAGTGTTTCTCAATCACTAATATGAAATGAGGTAAATGTAACCAAAATCTGTTTATATCGCTTCATGCAAATTATTGCTAATCAATTACTGGTTATTTTATTTGCAGATTATTTTTAAAAGCTAAAAAAAGACCTCTTATCATGAGGAAAAGATAAAAGATCACTCTATGATCTGAATTGCCATTTTTATAACTACAATTATTATAATAGCAATCAAATTTCTACAAAATTGTTTAAAAGGCATGCTAATATCACATTCTCACTTAAACTTCAGTTTTACAACATCAAGTACCAGCAAGTGAGTTCAGTCATTTCTTTCACTTAAAAATTTTTAGGTAATTTGGTACTGGTACTTTCTGATATGCACTTCAGCAAACTACTCGTGGATGAGTGCTAATCTCCACATACAAACCATAATAACCTGCATCACTGTATACCTGAGTTCAACCAGTGCAGTAATATACATTCAAACTTTTTGTAAGGAAAGCCTTTGCTCAATATTTTAGGTTCTTAATTTTTCATTTGAAAGCACAAAGTAACTATCTCTACTTCATTGGTGAGTTCAAGTATAATCATGTGTTCCAAAATGTTATATTAGTCAATATATGACAGCCAGAAAATCAGCATTTCTGCCCTATCTTTTCTTATGGAAATACTATAACCAGGCCAAAACTATACTATCACATATTCCCTGATTTTTGAAAATTAAACCAATCCATGAGGTGGGCAGGACTAGTATTTCCACTACATTTTATACAGGAGGATTTTGAGGCACAGAGTCTGAGTAAGTTCCTCAGGGATCACACAGTTGGTAAGCAGAAGACCCAGAAAGCCAGAATTGGGGATATATGTTGGCAAAAATTAATGAACTATTTCCACTCAGGGTGTCCAGAACCACTATTTCCATTTTCTACATTTTTTTCCAAGAACCCTGGCTCGATTTCCTATGAGTTGTCCTAATTGGTTTCTACTCTACTCATTTGGTACATGTCCTCCACATGTGATCAATTTATTCCAGTCAGAGTTCCACTTTCCATTGTCCTTGGATTTAACTGCTGGTATCCTTACACAGTTCCTTTTGGATTGCCAGTCAAAGGTCATATACATTTTTCCTGCCTTTCAAAGAGTCTGCACTTGACAGAAATCAGGAGACCAGGAATAAAATTCAGTCAGATCAAAAAGATTTACCATGAAGAAATTTGCTTTTTCATACAGTCACTCAACAAATATGCCCTTGATTCTTCTTCCATGTCAAATGTATAGGTGATTATTTTTATCTTTTTATATTGTGTGGATCAAAACATAGAGCAAGGCATAGCTCAACCACTGAACCCTCAATACATTAAACTGACATTTTTAAAAAGAAAAAAGTTACTTTTCTGTATATTAGTCCAAGAGTATAAAATACTTGAAGATTAAAAGTCTGTCAGTTGTTCTGAGTCTGGCTTCCCATTCCTTATTTGCTCCATTCTAGAATACTAGCAGGAACCACAGAAAGAATTTACTGTTATCTTCCAAATCAGTATTCCAGCCTTGCAGGAAATGAGCCCACCTGGTAGGTTCTTAATTGCCTCTGTATCTAACCCTCCAAGTATCTCTGCTATCTTGTCTTTTTATGAATGGCATGACTCATCAGACCACCAGGTGAAAAAGCCCCAGGTCAGCAATCCAACAGTCAAGGAGAGGATAGAAGGATAGAGAGCAGCTCCTAGTCTCTCATTCCAAAGACTTTTGAGGTTATTCTTGTTAAACAGAAACTGACTTTTGAGTAGTCCAGGCTCACCCAAATGAGACTCAACCCAATATGAAAATACAAACTGACTTTTCATGCTCAGAAAATGAATGACATTTCCTCAGAAATCAATCTTTCATCCACATACTAACACCTTCTGTCTTGGATGTAGGTCATGTGTCAACAAAAGGGTTGTTTATTTTTAATCCATGCGTCCCATGACTCTACTGCATCATATATAATACTTTAATGGAGTGAACCCCACACCCAGGACCCACTCTAAAGCACAGGTTCAAGAAGAGGTCAAATTGGCAGCTGCTGTGTGTTTCTGAATTGGTTGTTGCAATTTAAATGTCTCATTCCATGGAGAGCTAAAGGAGGTGACACAACCCAGGAAAAGCTAGGAAGTGAGAGTGTTTGTGGGGGTGGCTGAACTGTGTGACCTTCAAGAGCTGCCTCCAATCCGGGGTCTCTAGGGGTCAATGAATGTGCTTGAGAAGTGCTGGGCACTTGTTGGGAGGTTTCTTTGAAAGGAGAAGGAAAGTTATACTTCAAGTAGATAGATATGATGAAAGGACTTTCTATTGTCTATCATAGAAAAGTGTTTTTAGTGGTTACATTATGGATGTCTATAATGACTTCTATTTATAAGGAAAGATGAAGTTGGTCTTCTTGAGTCAGATCCTTACTATGCTCTAGGGTGTCTGGGCAGCAGCAACAGGCAAGGATCAAGTTGATGTAGCACAAGGCTTAACTGTGCTCTACACACTCTCTCCTCATGACTGCTTCCAAATAAAGGAATGATAAAGAAAGAAGAAAGAAAGAACGAAAGAAAGAAGAAAGAAAGAAAGAAAGAAAGAAAGAAAGGGAAGGGAAGGGAGGGAAAGGAAGGGAAGGGGAGGGGTGGAGAGGCGAGGAGAGGAGAGGAGAGGAGAGGAATGGCTATGAAACTTGACATACACTTCAGTATTGTGATCAAATTTGCTCACAAAGGATCTGATTTTTTTATTCTAAAATTTTAAATTTTAAATTGCATCCTTAGTTTTTTTTTTTAAACCCAAATGGCATTTTTCAGTTATCATTCAAGAAGCCTAACATATTTGCACTTAGAATCTGGTTTGCTTTATATACACTGCTCTATAAAATTCCAAATCATTACTTTCAGTACTGGCTAAATATTCAAAGCAGAGATTCTACTGTTAAAACTTACTTAAAAACTCATCAATATAATCTTTTGTTTGACCAATGGAGTTTTATAGATTTAAATTTTAATTACATTAAATAGCAGTATGTGCAATAAACACTTTGGAAATATTAGAGTTAATTTAGGCTTTGTCAATAAGGTTAAGGTGGTTATTAAAGCCAACATTTATGAAAGGATCATGATGAGATCAAGAAAGTATTTAAAGATTGTCTCTGTAAAAACATACAAAGTATAAGGGCTTAATTATCATGCTATAAGGTCATGTGCTGTATTCTAGACCTTAGTGTGAACTCTGAATTTATGTTCCAAGTGATATATAGTACCAATTTTAATTCTAAAGGATCTAGAAGTTACTCATATTTAATCATTTATGTTATATATTGAACCAATTTCTCACCCTCTATGAGAACTGCCTCATAAGTTTTATGAGCCTGAAATTTCCCAGTAGGCCATCTCTGTGTGTACCCAACTGCTCTGTGTTACTTGGATCCAGGTGTTCTATTTACACCTTTTGAAGTACCACACAGCTTCCAGTGATTTCAGACCACAGGAGGGTTGTTTGGATATAGAAGTCCTTGTCATTTTCCTAGGGAACTTCCATAGACCCTGGGTCGTTTCTACCCTCTTTTGACCCGCAAGTTTAAAACTGCTTCTAACCCACCAAAGTTGTAAAGACTGCTCCCCAAATCATGTTTTAAGAGTCAGCTTGGGGCTGGGAATATAGTTCAGTTGATAGAGAGCTTGCATAGCATGCACAAGCCCTGGTTTCAATCCCCAGCAGCCCCCACAACCACCACTAAAAAAAAAAGGAACCTTGGGAATCTTCATCTTCTCAGGCCTTCAGCTTAACCTCTTGCTCTTTTCCAAATTAGTGCTGTGTTTTTTTTCTTTTCCTTTTCTTTTCTTTTTTTTTTTTTTTTTTTTGACTCAGAACTGGAAAAATTTCTTAAGTACTCTGAGGCTATCTGTCTTTCACCATAAGGAGAGAAGCAGGAAATGAAATTGCCACCTCCACAGATAAAATTCCAAAGATTGGAAGTGTCCTAACAGCTGAGATGGTTCAGTCCAGCGTCTCCTACTGCTTCTTCTGGCCCCATCTGCTTTAGGGCTTGGGTCCTGGCTTTGGCTTTGTTTTCATTCTCAAATTCTTGGCTTAGCCTGGTGCTTGCCTTGCAATGCTTAAGTAAAATTGTTTAAAGAATACTGGTTCATGTATTAACTCAAGGAGTGGTTTGGAAATCTATGCAGAGTATCTTCTTTGCCTTGGCTTCATATTTATCTGTTCCAATGATTTGCATAAGACTTCATTCTTGTTAAATTTTCCAATGGTATAAGTTGGTAGAAGTGATATTAATTTATTTTGTATTTATTCAGTGTTTTGCTGTTTCACAAATTTCTTACATGATCCTATTTGATTCCAGGAATAATACATACAGAGATAAGATAAATTTCATTTCACTAGAATGAACAACATTCCACAAGTTGACCTAGCTAAGTGAAACAGCAAAAAAGTGAATTCACAAATAAATGAGTTCCAGTAAGATGTTTGAATGAATGGTAAAAATTTGTCACTCTGGGATTTTGTAGGAAGATCCTTGGTTTTGGTGAAAGTTTGCATTAAATGAAAGGGGGTATTCACATTAATTCAAATATATGATACAGGGAGATAGAACAATTGAAAATACAGGCTTGCATTTTCTTAAATCTTTTATTTTATAAGATTATGGAGCTGTACTGCTAAATTCCGTTTTAATATAGGGCTTTAATTACATGTAGTGGAGCAATTCCTAATTTTCTAGGTTTGTAAAGTTTCAATACAAATCTGAAGTAGCATAGGTTCAAAATCCTGATCTCTGGACTACACCAGGGGTGTGTGCCTTACTCCTCCTCAGATGGAATTGGCTAACAACTGAAGAATTAATGGGAATGTATGAAGTGTTAAGTTCAAGCATAAGCAAGATGCATGGGAGACTGAATATGGCCCAGGTACAGAAAGAACAATCAGGGTTGGGAGAGAAGCAAGCTGTAGAAAATGCCTGGGTGGCCAGAAAAAGGGAGTGGGATGTCTAAACCAGCATGGGGCAGGGCTAGAATGAGGTCACTGCTCTACTGAATTAGAAGCAGAAGAATCAAACCAAACACCAGAACTGGTAGTGCTTCCATAGTTGGAAGGAATGCCCCACTTCATTACTCCAAGACCAGTTCCAGTGGAGTGTCTTAGTGAACTATTCACTTGGCTTAGTCTAGCTTTGTCTTCAGAAATGATCACTCCGTGACTTATTTGAAAAAAATAAAATATAATGACTTTGTGGTACTAAGGCAGTTGGGGCAAAAGAGGAGCAGCATAAAAGGTTTTATACTGAATAGACCTGAGTACAATATTGTTCTATGTGAACTTCTGTTCTCTTAAGAATAGAAATATATCCTTTCATTTCACTATTACCAAAATGAATGCTTGTAAAGTAGTAACATCTAAAAATTAATGATAATTCAGTTTAGTAGTTTAAAAAACATTTGTATGCTGTATAGCAGACACTGTGCTTACAAGTCTTTCACAACATAACCCTTAAAGACCTTACAACTTGGTGAACAGACACAAACACAAATGCATAATCTTATTGCATAATCTTATTCCTTTTTCAGTTTGATATCATATCCCTTTGGGCCAGTAAATTTTTCTATTTCAATGAAGATTTTTTTTTTAGGTGGCATATAATATAACATGACATAACATCACAGAACATAGTATTCTAATATCTTGCAATCTCTCTTATTTGACTCACATAAAAAAAATTGTAAGGAGCCTTAATCTGTCTGATGTAGGTAAGTTTTCTGTTTTACACATGGTATTACCAAGAATGCCATGGTAATATTGCTGGAGATTCCAGATGTCTTTCATAGTCAAATCTTAATTGTTGTTTGTTTTTCTATTCTTCAATACAAGAAACCAGAATTCCTTGGAAAAACATGATTCTAAGACTAGGGCAGGAAATATACAAATTAGTCTAGAGCATCTTGCAGCATCAGGAGATAAGAAAACTCTCAAACAAACAAATAAAGCAAAACAAAACCCAAAGGCGGGGGGAGGAACCCAAAATAACTACAATGATGGGGACATACAGAGAAAAAACAAGCCAACCAAAAGCCTAATCACCAATGCTATAACATTTGAGCATCAAAATAAAATGGTATTACATTATATCCTGAAGTACAAAATAAATATTCATAAGTCCAAACTAAACAGGATGACTGAATAAAAAATTAAATAGGGGGACCTCCCTGAGCCCCCGGACCTAATCCCACCCCTTTCCCCGGGGACACAGCGCTGCGGCTTCAGCGCTGCGGCTTCAGCTGAGATTTACCCGGGAGCGGAGCTGCTTGCCTGCCCCTGCGGGGAATTTGGGCCCGGTCGGCGCCATTCTCCAGATTCCCTGGCGGAGAGACTCCATTTTGATCTCGCTGAGCCCCCGGACCTAAGCCCACCCCTTTCCCCAGGGACACAGCGCTGTGGCTTCAGGTGAGATTTACCTGGGAGCGGAGCTGCTTGCCGGCCCCAGCGGGAATTTGGGCCTGGTCGGCGCCATTCTCCAGCTTCCCTGGTGGAGAGACTCCATTTTGACCTCTCTGAGCCCCCGGACCTAAGCCCACCCCTTTCCCCGGGGACACGGTGCTGCGGCTCCAGGGACACAGTGCGGCATCTCCTGGTTGCCTCTGCCCAGAAACATTGATCATTCCCAACCTGGAGGTGGTGAGATAGCGGCTATCTTGGTTCACCACTTGATCAAGCACCTCTCAAACATCTGGTGAGTTACTGGAAATCTGCAGGGACGCTCTGGGTCTTTACAGGAAAGTTGCAATCCCTCTGATTTGCACTACTAGAGGGGAGGATATATGAGCAGCATGGGAAGACACGGGAAGAAAGTGTCCCAAACAAACCTGGATGGTGCATCAGGAGATCCTAAGGACAGCACGGTAGAGGGAATGACAGAAATGGAGTTCAGAATGTTCATAATTAAAATGATCCGAGAAGAGAATGAGGTGACGAGAGAGCAGATTCAGGCTATGAATAATCAACTATTAGAGCAATTTCAGGAAGCAAAAAATCATTTCAATAAAGAGATAGAAGTTCTGAGAAAAAAGCAAACAGAAATCCTTGAAGAAAACAAGGAAATAAAGGAAACAATCAACCAAGTTAAAAACTCAATAGAAAGCATAATTAATAGAATAGATCACTTGGAAGACAGAACCTCAGACAATGAAGACAAAATATTTAATCTTGAAAACAAAGTCGAACAAACAGAGAAGATGGTTAGGAATCATGAACGAACCCTCCAAGAAATATGGGACATCATGAAAAGACCAAATTTAAGAGTTATTGGGATTGAGGAAGGCACAGAGATACAAACCAAGGGTATGAACAATCTGTTCAATGAAATAATATCAGAAAATTTCCCAAATATGATGAATGAGATGGAAAATCAATTACAAGAGGCCTACAGGACACCAAACGCACAGAATTTCAACAGATCCACACCAAGGCACATTATAATGAAAATACCTAAAATACAAAACAAAGATAGAATTTCCAAGGCTGCGAGAGAAAAGCAGCAGATTACCTACAGGGGGAAACCAATACGGATATCAGCAGATTTCTCAGCCCAGACCCTAAAAGCAAGAAGGGCCTGGAACAACATATTTCAAGCTCTGAAAGAAAATGGATGCCAACCAAGAATCTTATATCCAGCAAAACTTACCTTCAGATATGATGACGAAATAAAATCCTTCCATGATAAACAAAAGCTTAAAGAATTCACAAAGAGAAAGCCTGCCCTACAGAACATTCTCAACAAAATATTTGAAGAGGAAGAAATGAAAAATAACAACCTCGGTCACCATGGGGAGGAACCACCCTAAAGAAAGAGTCAATCAAAGGAGAAACAAAGTTAAGCTAAAAACCCTAAAAAAGCTAAAATGACAGGAAATACAAGTCATATCTCAATAATAACCCTGAATGTAAATGGCCTAAACTCATCAATCAAAAGACATAGACAGGCAGACTGGATTAAAAAGAAAGACCCAACGATATGCTGCCTTCAAGAGACTCATCTCATAGAAAAACATGCCCACAGACTAGAGGTGAAAGGTTGGGAAAAAGCATACCATGCACACGGACTGAGTAAAAAAGCTGGGGTTTCCATTCTCATTTCAGACAAAGCAGACTTCAAATCAAAGATAGTCAGAAGGGATAAAGAAGGACATTTCATATTGCTTAAAGGTAGCATAAATCAACAGGACATAACAATCATAAATATTTATGCACCAAACAATGGCGCATCCATGTATGTCAATCAGATCCTTCTCAATTTCAGGAATCAAATAGACCAAAACACAATAATACTCGGAGACTTTAACACTCCTCTCTCACCGTTGGACAGATCTTCCAAACAAAAATTGAATAAAGAAACTATAGGACTCAATGACACAATCGCTAATTTGGACTTAACGGACATATATAGAATATTCCATCCATCAAAAAGCGAATACACATTCTTCTCAGCAGCTCATGGGTCCTTCTCTAAAATAGACCATATGTTATGCCACAAAGCTACTCTTAACAAATACAAAAACATAGAGATACTACCTTGTATACTATCAGATCATAATGGCATGAAATTAGACATCAACGAGAAAGTTAGAAACAGAAACTACTCCAAGACCTGGAGATTAAATAACATGCTATTGAATGATACATGGATAACAGAAGACATTAGGGGGGAAATTAAAAGATTCTTAGAGGTCAACGAGAATAAAGATACAACATATCGAAATCTCTGGGACACCATGAAAGCAGTGCTAAGAGGAAAGTTCATTGCAGAGAGTGCATTTAATAAAAGAATGAAAAGTCAACAAATCAATGACCTCACATTACAGCTCAAAGCCCTAGAAAAAGAGGAACAGATCATCACCAAAAGTAGTAGAAGACAGGAAATAATCAAAATCAGAGCTGAAATCAACGAAATTGAAACAAAAGAAACAATTCAAAAAATTGACGAAACAAAAAGTTGGTTCTTTGAAAAAATAAACAAAATTGATAAACCCTTAGCCACGCTAACAAAGAGAAGGAGAGAGAAACTCCAAATTACTAAAATTCGCGATGGAAATGGAAATATTACAACAGACACAATTGAAATACAAAACATAATAAGAAGCTACTTTGAAAATTTATACTCCAACAAAATAGAAAACCTGGAAGACATCAACAGGTTCCTAGAGGCATATGAGCCACCCAAACTGAATCTGGAGGACATACACAACTTAAATAGATCAATTTCAAGCAATGAAATAGAGGAAGTCATCAAAAGCCTACCAACAAAGAAAAGTCCGGGTCCAGATGGATTCACAGCCGAGTTCTACAAGACCTTCAAAGAAGAGCTTATTCCAATACTCCTCAAAGTATTTCATGAAATAGAGGAGGAGGGAACCCTTCCAAACTCATTCTATGAAGCTAATATCACCCTGATACCAAAACCAGAGAAGGACACATCGAGGAAAGAAAATTTCAGACCCATATCTCTAATGAACATTGATGCAAAAATTCTTAACAAAATTTTAGCAAATCGCATACAAAAACATATTAAAAAGATAGTGCACCATGATCAAGTGGGTTTCATCCCAGGGATGCAAGGTTGGTTCAACATCCGGAAATCAATCAATGTAATTCACCACATCAACAGACTTAAGGTCAAGAACCACATGATTATTTCAATAGACGCAGAGAAAGCATTTGATAAAATACAGCATCCCTTCATGCTCAAAACACTAGAAAAAATAGGGATAGTGGGGACATTCCTTAACATTGTAAAGGCTATTTATGCCAAGCCTACAGCTAACATCATTCTAAATGGAGAAAAATTGAAAGCATTCCCCTTGAGCACTGGAACAAGACAGGGATGCCCTCTTTCACCACTACTATTCAACATCATTCTTGAAACTCTAGCCAGAGCAATTAGACAGACCAAAGAAATTAGAGGAATACGAATAGGAAAAGAAGAGATCAAACTATCCCTATTTGCTGATGACATGATTCTCTATCTAGAAGATCCTAAGAATTCCACCAGAAAACTTCTGGATCTCATTAATGAATTCAGCAAAGTAGCAGGATATAAAATTAATGCTGATAAATCTAATGCATTTTTATTTGTAAGTGATGCATCCTCTGAGAGAGAAATTAGGAAAAGTACCCCATTCACATTAACCTCAAAAAAAATAAAATACTTGGGAATCAATCTAACAAAAGATGTGAAAGACCTCTACACTGAGAACTACAGAACACTAAAGAAAGAAGTTAAAGAGCATCTGAGAAGATGGAAAGATCTCCCATGTTCTTGGATAGGCAGAATTAATATTGTCAAAATGGCCATACTTCCAAAAATGCTATACAAATTCAATGCAATTCCAATTAAAATCCCAATGATGGACCTCATAGAAATAGAGCAAGCAATCATGAAATTCATTTGGAGGAATAAGAGACCCAGAATTGCTAAAGCAATCCTTAGCAAGAAGAGCGAAGCAGGGGGTTTCACAATACCAGACCTCCAACTATATTACAGAGCAATAGTGATAAAAACAGCATGGTATTGGTACCAAAATAGGCAGGTAGATCAATGGTACAGAATAGAGGACACAGAGACAAACCCAAATAAGTACAGGTATCTCATACTTGACAAAGGAGGCAAAAACATGCAATGGAGAAAAGACAGCCTCTTCAACAAATGGTGCTGGGAAAACTGGAAATCCATATGCAGCAAAATGAAACTAAACCCATATCTCTCACCCTGTACAAAACTCAACTCAAAGTGGATCAAGGACCTAGAAATCAGACCAGAGACTCTGCACCTAATAGAAGAGAAAATAGGTCCAAATCTTCATCATGTTGGCCTAGGACCAGATTTCCTTAACATGACTCCCAAAGCGCAAGAAATAAAAGCACGAATCAATGATTGGGATAGAGTCAAACTAAAAAGCTTCTTCTCAGCAAAGGAAACAATCAGCAATGTGAAGAGAGAGCCTTCAGAGTGGGAGAAAATCTTTGCCACACACACTTCGGACAGAGCACTAATCTCCAGAATCTACCAAGTACTCAAAAATCTTTACACCACGAACACCAATAACCCAATCAATAAATGGGCCAAGGAAATGAACAGATACTTTACAGAGAAAGATCTACAAGCAATCAGCAGATTTATGAAAAAATGTTCAACATCACTCGTTATAAGAGAAATGCAAATCAAAACCACCTTAAGATTTCATCTTACCCCAATTAGAATGTCTTTTATCAAGAACACAGGCAACAACAGGTGTTGGCGAGGATGTGGGGAAAAGGGTACACTCTTACATTGCTGGTGGGAGTGCAAATTGGTACAGCCACTCTGGAAAGCAGTGTGGAGATTCCTTAGAAAACTTGGAATGGATCCACCATTTGACCCTGCTATCCCACTCCTTGGCTTATACCCAAAGGACTTAAAATCAGATTGCCTCAGTGATGCAGCCACATCAATGTTCATAGCTGCTCAATTCACAATAGCTAGATTATGGAATCAACCTAGATGCCCTTCAGTAGATGAATGGATAAAGAAACTGTGGTATATATACACAATGGAATATTACTCAGCTATAAGGAAGAATAAAATTATGACATTTGTAGGTAAATAGATGATGTTGGAAACTGTTATGCTAAGTGAGATCAGCCAATCACATAAATCCAAAAGCCGAATGGTCTCTCTGATAAATGAATGATGATGCATAATGCCGGGGGGAAAGATGGCAAGAATGGAGGAAAGATAGCTAGCATAGAGGGAAGGGAGGGGTGGGGTCGGGGTGGGGGGGTAAAATTAATAACAGAGTGTGTGACAGATACCATTGCCCTGTGTAAATGCATGATGCACAGATGGTGTGACTCTACTTTGTGTACAACCAGTGAAACAATAGCTGTACTCCATTTGTGTTCAATAAAAAAAAAAAAAAAAATTAAATAGGGGAAAACAGGCAAATTTCTAATACAAAAGAAATAATTTATGTGCTTAGTCTATGCTCAAGGAGAACTCTATTTTTTAAGTTCATCCTTTGTATAATAACTTCCTTTTAAAGATTACAGCAAGGGGGACTGTGGTTGTGGCTCAGTGGTACAGCACTTGCCTAGCATGTGTGAGTTTGATCCTCAGCACCACATAAAAATAAAAAATAAATAAATAAATAAATAAATAAATAAATAAATGGTATTGTGTCCATCTATAACTAAAAGTATTTTTCAAAAAATGAAGATTATGAGACTGGAGTTGCGGTTCAGTGGCAGAGCACTTGCCTAGTATGTGTGAGGCTCTGGGTTTGATCCTTAGCGCCACCAAAAAATAAATAAATAAAATAAAAATAAAGATTACAGCAAGGAAAAAGCAAAAAAGAGTAACTTTAGGGTGTGGATACCTGACAAACTGCCACAACTAGGTAATCAAGGTTAGCATCAGATGTCCTGAGTCGCAGAGAATACGCACTGTTGACTTGGTGTGATAAGAATATGAATGGTGCTTCACCTTCATGACCATTCTTTTCCAAACTGGTAACTCTAAGCTGACTGTGAAAAAAATTTTAGACAAATCACAATTGAGGGATAGTCTACAAAATGCCTGACCAGTACAGATCCAAACTGTCAAGGTTATTAAGAGCAGGGAAAGTCATAAAAGAATGGTCACAACCAAAAGGAGCCTAAGGGGACATAATGACAAAATACAATATGCTATCTTATATGTGACAAAGGACATTAGAAAAAAAAAAAAGGACATCTGAATAAATTATGGAGTTTACATAAAAACAATGTGATAAATGTACCATACTAATGTAAAGAATTCATATTTGGAAAAACTGGGCATGAAATATATGAGTATATATTCTATACTGGCTCCATAATGATTTGAAAATAAAAATCATTTTAAAAATAAAACTTTTTAAAAAGAAATCTAAGTGTGTGATCCTGTCAGTAGGAAGAAATTCACTTAATTACTTTGGTAATTTGTGAGATCATGTAACATCTGAGATGAGCTCAGTAACTGCATACTGAAGGAATAAATGATTGATGGTTCAGTAAGAGGCATTTTACTAATAAAGTTTTAAGAAAAGATTTGGTAAAAACAAAAGGTAATGAACTGCTTATGGTTTAAATTCATATGAATTCCTTCTGATCCCTCAGGCACTATTACATGTCTTAGTCAAAGCAATGGATTAAATATGTCTTTTCCAACATTGTTGCTATTAGCTGCATGTGACTACTGAGCCCTTGAAATGTGGCTGAACCAGACTGAGATGTGCTGTAAGTGCAAAATACACACTGAATTTGAAGACAAAGAAAAATTGATTAGTATGCAACTTTCATGTTAAAATAATGTTTTGGATATGGGGTTAAACAGTATATTAAATATTTATTTCATTTGTTTCTTTTGTTTTTTCTAGTGCAGCTAATAATAGCCATTCAAAATTTAAAATTACATTTGTAGTGTACACTACATTTCTATAGATAGTATTGGATTAAATGGATCCAGAACCTCAGAAGTTAACAGATTTCTCAAAAGCACAAGAGGTTTTTCTTAGAAACTGCCAGAATCCACTGTGAATTTCTGGGTCCCCATTAGAAAAAAGCTGGAATTGTGCTATATTGAGGTAATTTTTCTGAGATGACTTTGCCACTGTGAAATATTGCCTACTAAGACAAGAGACTTCCTTGATTTTTCTTTCTTTTTTCCTTGAAGATCACACTTAAAAAGGAATGTTAGAAAGCCACTTCTTGAAAGATTTGTGAGAAAATTAACATGTATGAAGAAATAGGTGTGTTTTTATGTTTTTAACGGGGGATTGAATTCAGGAGCTTTACTACAGAGCTACATCCCAGTCCTTTTTGTTTTTCATTTTGAGATAGGGTCTCACTAAATTGCTGAAGCTGGCATTGAACTCATGATCCTCCTGCCTCAGTCTTCTGAGTGCTGAAATTACAGGCATGCACTACCATGCCTGGCTGCTATAGAGCACCTCAAAAAGGGCTTTTATGTCTTTTGTTTTTATGAGCTTTCCTTGAAGTTGATGTAGTTTCCCTAAAATTCTATTTGGAACAACATTTTTACAAGCATAACAATATTCTAAAGAAATATTCACATTACAACAAAGCAGAAAAATGAAATTTGTTAAATTAGTTGTTTGGACCACAGAGGCTATCATACAATCAGGCAGAACAATGAATAGGAGACATCTTACTTTGCTAGCAGTAAATTTCCTCTTGGAGGATGAGTTGAAGAACAGGTTCCAGCTGTGGAGACAATGTGCGCATGGGAGTATTTTTGTTTTTAACAAAATTTTATTTTAAAAATTATGTTCCTTGAGAAGAAAAAAAGGAAAGCCACATAAAATTTTTTAGTTTTACATAAGTAATACAGGAGGTCTAATCATAAGCTCTTAAATTTTACTAATGTTTTCCACTGTAAGCAAGGTACCTCAATTGATTTATTATCACCGTCTACTCTGAGCGGTTCTTAGGAACAGATTATCTAAAGAAGAAATAACCTGTATTTTTAATGTAAACACATTGGAAAATAGGATTTGGGTGAAGTTTGACCCCACTCAGAGGTGTGGGATGTGGGGATAGGATGGTATAAACCTATTACATTATAATATATGATTTGATTATTTATACAATGACATTATGTTGGAATTTCAGGAGATTCATCCTAAAATTGTAGGAAATAACCAGGACCAGTGATCTATATATTTACACATGTAGGAGACAGGAAAAAGCACTGTGACCCAGAAACCCTAAGTTATAGGTTGGGGAGTTGGAGGGACTGGTGTTCTGATCCATCTATCCATCTCTCACAGCAGACAAACCCAAAAAGTATACAGTAATGCATTACTGGAGGACACATAATGCCAGCCTGGGAAAGCACAGGTAGATTGGGTTTTTCTTTAAGCAGAAAGCAATAAATGCACTTATACCCTTTTACTATGCAGTTTCCCACTGAGACCATCCCTCCTTAGCATTATGAATACTGCTTTCATGCTCTGTTACCGACTCTGTCTGAATACTGTTATTTTTGCCTCAAAGGTTCAATATGATCAACTCATATACCTGTGCATAAACTACTGAGCATCTAAAGCAGTCACACTGGGCTCACAGTGTGAATCTCTATTATGTCCTCATGTACATGAAGAACAGGAAACATGCCAGGCTTGATGGCACCCACCTGTAATCCCAGCTACTCAGGGAGCTAAGGCAGGAGGACTGCAAGTTCAAGGCCAGCCTGGGCAACTTAGTGAGACCCTGTCTCAAAATTAAAAAATGACTTGGGATGTAGCTCAGTGGAAAAGCACCTCTAGGTTCAATCCCCAGTACCAAAGTTCCCCCCTCCCTCCCTGCCCCCTCTCAGAAACAAAAACAAACAAACAAACAAATCAGGAAATGTTCATCTGATTTCTACATCTGTGCAGGATAAATAGGTTTATCACTCTGCCCTGGCAGAGGCCATCTCAGTTTTCCCCTTTATTCCAGCCCTGAAACAAATGCCATGTTAAAGAAGCAGAGAGGCTCTTGCTGCATTAAGCCAGTCCTGCCGTGCTTGGCTGGAGAAGCACATCGGAAATAATTTAGCACTCAGCAGCTGCAGGAGCAGAGGTTCCTGCCAAGGGCCCACGTTTGAGTCTTCTCCTCTACCAAGCAGTAGCTAGTTCATCCCCGGGGCACCCAGCCACATTGTAGAGAGAGCAGGTCTGGTGATGGTTGGGACAACAGGGACACACAGCCCCTTTAACAAGACACTACTATGAAATATAGGTTGCACCATTAACAGTGTTCGAGAATTGAACCATTGGCAGCTGAAAGGATACAGGGAATGGTCCATTTAAATAATTGTACAGACAGTGATCAAATACCAAGTTCTAAATACATTATAATAAGCAGAATATGATCTAAAATACTTGCTTCTAGGGTGGTTTCTAAGTAAGACTCAATTTTAAATAAATGGAATCCTGGAACTCAATTTGTTTTCTAATTAGAAAATAAATAAACAGTCCACCATTTCCTATCAGATCTCAGGGTGGTTTCTTGGAGCCAAACAGGCATCAATCATTCCTAACACAGGGTAATCAATGGATTGGAGTGTGGGGGTGGGGAGGTAAGATCTATGAAATACTCTCACTCATATCCTCCCTAATTTTTCACCCTCAATCTCATCTAGATCAGATTGTGATTTCAATACCAAATGCTATTCACTATGACATTATTGCAGGCTAGTACAGTTTTTATTGGAAATGGCAGCTCTTTTTCCAACAGACCCCTTGGCTTCCCTTTGTGGCAATCTGGGTTTTTGTTTGTTGTTTCAGCCTAAGGGGTTAAAATTCATTTTAAATAACAGCATGATGGATGCAATTCTTCCTTTCACTGCCTCAGGAACAGTTTGGCAATTTGCATTTAAAGTCACAGAATCTATTAGGACTTGAGAGCAAATTTTATTATAATCAGACTTATTTTAAGATGCAGGGGAAACGAAACTGGCTATTTAATACACACTAAGCTAATACAGTATGTGGCAGTCAAATTTTTTAATGCTAACAAGAGGTTAATTCTGTAATATTTAAAATAGATGACAATGTTTTTGTAGTCAACATGTTTTAAAAATCTGCATACATATTTTTTTAAGGAAAGTAAAGCCTTGGAACACCTTGTGGTCTTGATCTCTTAGAAGTTCTAAGGAATGCATTAGCCAATTAATAAAAATCCCTTCCTTTGAAAGCCTTTGAAAGCCAACATTTGTGGAGAACAGGGAACATCAGTTAATTACATATTAGGGATGATTCCTTTGTTCATTGTGTGAAAGTGGTTTCTAGCAGACATTTTTATATTCCCATACACAATATTTATCTTCTGAAAACCAAACTAATTCAAACAAGCCAATGTGACCTTTAAATAGTGTTCTTTTTTCTGTTTCTTGAAAAACAATTTAAGGGGTTTCATTATATAAGTGGGCTTTTCCCTTTTTCCTATTCTTCAAAAGATTTTCTTTCATCTTCATTTTCTTTCTCTCAGCTACAAAATGTGCTCAGTACAGGCCTATCTGTCAACTACAAAAGGGAGGAGACTCCTTCTGTTTCAGCAGGTATGAATCCCAATAGCTGCTTTAATCTCCAGAGAGATCACTTCTGCTGTGCTTAATAAAACCCAACACTTGAGTTATCAGAGTCATTAGGAGAAAGAAGCATGATTGAAGAAGGAAAACCTTAATTTATTTTGATGTCATTTATAATTATATCATTTATTTTCCCAATGGACTCTCTATTTTTCTATTACCTTTCCTTTTTTTCTTTTAGAATATTTTGGAAGCAAAATACCTCATATGAGAAAAGAAGACCAAGAAGCAACAAAATGAAAAATCATTCCTTCAGAAACCAAAGGAATTCTATTACCAGGTGATTAGCACAAGTTAGGACCAGGATGCCATTCTTCCCTAAATAAGTGAGATCTCCGTGAATATCATTGCCACTTTAATTGTTTTCCCCCTCAACTAACTTGAAGCCTATTTGTTGAGCCACCGTGCCCTGTGGCATAATACAAAAGAGATCTGAGTTTGATAACGTAAAAGGACTACAAGTCCTTATAAAATACATCTTATAAAGCTAAAATCAGAAATTCAGTATTACATTAGCACACAATAACCAGGCTTAAATAATTAATCAATTCTAATTAATTATCATTTAAGGAACTAAAAACTAACCCTTTTAAATGGATTAATTGAAAATGCAAAATAGCCTAAAAAGTACTACCATTACGTATGTAAGGAAGTGGATTTCAATGGCTCCTCACTAAGGTCACCTATGAATTCAGTGGGTTAAACTATGGGATAAGGCATCCCCCTGATTCATTCTCTCTCTCTCTCTCTCTCTCTCTCTCTCTCTCTCTCTCTCTCTCTCTCTCTCTCATTCTCTCTCTTTTTTCTTTCTCTTTCTTTTGGTACTAGGGATTGAGCTACTGAGCTGCATCCCCAGTTCATTCATTTCATTTTTTATTTTTGAGACAGGGTCTTGCTAAGTTGTTAAGGGCCTCACTACATTTCCCAGGCTGACCTTGAATTTGGCAATCCTCCTGCCTCAGCCTCCTGAGTTCCTGGGATTACAGGCATGAGCCAGTACTCAGGCAGCTATAGCTCCTATACTGATGATCAATTTATATGATTAAAACAATGGAATCATATTGTCTGGGAATTTTTGAATTGGATAAAACCCTGAAAACTCATCTACAGTCTGGAAGCTTTTTACTTGGGTTCCTAACTTCCTAAACATATAAGCAGAAATGTTCACAGGCATTCTTCTGGGAAGAGCATGTTTAGTTTTTACCAGATATTCTAAGAGAGCTATGACCCAAGAAAATGTAAAAATTATTGATTTAGTTTATTCTTCATCTCTGTAAGAATGTGCTATATAATAACAACATACATTACTGTATAATAATACATAAAAATGTATAAGACTTCTTTTCTAATATGCCAGGCTCATCCATCAATTGATGATCGTTCTGCATACAGTCAGCCTGTGCTGTGTATATAGTTTTTTCAATGCATTCAAGGAACAGAATCAGAAACTCGGAAACACAAAGCAAAATTTCCTTTAATTTGCTCTTGGTTTCCTAGGTCAATTATTTTATTATAGCTATGTAGATTAAAATGAAAATGTTTATTCTTTAGACATCAATGTTAGTTTTTAATCTCTATTCCACATGAAAAATGTATTTAAAAGTTCATTCTTATATTTTTTCAAAAATTTTCAGTGCATTATTAAGGTGTGCAGTGCTATAATTTCTAGTGCTTGTGACTGGAATAAAAAATGTGAATTTTATTGAGGAGTGAGCTGGAAACCTGTAAAGATTGTGGGTGACATATGTACCATATGGAAAACATTGTTCAAAATTCAAATTGTACCTTTCAAGTGTCTCTCACATCTCAACATGGTTTTGTTTTTCTTAGTACAAAAAGGTCAGATCACTGGTATTGGCTGTTTTTTGTCAGAGTTTGACATCTGCACCACAAGAGTCTGTTTTTGTTTTGTTTTCCTGCTTCTACTTCTGCTGTTTGCTCTCCCTTTCTCACCAACCTCCCTGCTCCCATGAGCTCTCCCCTTCCTGATCAGTTTTCCCATCCAGAAGAACCAAACAAAACTTCTAATGGCATGGAGAAGTCAACCAATGTAAACTATCCTGATAATTAATGTGAAAAACAACAAAAGCAAAAGTAATTACAATCTAAACACACAGTGAGTATCCTTTATCCAAACTGATTAGGACCAGAAGTTTTGGAGAACACTTTCAGATTTTGGACTATTTGTGTATCATATACATCTGAGTCACATAACCTGAAGATAATTTCAAGCGATATTTATTTGTGTGCCCACGTTGACTGGCCCATTGCCTGGGATCAAGTGTGAAATTCTCCACTCGTGGCATCATGTCAGTGCTCAAAAAGGTTCAGATCTTGGAGCATTTCAGATTTCAGGTTTTCTGATTAACAGTATTCACACTGTAATAAAAAAAAGTCAAAGATTCCTGGTAATCTGAAACTACAAGTGTGTGTGGGGGAAATCCTACCTTTTAAATTTATGTAAAATGTACAGAGAATGAACTAGCATGCAGAGTAGATGGCCACAAATGGTGGTAGAGTTTTAAGTCTAGTCAAGGAAAAGCCACATGTTTGGTATAGTTTGATATAGTTGAAGCTAGGTTCACTGGCAAAAAGAGAAAGGCGTTGTAAGTGCCTCTTCTTTTATATATATGTACTACACTGATTTCAGCACTGATAACATTCCTGTGTGGCTTCCTTTTTCAGTAACAAACCCATTTCTCTAGCCTGTGGGAATCAGAGGTACTTGACAAGGAGAAGTTTGACCCTGGTGTCCCTCCCACTGGGATTTCAACTTTTATATGTTAACTTTCTTCTGTACCAGTGATTCTTAAACTTTAGCCAGAATTAAAATCACCTAGAAAGGATAGATCCCTGAGCTCTGTTTCCAGAGTTTCTGATTCAGAAGTCTGGGGTGAGACTGAAACTTAATACTTCTAACAAGTTTCCAGATGGTAAAGATGCTGCTAGTTGAGGATAACACTGTGAGTACCTGTGTTTCATATCAGAATTTGACAAACTCTTTCTTAAAAGCACCAGATAGTAAATACTTCAAAGCAGCCAGAGACAATATGTAGACAAATGGATGGGGCTGTGTTTTGATCCATTTATTTCTACATGCTAAAATTTGAATTTCATAAAATTTTCAAGTCATAAGATTTTTTTTCTTTTTGATGATTTTAACATTTTAAAACATTAAAACCATTCTGAACTTGCAGGTCATATAAAAATTAGTGGCAGACCATATTTGGCCTGTAAACCATACTTTGTCAATCTCCCTAATGCATAATGGAGATGCAAGGGCTCCTCACCTGCCTAATTTGAGGCATGGTTATCTGTTTTTCTCCCTGATTCAGCCTGAGTCTAATGGTTTACTCACTATAAGATTCTTACCAGCAGGTTGGCTGAATTCTGGTTGAGCCACCCTGCTCACTATTGTTATTCCTAAGTATGCTCATCCTGGTATTCTTGCTTCTTAACTATTGCTTCAGCATCTCTGAGAGCATGTATGTGATCATATGTAGTAAAATCAGTTAGTTGTCTGTCTAGCTTTGAGGCTTCCTGCTTTTGGCAACTATACACCAATTTTCCTTTAGGGAGCTAATTAATTGCACTGATAGTAGCCTTGCAATTTGGGAAGGTTAGACTAATCTGAGCATCTGATTTCTCCTGGCCATTAGTTCAGGAGTGCGTACTTGACCTTGTTCAGGCCAATGGAATGTGAAGTGATTTTTACTGGAGATTTATGGAAATGGAGTTTAGATATTCTTCATTGGGAGCTAATAAAGAGATACCTTTTCTTGCTCTGGACTTTATGGTGAAGGGACAAAATCTGGAATTGTTGCATCCACAAAAGCTATGATGAAAAAAATAAGGATGAGACAAAAGAAAACACAGGGAGAACAGATCTGAGAAAACTATATAAATCGACTACAGTCTTGTTATAATGTGAACTGGATCAAGCCATGCCTGTTGGATTATGAGGCAATGTTCAGTGATTTGAGTCAATATATAATCTTTTATTAATAAAAATTAAGGTTATTTATTTTTTAAACTGAGACTGAAATTGTCCTAAACAGTGGAATTAATGTAATCTAGAATGAACATAATGGAAAAGAAAAATAAGGAAGTATCAGAATACTTGTATTCTAATTTCAGATTGATGAATTATTAACTCATCTCTGAAATACTATGGGGCCTCAGGTCAAGTGAAAACAGATTAGAATAATGGGTAGCACCCATGTTCAGATGAAGCTACGATGGTGTGAATATCCTGAAAATCATATATTAAACTTAATCTTGAGTGAAAATAGTGTTAGGAGGTGGGGCCCAAAGAGAGGTATTTAAAGTCACACGGACTTCATGCTCATGAATGGATTAATGCCAATTATAAAACTGCTTGAGGATGCAAGTTGCATCTCTTTTTCTCATTATCGTTTCTTTCATAGCCCCTTTGCATTCACCATGGGTTGTACAGCAAGAAAGCCCTCACCAGATGCCTTCCTCTCAACCTCAGACCTCCCAGCCTCCAAGAGCTAATAAATTTTTTGTCATAAATTGCTCAATATTAGGTGTTCTGTTTTAGCAGCACAAAATGGACTAAGGTGGAACTATCATGCAGAATTCAAAGAATTGCTACCCAAATGGGACTCCAAAGCTCTTACATTTTTTTTCCTTCTGTGACCTCAAGGGATTATCTAGCTTTGAAGATCAAAGTTTGAAAATAACTTGACATGCTGATCTGGAGGCTGGAATTCAAGTCAAGAACGTGGGTTTGGTGTTGAACAGATATGGGTTCTAGCCTACTTCCCTCATTCACTCTTTATCTGACCATGGATAAGTTACTTAACTTACTAAACTTATTGAGCTTCATTTGCCCCTCCTATAAACAAAATAGTAACCGTATCAGCCTTGTTGAGTGATTTCCAGGACTAGGAGATGTCATACTGGAAATTTTCTGCACAGTTCCTGACTGTGAGAGCTCAAATGTAAACTGTGATTAAAGTTCTTTATAAAATTCTTTGATTTAAGCAAGAATCAAAAAATTTCATAAATCTTTTTTCCCTCCTTTTCTCTCTGGTGGGATATACTTCAATTAGTCATTACACCCAGGAACAGGGGATAAAAGGAGAAGCAATTAAACCTTTTCTATGCTCTTAATTACCACTAATTTAATGAAACTCTAGGTGTGGCTGAATAAAATGATTTCTACCAGACTATTACATCAAAAGTGCATTTGGGGAGCAGGAATTTCCAAGGCAAGCTGGCAAGAACAATAAACATCCTTTGATTCCTTTTCACATGTTGTTTTTCATTAGGGAATGATGACCTATGACTTATCTAGAAATGTCTGGATACTTTGAGGGGTCTTTCAGAAACTGTCTTCTTATGAAAGAACTTAAACATATACATAGTGTCTGAAAATACAAAGCATAATACAAAGTGGAGTTAGATGTCACTTTAGACAAGTCTGGAATTTTCCAGTATTTAAAATTATCACTAAGCTGTTGCTTAATTTTATAGTTTTCCCTTTCCTAGTAAGAAGATGGGAAACAATCAGCTAGCCACTTGTTATCGAGGATGACCCTAGAAGGGACACTTCCCATTGAGCACTTCCTGGATTCTCCAGTGGGCATAACATAATACTGCATGACCATAAGTGTCTCTGGGGAGCTTGCATGTCTTTAATGCATGTTTAATACAGTTATTTTAGCTTCAAGCAACAAATCAGTGTTCAGTTAATTTAGAGGGTAAAAGGAGGAAGAGGAGGAGAAGAAAGGAGAAAGAGATGAAGGGGAATAGAAAGAGAAAGAGGAAGAAGAAGAATTCTAATTGAAATTACTGAAATGAAAAAAAATGAATAGAAAAGCTCTTGAGTGTTTTCATCAGAGTGCTCCCACTAATGCATCTCAATTGCATTTATCTCAGGCCTCACTCTATCTTGAAACTACATCTTAAGTATGTAGGAGAAAGAATCTGACTTTCTAGGTTGGTCAGTGTCACCTAACCCTGGAAGAATCAGTCCTATGAGGGGTTATTCTTGTAGAAATAAGAAAACAAAGCCAGGCTCAGGTTCAGCATAGGTAACTAGCTTGTACAGAAGGAAAAGTCCATTTTTTGTTTAATTCAGTCAAACTGAAATATTTTTATTTGCTAAGGCAAAATTCAGTACTGAGCATTTGATGACCAAGCCAACCAGATGGTTCATTGCTTATATGTTCAATACCTTATATACACAGAATTGATAGGAAGATAGAATCTGCTTAAGATACTCCTTATGGACTGTGTAAAGCTAATAATAGATACTTGCCTGGATGGTAATGCAAATCTGTAATCCCAGAGACAGGAGGCTGAGGCAGGAAGGTTGCAATTTCAAGGCTAGCTTCAGCAACTTAATGAGTGAGCAACTTAGCAAGAACCTATCTCAAAAAATAAAAGGAACTAGAGATGTGGCTCAGTGATTAAGCACCCCTGGGTTCAATCCCTGGTATCAATAGATTAAATAGATAGAGATTAGATAGATAGATAGATAGCAAGCAGATACTTGATGACTTTCAAGAATCATCTTAGTGCCTATTATTCAGAGAAATCATTCTAACATATGATCACCAATAGCAATAGCAAATGTAGATTATTTACAAAATTGAGCCCTCTCATGAATCCCCTTTGCCATACCACTTAGCACTATAACAACTTGCCTACCTCTAAGCCTAGGAAGCTTCTCCAACTTAATGATGTTGAAACTTACTCCAGCAATAAGAGAGGTAGGCCTTGTCCTGGTGGGTGGGTGGTGGGAGGGACTCCATCTAAACTCAGTTTTCCATAAGAACTTAAATCCTTCCTCTTCAGGTGCTGAAAAGCTAGTGTGTCTTCTTATTGCCCTAAACAACATATTGGCTCTCATATTCAACCCGGAAAAAAAGAACAAGGGGTTGGGGATGTAGCTCAGTGGAATAGTACTTGCCTAGGATACACAAGACCCTGGGTTCAAACCTCAGCCCCACAAAAAGAAATAAATAATTAAAATTGTCCTACCTTGGTCTTTAAAAAAAAAAAAAAAAAAAGGAAGAGCAATGAGGGCATCATCCCTTTTCTGGAGCATAGTTGTGCATAAGCCAAACCACACCCTTCTGAAGGTTGCGCAGTAATGGGCTACTCAAGTATCAGCCCACGTTTCTGTCTGTTCTTTCTCATCTTCACTAAGTCATGTAATTCATCTTAATTCTGGACACTGTGCCCAACACGTAGCAGTGTCTGAAGTCATATTTAGAAAGATTATAGAAGTCACCAGAATAAAGGTACAATCAGAATTGCTCCAAATTTCTGGTTTGGTTTCCTCAGCAGTCAGGGTAATGACTGCTCAAATTCTTAAGAGAAAGATAGTTCTATGGCAGGATAGTTCTCTGATGTGCTTTTGCAGAAGTTCCAGGGATGTGTGTGTGGGGGATGGAAGAGCCTCATAAAAAAAAACATGTTCTTCTCTTTCCATAGAAAATGTGGGACATGAGTACAAAAGAACAGCACATTGATTCAGGGTTCTGTTTAGAGTCAGGGTAAATTTCTTACAAGTATGATAATCTCGTCACCATTATTCGAGAAAATTAATGTTTTCTACCTATCTACTCTATAGCCCAAATCTTAAAATCCCTACTCTGATTAGATTTCTACTTCTCAGGATGCAAATTCTTTACTATCTACCTGAACTCTTTGAAGGGAAAGACAGCATAGTGATCAGAAACTTTGGATGCAAATTGCTTTGCCGGCTGCCCAGCATTCGAACCACTTTCTGTATATGAAGATTCTACCATTGTGTGAATCTTGGTAGAAGATAGGACCCTTTGTCCCTTATGGAAACAAAGTGGACCAGAAATGCCCTCTTCACCCCTGAGCAGCTAGGCACTATCACAATATCTGAACTTGACCAACAGAAATTGCCATTGAATAAATTAAAATTAGTCCCAATTTTCCACTCCATCCTGTCTTCATAACTGACACTTTACACTATTTTCACTAAAGGTAGGATGATTTTCATAGGACATGGGGATTGTCATTTGACTTGTTTTGTCAATGGAATGTTAAGGGATCATGTTGCAGAGGTTTGAAATGTTTTTATACAGCTTGGCTTGCTACCGTGAATTTCTGCCATCACCATGAAAAAAAATGTTAGGTAACCCAGTGATCTAATAATAATGAGAGAAAGGAGTTCAGATGATTCTGCTCTGAAGTTTGAGCCAAGCACAGTTTTATTAGCTAACTTCCAATTGACCCACAGATACATATGCAAGGATAACATATTGTTAGTTTAAGTCACTGATATTGGAGTGACTTTTTAAATTCAGCACTAATGTGATAACTTGATTAATACTAATGTGGAAAGCATTAGAATGATACCCTCAATTTGGGGACTTCAAATCTGTAGCTCTTGATGCACAGGACCAGAGATGAAATAAAACTTATTTCATCTACAGAGATTTCACATTTGGGTTCATGCAGTAGAGTCGCAGTGAGAAGGTTCAGCATGTAGCAGTGACATTAATTTGACTGAGGTTTTAACTATCTAGTCTCCCTATATTCTTGTCTGATTTTCCTCAGATGTTAGATAACTGAGATATGAGATAACTGATATCCTTCCCACAAATTTAGTTTCTGTTTAATTTAACTTGGGTCAGTAATATTATTTGCAAGGAAGGGCTACCTGAATTAGCCCTTATGTTTCATTGGCAATAGAGGATTGGGAAAAGCACAGAGCAAAATTTTCCAATAGTGGAGAAAGCAGGGTCCACTGTTCTGGTGGCAGTGTAAGAAGAATTTCTCTATATATAGATAGGATTTTCATTTTATGCCTTTAAGGACTGTCATTGATCTTTGTGATCATTTACAGCATGCTAGTAGTGGAGTAGATGGAATAGACTATGATTAGAAAGAAATGATCAAAGGGTTTTAAACAGTATACTGCATTCCTCGCCATCTGCAAGCTAATAAATTGTACCTCATTGACACTTCTGTTCATTATCTAATGGCTGATATTTAGACATTCTTCTCATATGCTAAGAACTAGTGAGGGGGGCTCAGTGGTAGAATGCTTACCTAGCATGTATGAGGTACTGGGTTTGATCTTCATCACTGCACAAAAATAAATAAAGTACTTTATAAATATATATATATATTTTAAAAAAGAACTAATGAATAACTGAAATAAGTCATTAAGTGAAAAGATTTCCATTGATAGGCATAAAACTAAACAATCCACTTCATATTGACTGTTGTATGGCACACCCCCACCATTAACCTTATTTTAGTAATTTACATGCTTAGAGAAAAACATTTTTTAAATGTTCAATGCCAAACTTACCTACTAAAAAATCATTTATGCACAGATTTTCTACTTTTTTTAAACTACTTTTTTTTTTGTGGGGGGGAGGTCTTGCTCTTGAAAATGCTTGCTTTTCAAAAGTCTCAAAATGTATCTAATTGGGTGGTATAATAAATTGCAGATTCTCCAGTATTTTATAAGGTATGTAAAGTGAATGGAGATGTTTGCCATTATTGTCATAAACCAGAAAATCATGGAAATTTATAGAGCTGAAATCTTTTTCCATGTAATCCCAGATAGATGCATTTAATTTCACTTAAGATAGATGGAAGAGAATTGAGTTTCATCACTCAAAAAATAAACTAATTTACTTGGCATTGATTTTTATATTTAATGCAAGGCATTTATTTCTGGAAATTGGATCACACTCACTTTATTGTATATGTAAAACTTTCATTGACTAGTATATACATTTTTAGTTTATTGTCTTTTGCCTTTACACAAAACCCTTGGCAGACTATTCTTAATGCATATATTTTGGAGATAACTGAGTCTGTTTCTTGTCAGTTCTAAATGTAAATTATTTGCTTTTCTTGATGGTTGAAAACGCTTGAAGTCAGGGCATTAGAGGGTAAATTTAGTCCATTTGTGCTTCTTCAAAGAATTAAGAATTTACATGATAGATGGAAGTTTACTAAATCCTGTTCACATTCTGGATTTCCAAAGGAGTGGCCACCCTTTAAAGACTTTTAATTCAAATTAAACATTTAGTTTGAGAAAATAAGTCTGGAGAAAGTAAAAAAAAAAAGGAGATAAAGAAACAAATTCAGAGAGAAAATGTCAAAGACCTTTCGTATCTCATGGAAGTAAAACAAAAAGGAAAAAATCAATAAAGCAAGCTGCAATAAGAGTCTGATGGTCTGAAAATATCAAGCATGCATAAAAAAAGGTAGGGCACGAAATTCCAATGTACACAGTTGCCTTTTATATTATCATGTATTTCTGTTATGAGTATATATATATTTTTACAAAGAAAAAATCAGTTATTCCCATTTCCTAGGTAAAACCAATATTAGTTCATTGGTATATGAATGTATGCATATGCACATATACATGCTCATACATCAATGTTTTACACTAAGGGATTACACTCCATAATTTATATTATGTGTATTCTTTCAAAAATTTACTTCATTATATACATTTAATGGTTGTATAAATATTCCATTTTGTAGGGTAAAAAAAATAATGAATTCTATCAAAAATTTTTTTGAAGATTAATTTCCTACATTTATTACTAAAACAGAGCTATAGCCCTGGGGCACTCTGAATAATCAGAAGTAAGTGGTTGACTATTTTGTCTGCATGCTCTATGAATGTTTCCTTCTGAAGTAACTACTGGTGTAATCACAGAATGTCTTCTGTAACTCTTCAGAAATTACAGTGAGCTTGCACCATTTTCAGGGTACATTTCACAAATGAAGAACTTACAGTCATGATGGGGTTTTCAAGAACATATCTGGCAAAAATATACATAATGCTTTACTCTCCAAGAGTTCTTTGTTCATGTTTAAGTAACTGCTAAGTGAGGACCAGTGAAGAACAATTTGTGCTACAAATACAGGATGTTTTCAGAGCTGGGAAGGCTATTAGAAATTTTCTAACCTAAATCTGGGGAGTTAAGGAGACTTACCACTAAGTTCTGTACCTACCACCTGGACTGTGGCTCCAAGAGTCCACCATTTCTCATCACATATACGGAAAAGGCGAACTATATTCACTTTCTTAAGCTGAAGTTCTATTCTTCACTCCTGTTTTCTCATAATGCCTTTCAGCATTTGTGTTGTAACTACAACCATATATGCTTTATTGAAAGGAAAAAGTGGTAGTAGAAAATGCAACATTTTAACTCAATTATGTGAACAAGAATACTAAAGAGGATGTACTCATATTTATTCTAAAAAAAATTTTAAGAATTGGGGACTTATTTTAGTTGTAAAGCTCAACAAGTTTTTTTCCTGGGAGCTAATTTTTTTTCCCCCTGGACTTCTGTGACTAATTAAAAGATGACAAATTTGGAGGAGAAAAGGTCCCTAGGGACAGATTAGACTGTGTTAATAAACTTAAGTAGGAAAAAAACAACAACAAAAAAACCCTCTGTGGAATTGGTGATAACATGACTCAGGTAACTGAGAGGTTTTGCAAAGTCCACTGATCACACATGCCAGCACTACTAGCTCACCAGCATCTTCTTATGACCATTTGTTTCCTTGTAACTCCATTGGGTGTGATATGCAGTGTCCAAGATCATCTATCATTTTGTTGGACTTCTTCACAGCCCCTCGTTTCCTGGCTGAGTTATTTATGTAACATTATTCCACTTGGGAAGGCCCAGCTGTTAAAGTTTTAGAATCAGGAATAAGAACACATTTTTATTAGATCTTTCATCTTGTCTAGTGTGTTTTTCTTGGTTTAAATAATGATAACAGCATGCTAGTTCCTCCACCGTAACTCACTCCCTTGTGCATGCTTTTGGAAGGGAGAATGCCCTTTTTGTACTTGGGTTCCAGAAGGGGGCTTATGTCAAACTAAATAAGAAACCAATATGTGGGATTATATAATGATGGTGAGTTTGAACTCAAGCAATGGGGTGGGCACTGCAAAACAATAGAAGTAGGATGCAGAGGTGGTAGCAAGAGGGAGACATAAGAGAGAATTTAGAAGAAAGTTTTGAGATGAAGGAATGTGGTACTGCATAGAAATAAAGGGAAACCCAGAAGTAGGTTTGGAAGGAAAATTAAAGAAATTAAAATGTATTTGGCATGCATTGTTTGAGTTTCTGGGAGGAAATCCAGGCTGAAGTCTTCCAGGGCATGATGACTTTGTCATGTGTCAACACGGTTATCCTGTACCACGTTTCCTAGAATTGCCTTCCCTATAAGGTTCTGATTAGTGTGAACTACAGGAGAATCCTGGGTGAAATTTGTTCAGCAGAGGTGAAGCAGCATTTGTGGTAGCTCACACATAATGACACAGATCTGCTGACTAATCTTATTAGCATGAGGCAGTTATGGGACTGCAACTGACTACTTTGCCCTCCAGCTGTTCTGACTCCTAGGCCAAGTGTTTAGCTCCAAGATGAAGGACACTGACTTCTTTCTGTATGACACTCACAGAGTCAAGATTAGAAAGCAAAGCAAAACAAAAACTGACAGGGTTCAGTCTACCCTAAAACTTTTACCTTTCCTTTCTCAAAGATCTGTCCTGTGGAGTTTGGATCCAACATTAGACACAAAGACTGGAGCTTTACAGACCAGAACAGCTCTTAAAGTTTACAAGGTCAAATCCTTTGCACAAGTCAGGCTTTTCTATGGCTCAGAACCCTGATTTTCTTTCCAACTTATATTCTATGTCTCACTCAGTACATTTATTCTCTATGCTAGTTTTCTATCCATTTCTTCAAGTCACAAGCTCTTTCCTGTCTCTAGGTCTTTGAAAACTTCTTTCCGCCTCTTTGCTCATTTCTTTATCTGCAATAAATGTTCGTCTAACCATCAACTTTATGTGCTGGCCTCTCTGACCATGACATTTAAATCATTGTTCAGTTTTGTTTCCTTTAGAGTTCTTATTTTAAGTTGTTTAAGAGTCTCCACTAGAATCCAGGTTCTCTGAGCTGATTAGTGTGAACTACAGGAGAATTTGTTTTATTCCATATTGAACACCCTGACCTTGCACTATCTGGCACATGTCATTTCTCACAGGATTCATCTAGGAATAGAATGGGAGATATGGAGGACTCTACCCTGTGGGTCAGAAATGACAGAGGAATTAATTTTCTATTCTTTGGAAAGACTAAAGATTAACCTGAGAACTTCCTGTTCTTCAAGTTAATGCCTAGGAATTCAAGGACTATCATAATAGTATTTAACATGATATTTGTTACATGTTAACAGATTTGATTAGATTTCCTCAAAAATCCTTGCAACAGAAATCCTGAAAAATAAAAGCAATTCAACTACCATTATGGTTATAGAATTGTTACTATTATTTTGACCTTTGATTCACTTAAAGGTTAAAAATGGCAGCACATTCATAGATCTGAACATTTACTTATAAAACCAAGTTTTAAGGAAAACTCATCCAACTTTATCACCTTGAGTGCTCTATAGCTTTCATTGAACACTGTGAACTCAAAACTGTATTTTACAAGTCACAATTCTCTCATCATTTTCTAGAATTTACTAGAAATACTATTTGTGTCTAATATTAGTTCATCAGCAAGTAGATTGGTAGTTCCAAAAGGGAGACAAGAATTTAGAAGATTGAAAAGTGGTAGTGTTAATAAAGATAAGGAAGTGCAGAAGGAAAAATAGAAGGGAAGCTGAAGAATTCTATTTGGCATACTGTGAGTTGCTGGGAGGAAATGGGGCTGAAAGGTCTTACAGGGCGTGATAACTTTGTCAGGTTAACATGGTTAGGCCACATTTCTTAGAATTGTCCTCTCTGTAATGTTCTGCTTAGTGTGGACTTTGATTGAAATCTGATAGTATTCCTATCAAATAAAATCAAAAGAAAAATACTATCTTCTGCTTTTCAATACAATCAGCATTTTCATAACTTTATGTATTTCCAAGGTTAAATCTTTTGGTTTCTTCATGATACCTGCAAATCACTTTCTTTGTATGTGGCCACTACAAAGATTCTTTGATGTTGGCCTTCTTGAAATCCTTCGTCTTAAATGTTTATTTTTAAACATTTTAATACTTTCATTCATTACTTTTCCAGTATATAACCTAGAATGAATAGTTGGGTATTTAGGCTGATAAATTACAGATTTTCATACTTTGGGAGCCTGCCCTAGACACTCACACATTTGTTCCTAGACTATTCCCTTTGTCAAATGAAGCTTGAAGAGTAGTTTCTGGATATTACAGTTCTTGAATATTCGCATCCTCTATGAAAAGTGAAGGAATTTACTCTTATTTTCAAAATTTATGTTTTTGACTCCCTGCACCCCCAGATGATTCTGTTGTGATGGATATTGATGTAAAAACTCTGAACTGAAATTGGTTTAAAGCAGTCATTTTGAGTTCTTTTGACTTAAGAAATAAAAAAAAATTGAGTGATTTTCCCAGAAGGTCTTGTATCAATTGATAGTTTTAATGGAGCAGGAAGGTTTACAATGTGTACTGAGGAAACAAACTATGCATTTTCCTAGTCATATCTGAATTATTTTTTGAGTTCTAAACCTACCTGGAAACAAAGTGGTGAGATTCATTTGATAAGGTAAAGAAATTTTTCTAGGAATTGGTTTAATAAAGTTTGCGTTGATTCAATTCTAGGGGAAAAACAGTACTTAGAACATGTTCTCCAAAGTAAAGCACAAAACTTATTCAATAAATTGTATGTAATGGCTGAGTATTCTGATGAACACTCCTCACAAGCAGATTTTGGACTTGGAATGATAGCTACTTGCCAGCATGTTTGGGTATCTGAAGGGTCTTATTTGAGAACAAGATTAAAAATTAACTATCAGTAATTAATAATTGTCAATTTTACTAAAAACCAGATTTCAACTATCTCTGGTGGAATTAAAGATTTCATATTCAAAGCAAACCACCCAAGTCACTTAAGCTGCTAGAAGAAAAGGCAGTGAGATAGATTGAACATTTTAAGATGAAAACCAATACAAAAACTACCATCCAAAACCTAATCATGGCCAGCCATGGATTAAAATGTAGTTTAAAATAGAAAATCTCTCTATTACCACCTTACTACAAAGGTGACAACTTCAACTTTTTAACCTCTAAAAACTGGTTTCACTCATCTGGCAAAAAGACCACACTAAGAGGCTCTTGAAAGTTCATTTTAATTTTTATTACACACCAGACATATGAACTAACCAGAGATTAGGATGAGTATCTCTATACTCTTAAAAATCACAGGACATATATCTCTTCCTTTTCCTGATATTGAAGTGGCATTTCAGATTATTTTGGTATTAGTCTGGGCAAAGTAAAAGAAACCACTGGAAGGCAGTGTATAAATAATGTTGGAGGTACTTCTCAGAAGCTATTAGTGATTTGCTGATTAGCAAGGCTGAGTAGTATTCACAATGCTGATATTAGCTACATATTTTGAACATTTACTGTTAACTGATACCTAGAAAAGTGAAGCATGGTCCCTAAGAGTTTTTCAGTCTTATTTTTGCTTGTTCAGATTCAGTGACTTGATAAAAGCATCAGTCCTTGATTATTGGAAATATTTTCTGGGCAACAAGAGAGTGTTTTCTACTTCTTGTGGAGATGTGCACTTTAAATCAGGGTTGCTTTTTGCATGGAGTACAAGCTATTAAAGTTCCTGAAAATACTGATCTGACTGATAGTTGCCTCTACCTATCTTCTTCCTGAAGGAGTTTGTATTAGGCAGAAGGGAAAACATATTCAACTTCAATTTTGAGGTAGGTGATAGATAGGAATGAGAAATATAAAAGACCCTCTAGGATTTAACATCTGTCCAGCTTTTTGGTTTCTGTCTTAACATTCCACAATGGGCACAAAAACCTAGGTATTTATAGTCTATATCACATCACTGTGCTTTTGCACCATTTTCTCAAGTTCAGCTTATCCACTGCTATTCTGAGAAGAAATTCACATTCTGACTGAACTGTCACCCTTCTTTATTGTCTCTTAAGATCCTGGGAATAGATCAGTGACTGCTATCCATTGTATACATAGCTTCATTTCTTACTACATTATGACTACTGAAGAAAGTACTTATTACTTCTATTTTCAATAATCTAACATATGCATTCTATAAATGCTTCTTGAAATATGAATATTTTATTTACAAGTATTGAGTCTTTTTCACAAAAGGAGGCAGAGATCTGTTCATTTTTTACTTTGTAAACTTGGAAAACTTAATTCATTTAAATCTGTTTTGTCCTAAGTTAAATTATACTTAAAATGAAGAAGTCTATTACAAATTACATATTGCCATTTTCCCAGCATGGAAAGCTATTTTGAATTTGAACATATAAGAACATTCAGGCTAGTGCCTGGAACAGTAGAACAAGCTTTAACAAGACACTGTTGAACTTGAATCTCAACTTTTTTAAGCCACAGGGGGAATTCTACAGACTATGGATTTTTGATTGACCCTCTTTTAAGAATGCCTGCGCAGGAGACATACCCCTGCCACTAGCACAGCTGAAGCTAATCAGGAATTAAATATAAGCACAAAACAAAATCTCAGAGAGATGGAGTTAAAAGAGCAAGAAAGAAGGCTAGGGAGAGCATCTGATCCTAGCATGCTGCAGACATCTGTATGCATCCTAACTTCAAGTCCTGTGGCAAGACTATATGACAGAGGTAGGGGGAGAGCATCTAATGCTTCGGTCAATCTTTCTTTAATCTTCTTTTACATCTCACCACCTTCCACCTACGAGAAGGCAAATATCTGAATATTCTGTGGGCTTAAAAACACCTACACTGCCCTTTGGGTTACAGAACATGATTCAGTGGTAACTCTTTGAAAAACATACAATAAAGAAAATGCTAACTGCTTTTCTTCATAGGCTCTTGTGTCTTTTCCCTACCTTCCAAAAGAGCTTGTGTTTCAAAAGGTCAGAATAGTTTGGGTTAGAAATAAGTTGCCTCCCACTCTGTTCAGCATCTATACACAGTAAAGTTTTATATGTTATACACAAATTTTCTTTCTTTCTTTTTCTTTCTTTTGGGTATAGGGGATGACCTCAGGGACACTTGACCACTGAGCCCCAGCCCCAGCCCATGTTGTATTTTATTTAGGGATCAGGGTCTCACTGAGTTGTTTGGTGCCTCACTTTTGCTGAGGCTGGCTTTGAACTCAGGATCCTCCACCTCAGTCTCCTGAACCTTTGGGATTAGAGGTATGCACCACCATGCCCAGCATCACAATTTTTCTAAGAAAATTATTTCTTCCTCTTCTTTCCAACTCCTTCTTGGAAATGCCAAATTAAAATGTCTTAGAACTGATCTCTAGAATGCTCTTTCCTTTTTCAAAGACAAAAGAGCAAGAAAGATTTGTTAGCATAAAAAAATGGTGACAAAGCTTTTGGAAAGTCCAGTTGGCAGCAGAGCTGGACAACAGATGGCCACCCAGAAATTAGACTCAAAAAGGTGACTTATTCTGTATGGGTATTCTGACGAGAGTGTCCTGTTTTGGGGACAGCCTGAAAATCCTTGACCTAATGCAAAGCCCAAGAGGCAGTTCAGAGTAGAAATAATTATCATAACCAGATTCCTTGTCCAGAGCAAAACATACCACTTTTAACCAGCCATAGACAGGGCAACACATAAGCTTTACTAGATGTTTTCTAGAATTCATTCCAAGTAGTTTAAAGTATCTTTTAAAAACTGATAACTTCCAATTCTATACTGTTTCTAAAGAAGTAGCTACTAATAGATTAAAAATAATTTCTAAATAATTTTTTTAAAAAGAAGATTTCCTCTTTTTGCCTTTAGTAGGGACTATTAACGGCGACAGATAACATCTAATGAATAAATACAACCTAAAAAAGGTAATTTTTTGGTAAGATTTAAGCTCTTCTTAGTTTTGAGATAATACATAAATTTGTTTGACCTAAAGAAATGTTAACTGTAAGTTTATAACTGTCCTCTTGGAAGATCTGTAAGTCATAATCCTAATATTTATCTTATCTCGACTAAAAATAAGTCTTCCTTTGCTATCAAAGCTCAAAGATACTTATGCCATTAGTGTACAGACAGGTAGATATGAGATCTGTTTATCAACTACAAAGTTATGAGAGATTCTAGTTCAAGTTGGCAGAACATAAACTAGATTTAAAGTGCTATATTAAAAAAAACCACAAAAATTCAGTTAATTTGGGGAGCAACTAAAATAAATGCTGCATTTTGAGGAGTCAACATTAAAAAGAATAAAAACACAGAATTATTCTATAATTGTTCTGTTTTGCTCTTTTCATTCTAAGAACGTTATCTTTTTTGGAGAACAAGAGCTAGCTGGTCAAACTCATGCTTAAGTTGTGTCCATACTCCCTCCATCAGAGGTGTCAGAGGCTACTATGTCAGAAGCTAGTCTAAACACTTTTATATTAAATATGAACATTTTCCCAGTACTGCTTTTAAGTCACATCTCATTTATCTTCCTCCTTAAGAACTGCATGGGTTTGTTTTAAATATTTTAAACACCAGTAATAAAACTACAAAATTTGTTAAGAGTAGAGGCACTCTGGTTAATGTGTGGCCAGAGGAAAAGCAAGCATTATTGAATATGAATGCAATCCTTACCAACACAAAATTGAACCATTTTCTCAATTAAAAAAGCTCATCCAAAAAGGTCTCATTCTATAAAGATTTATCATTTCCAAATCACAGTGAAAGGAACTTGAATAATTCACCAATTTTGTTTTCTACTATGTGCCTTAAAGATACCCTACTAAAAATTGATATCAGACACAAAAGAATGATATTTGCACAGAATGTAATATTGTAGTGACAGTACTGAGGTTGACTGTTACATACTATCAAACTCTGTATTAAATGGTTATATCTTAGTTATTTATACAGAACATTGGTCCAATAACATAAAAATAGAGACTTCCATCTGGAAATTTATCTCATTCAATGTTCAGAGATAAAAGGGTTAACCATTCTTTCCATTATTTTCTGCAGATAAGTCCACATTCACACTGAAATCTGATGGCAATTAAACTCTGGCATTTTTCCAAGCTACTGTATGAAAAGGATGCTGAAGGCCATCACTACACAGCATATCGCAACATAAGGACTCTTTCGTTCACCTGTTGAAAAAAAGAAAATGTTCATTTTGATTGAATGACTAACATGGACATGACAAGATTATTACTATAGGAGAGGAATACACATGAATCAAGATAAAATTCTTGCCTATGAGGACTACACTTTGGCCTAGGGGGCAAGGAAGTAGACCAACATAAAAAACATGTCAAATATGGAATGAGCTAACCTGTACTGACTTATTTTGGGGACTACCTCCTTTTTAATTATTGAGAAAACTCTGAAAATGTCATTCCTATGTCACTGCATTAAGACAAAATATTAAAAAATATAGTGCAGGATATGTAGCACAGAGATCCAAGGGAAATGATTTTAAGCACTCAATGGAAGTCAAATAGTTAATTTTCTTCTTGTAAAAAAGAATTTCTATCTATAAAATGACATTTAACATACAATATTTAGCCACATTTTTTTTGATCACTGGTAGCAGTTCATTACATGTAGAGGATAGGAAGAAGCTTTCATGAATAAAAATAAGATGGTCAATAAAACTGCATTTAAAAAATCAATATAAAATGTTTAATAAAAAACGTAGAGAATATCTACATTTATTTTATTAGTTGAGTAATCCTTATCTGAAATGCTTAGAATAAGAAGTACTTCAAATTTCAGAATTTTTCAGATTTTGGGATATTTGTGTAAACTTTACTGTTTGAGCAACCCTAGTCTGAAATCCTTAAATGCTCCAAAATCCAAAACTTAAACATTTCTGATTCTGAAGCATTTTGATTTTCAGATTAGGGATGCTCAACTTTAAGCTGATTATTCAGGGAAAGAAATACCTAACTTAAAACAATCACTTCTGTATGAGTTCAATTTTCACATTAAGGAGTATATATATTCAAAGACTTTCCTTTGCATGATATGGACCTTAAGTTGGCTTGGGAAATTACTTTGCAAACAGAACCAGTGATGGTAAGTTAATTCAAACTCATCTTAACTTGTTCTATTTTTTTAGTAAATTGCAAGTTCATAAGGCACCAGGCATAAGAATAAAGGAAGGAGAAAGAAATCACATCTAGAAATAATCCTGAGTTATCCCCAGTGTCCTCTAGTAGAGATGGAATATAATCTTGTCACTTATATTTTTCTATGATGTTTATAGTCAACTTTTGGAAATTCTTTACTTTACTTAGGAAGTTCATTAACTACCACTGGAATGTCAATCTTGATCACCCTTATTATCTAAAATCCTCAAGGCCATTTTCACTTTCAGAGCTTCCTCAGTGAGTTCACTCTGCCATATTTTTAGTAAGTTTTTAACTTCGTGCCTGTTCAATGACAATAGTTACAGAAAACATTAAACGTATATACAAAAGCCAACATTTGGTATTTTTCTGAAAGTGTCTTTATATTCACAGACATTTAATGGATTGCCTTTCATTTCAAGGAAAACCCAGAAAGTGAGAGAAATATTCTTCACCACACCATCACTTCAACTGAAAAAAAAAAAAAAAAAAAAAATTTAAACTATAAAATGTATTGGATCATAATTTTAAACTATTCTTATTTTTTTAAGGTAAAGAAGCCAAGTCATTACACAAAATAAAAACACCTCATTCCTACACAAATTTCAGGTAGGTAGTAAGTCTGTCAGTTATGAGAGCCACTTTCTTTGTTTAGGACAGTTTTATTAAACACCTAAGGGAAGCAATTAATACTGATTTAAATTTTCCATCTGTCAAAAATTAATTTTTTAGGAAGTTCTTCTCTTCTTAATCCTCTGATTTAGAATGTTATAATTTACATATGGGTTTCATTTTCCTGTTTTTAATTTTCTTAAAAGAGATTGCCATCTGGTAGAGTTAAACATCTCTGGTTGAACTTGGATAAGAATGTTACTTCTTGTCTGGTCTTAGGTCTGTGTAAGTGAATGTGAAACAGTTGCTGTAATGTGATGTGTAACATGATCAGATGATTTGGCTAGGTCTTTTCCCATTAAAACAGCATCCTCTCTTTGTGGATATATTGTGTGTCAAGAAAAGAAGAGCATGTGCTTGAGAAAGCAGCATATAGTATCAACATTTTCAAAGCTACTTTGCTAAAATAAAAAACTAATGTTTTCCATAGTTGGCAAGAATGAATACTTTTAATTGAACCATTCAACCTATGGCATTCATATAGTCAAAGGAGGAAAACGGAAATAATAAGAGAAAGCAAAGAAAAAATTGCACCATTCATAATTAGATATAAAAATAGAGGGGTTGGGGATACAGCTCAGTTGGTATCGCACAGGCCCTGGGTTCAACCCCTAACACTGCCAAAAAAAAAAAAAAAAAAAAAGGAGATCATTAAGAAAGCTACAAACTAAATTTCCTCACCTTCAGCTATACACTCTTTAGGCAATTGTGAACAGAAGGGTCACTCAGGATGGCCACTGAATGGAGCTGTATACATTTTTCTAATTTATTACATAAAATGGACTTAAAATGCCTTAAAATTTTCTTTATAAGTTAGCAATTAAACAATACAACTGAGATGGAACTTGGTCTCTTAATTCCAGGCCCACTTTTCCAATATTTTCTTTCTTTTCAGTTTAACTAAGTATCCTTATTACACTATTCCTTGGCAATATTCTTTAATTTCTTTTTCAGGTTGACTTGCCTCTTTAGCAGTTTGGTTTAAATATATTTACATTAACCATTAGCTATTAGCATTAACTATCAAGGGTGATAATTTGTCTCTATCTTTCTCTTCTGAGTTTTCTTTGAAGTGCTTAAGATTTTTTTTTTTGTTTTTTCAGGGTTGCAGCTGTTGTGTAAGACCAAGTGCCAGATAAGTATGCACCACAGATCTTTGTAAATCCAGGCCAGGCCTTCTCAACTCCAGCACTACAGAATCTTGGCATAGATAGTTCTGTTGTGAGGGGCTGTACTGCACACCCTCGGATGTTTAGCAAGATCCTAGACTCATTATATATCCCCTATTTCACTTTTGACAATTAGAACTTTCTTTAGACAATGCCAAATGTCTCCTAATAACCACTTATCTAGGCTACATCTGTGCTGTTACTAATTTAAGGTCAATGCTATTTCTTACAAAAGATTCTCATGCCTATCTTCTGAAGAGAGAATACAGAATGACCAAGAACAGAGAGAAAGGGCAACTTACCAATTAAAAGCACACTGAATTTTCTGGAAGGTAATGTCAATTTCAAAAGTCACTATATTATATGAGGCCTTTATGCTTATACTATCATTTTCTAAAAACCTGAGAGGCCAAAGAAATGAATCATCATAAATAAATCTCATCATCTCAGATGTAGAAAGGACTTCTGGATAATTTCTTATGCTTTCAATTTCCACTGTTAATGGGGTCTTGCCTATCCTATCATTAAATGTTCAATGGAAGAAAAACTGCTGTGAAAATTAGTGTAATGGGTAACAAAGGAATCTTGGAAGATGCTTTAATGAACTGAAGACTAATTCATACTATAACTATCTTCAGATACATGACATTGATTTTCAGATCATCATCTTTAGAAAAAATTGTGAAGTAATATAAGAACTTAGTTTGTATGTTTCCATCTCTAATCATTGTTTCAATCTTCTAAAATTTCCACATCTCCATGGAGATGAAAACCAAAGTAAAACACAACATTCTAAAGGGAACACAGTTGATCTAAGGAAATAACTCTTAAATTCCCCAACCTGTTTAAAGTTATAGATTTGAGGTATCTAGGCTGTTGTTAGACCGGCTGACTGGATTAAACATCTGATGTAGAAAATTCTTCTGCATTGTAAAAGTACATAGCTTTGTGAAAAAGAAGCTATGCATATATTCAATGTTAGGAGTAATAAAAATCAAATAATTTTTTTGTTTGCAAATAATCCAAAAAGGACAACAAATACTCATTTTTAAGTCTAAGTGTTGTCAATTAAGTACAAATGCCATGAAATGTTTTTTCTTGAAATCAGATATGTTACAGAAAGAGTATAATTTATTATTCAAGAATACTGGTGAATTTTCTAATCATTTTGACCCTACCATATGATGTGCTCGGTGATGTTTTAATCATTTTGACCCTACCATGTGATATGCATAGTGATATATATATATATATGAGAATGGGATAAGAATTTAATATTATCTACATATAGAGACATTCAAGTTTTGAATAATCTTAAGCTTTCCAGTAGAAGAGAAATCCATCCTTTTAACAAAACAGTACACAAGATACAGAACAGCAATGCTCTATACTATGAACATGTGTATATAAAATTCCATACATTTGTTTAAGATCTCAAAATTAGGAATGCATGGTATCTAATATCTGAATTAGAGAGACTTTCCATCTATTTTCTAACTCCCTATTAATAAAATATTATGAAGTACTGACCAAATTTAGTTTTAAATAGCACAAGAAAAAGAACTTGGTGGAACTCTACAAACTTTTCAGAAGTGCATATAATTGGGAAGTCTGCACTTTTAAAACTGGCATTTGATTTTTGTGAGTATGACATAAGTAAACTGATCAACATTTATTGCAGAAGAAATGAAGGGAAATCATAGACACTTACCAATTCTGGCACACTTCCAAAATATTCCCAATAGTCTGCACAGAATAAAAAAGTGACTATTGATTACTGGGAAGGGTAACTCACTCTGTAAATATCATATAGAAAATTAATTATATACTGTCAATTTAACCCTTAAAGTTTTGCTTCAAATCTGAAATCTGCTTGTTTGATGCTAAACCACCATTTATGTATCAAAGTGGGACACAACAGCATATCAACCATCAGTGGCTAGAAACTCCTATGAACTGGAATATAGGTAGCATTATAGGTCAAAACCAGTGTAAAAATTGTGAGAGTAGTAAAAATTTGCAAAAGGGCTTCCTATACTAATTTAGTCAACTTTATTCAAGTGTCTTACCACCTTTAAAAGCAGGGGAAAAAAAAAAAAGAAAGAAAAGCAGAAAATTGCTCAATGGTGTTTGCTTCTACTCACAGTTACTTGGAAGGCTGAGGAGGGAGGACTGTAAGTTTGTGGTTAGTCTAGGTAATTTAGCGAGACCTTGTCTCAAAATTATGATATTAATTCACCCCAATTACAATGTTTATTATCAAGAATACAAGCAACAATAGGTGTTGGTGAGGATGTGGGGAAAAGGTACCCTCATACATTGCTGGTGGGGTTGCAAATTGGTGCAGCCACTCTGGAAAGCAGTATGGAGATTCCTTCGAAAACTCAGAATGGAACCACCATTTGACCCAGCTATCCCACTCCTTGGCCTATACCCAAAGGACTTAAAATCAGCATACTACAGTGATGTAGCCACATCAATGTTTATAGCAGCCCAATTCACTACAGCTAGATTGTGGAACCAACCTAGATGCCCTCAATAGAGGAATGGATAAAGAAACTGTGGTACTTATATACAATGGAAAATTATTCCGCCATAAAGAATAATAAAATTATGACATTTGCAGGTAAATGGATGGAATTGGAGAAGATCATATTAAGTGAAATAAGCCAATCCCCCCAAAACAAAGGCCAAATGATTTCTCTTATAAGTGGTTGATGACACATAGTGGGGGTAGGGGGAGGTAGGGTTAGGGATGGAGAAGGGATGGATTGTATAGAGGAAAATGAGGGGTGGGGAGGGGGCGGGGAAGGAAAGATAATAGAATGAGAGAAACATCTTTACCCTATGTATATGTATGAATATGCAAATTGTATAATTCTACTTTGTGTATAACCAGAAAAATGATAGTTGTACTCTGTTTGTGTACAATGAACTAAAATTAAAAAAAAATACATTTTCAAGTAGTAAAGGGAAGACAGAATTTCTTGGTCTTGCTCAAATTTCCATTTGAGCACAGATGTCTCCTTGTGTCTTATCTCTTTCTGGAGGCAACCAGTTACCTGTTAGGGGAACTCAACTAAAGTAATATTTTAATTAAAGGTCTTTGATTAGTGAGTGGTTCTTAAAACTTTAAAACAGAATGTAGATTGAGTTGCTATTTATTTTTTCTTATATCTACCTGTACACCTTATACCTCATCTCTTATCTACTCCTTTGGTAATAGGTCTGGTAATATGTATATAGAATACTTACACAAAAATTAAAAAAATAAACATTGTGGGTATGAAAAAAAATTAAGATATTAAAAGGGCTGAGGATGTAGTTCAATAGTAGAGCACTTGGTAGGACATGCATAAGGCCCTGGTTTAATCCCCAGTACCACCAAAAGAAAAAAAAGGATAAAAAATTTGACAATTTGATTTACGTATTAATTTTGATAAAATGATGAACACAGGTGTTTGATGAATTTTGACATTATACTAAAATTTTTTATAGACTAATTATATTTAAATAATCTATAATCATGAACTGCAGTGATACTTCCTGTGTCATTCAATTAAGGGAAATACAGTATACAGTAGTTTTTAATGTAAGAAAAAAGTATGTAGCTGTTTTTAATTTAAGAAAAAGTTTCGGAGTTTAGGAGAACTAAGTATATGAGTTCACTAAATATTACATTTAAAACACATATTCTAGAAGTAAGAACTGGAATGAAGGTGTTCCTTTCAAGTCCATGAATGACTATAAATTAAATACATATAAATGGATGCATTATTTATTTGGCACATATAAAAAGCAACAGCTTTGAAAAGAGTAAACCAACTCAGAATCAATGAACAGAGATATCTAAAAAATAAAAACATTATAGACACTACTTTGCTGGTCTGACAAATGACTAGAATTAAAAGTGGAATTACATGTGGTTACAAATTAATATAAACCAACATTATTTTCTGCTAACAAAATCACAAAACTTAAATTTCAGAGAAATTTATGATACTTTTTTTTTTTGCCCAGATAAATGGCAGGTTAATGAAACATTATATTTGAATAGTTACAATTGAAAGAAAATACTAGAATGCTGGTTCAATTAATTCCTATATATGTTCTTCCTCCAAAAGTACACAACTTCCTGACCTCAAAGCAAAAAAGTCTCTTAGTTCATTTTAAATTAATGAGCAAAAATATAAGTTTATTTCAAAGGATGGACATTCTGAAAAGTAAAACAATTTTACTATAGGAATAAAAGGACAGTGGCCAAACACATTTCTGAAAGGAAGATAAGCTTATATAAAAGGATAGACTGTACTTAAATTTAGTCCTACTTACTGACAGCATAACAGTGGCCAGGTTATTTGCTCTCTTTAATATTAGTATAATCACTTTCATGGAGTTGTTTTGAGGAACAAGTGATTACATGGAAAATCCTTAGAATAGTGACTTATTTGCTGTGTTTAATAATACACAAGCTAAAGGCACATGTGATACTAACTCCAGACATTACTTAAAATTGGCTTACATTTCTTCATCAAAACATAGAAGAAAATAGGTTAAGCATATGCAAAGCCATATAAGTTCCTTGATTCTAAAAACCTATTGATCATAATACCACTAATAATTTAAAGCTACTCTGGTTGCAGGGGTATGCTGAAGGGCCCAGAGCAGGTCATCTGAAGCTCCTCCATGATGCTCTATGGAAAAGCTTCAGAGTGCTCCATTGAACATAGTCAGAAATCATTACATCACAGAATCCATATCTTTATAAGTCTTATGTTCCAGAAAAACAAAGCATCATCAAGAAAATGATTTTGGAACTTTCAATATATTTCTTTACCTAGATATATTTCTGCAATATCACAAACATTTCTTCAAAAACCAGGAAGTATTTTAGTTGATAAAACCTAATTATACTGCTTAGTATTATGGTTGTACCTAAGTAAATAAATCTGCTGATATAGCTGTAAGTTCAGTGAAACTAGGAAAACGATAAAGTAGTGACATTTTACTGCTGCTTAGTTCTATATTATTTGAAGCAGCAAAAATGAAGTTAGGTTAAATAGTACAGTTATTAAGAACTTGCTTTATCCTTTCTGTCTAGACATCTCCACCTAAGCATGGTATATATAATAAAGAAAAGTTGATTATGAGTCTTATAATACATGTACAAATCTAAATGGTGCTTAACATTTATACAGGAGAAACAAAAACTAAAAAAAAAAACCCCTTTTGAATAGTTGACTATTAATCTAGACATTAAAATGTAAAAACAGGTATGCTTTTTGGGTTTCTTTATGTTGGAGAAATATACTACCACTCAACCTCTACTGTAAGGTTGGCAGCCCTGAGAACTCCTTTCTTAATGTAGCATGTTATGGATGTGTTTCTGCACCCAAAGCAGTGAGGGGCAGACATTTCCACATGCAACCTACTTTCTTTTGAAAGAAAATTTTCATAGTAGCACCAGAAAAGTACAAATAGCCTATTGTACTACTATATGACTATTCTTTTAGTGACATCAACTCTTAAATAAATTAGATAGATATTATATATTAGAATTCCCAACAACTAATTAATGAAAATAAAGTATTGAATGATAAGTACAATAGGAGTTCAGAGAAAAAGGTGGAATGGAGAAGAAAATGTGTACAAAGGAAGTAGGACATTGTCATAATAACTGGTGGACAATTAACACATTTTCATCTTTAGTGGGTTAAACAATATCCCTCAAATACTTTTTTTCAACAGGTTAAATTTCAGGTCACAGTTCAGATCACTTGTGAAATTTATCTTGTAATTTAGTAAGACACTGTTTTGGATTTTTAAAGACAGGTAGAAAATATAATAAGTGCTTATAAACTAAACTACAAACAGAATTAAATTATCTAATGACTTCCATGGTAATTTACATTCAATGTCTGCAAGATCAGACATCATTAGTAACATACCCAGTTTTATTTCTGTCCAGGAGGCTGGGTGCCAAGGACCGGATATAAGCACAGGTACATATAAGCAGCAAGATTACAGTCAACAGACTCTGAAAATTGAAAATGGCAGACTAAAAAGAGAGAGAAAAAGATAACAAATTAATATCTCAGGAAAAACTGTCTAGATAAGACATGCCAGACAATTCCTTATTAAAACTCATGCTTTTATTCAACAAGGCAAACAGAATGACATATCTGACAACATATAAAACCAGAATCATGAACTGTTCCACATGTGCATATTCCTCTGCATTATTTGGGCTAAGGAATACAGAAGATGCAGCAGAAATTTTAAATTCCAAAACTTGTAAAATTTCATGAATTCAAAATAGTTGACCAAAGCTGAATCCATATGTAATAAATACAGACATTTTAGACAGAACACCATGATTGCCAAGCTCTGCCAGTAGCTAGCCATATGACCAGTGGAATCACTGGCCTTTGTCTCTGTTTTAAATCTGTAATGCTGGGTGAGACTGGGGAAAAAGATGAAATGTTGACTAAAGCTTCTTTCAATTTTGAACTTTTTCTGGGATAATATGCTTCAAGAGAGTATGTTCCATGACTCAATAAACAGTAGGCAATAAGATATTGCTTGCTTTTCTTTTCTATTTGCTTTTCTTTTTTTTTTTTTTCTAGGCTCTTTTTTGGTCATTAGTTAATAGTTCTTATTCTAAAGGTTAACAAAGGAATCATAAGAAACGATAAGTTTTCACAGCCAAACACAGGAAATCACAGTTTCTAGTCAAAGTAAAGGAGATATGCTTACTCTTTAAAAAGCTCAAGCAGCCCCCTTTTCAGGATGTCTCCTTGAATATATGTGCTTCCCCTCTCCTATTTCATTTAGTGTACTTTTTCTATTCCCACAAAAAACCAACACTTTTGTTATAATAGTCATCCCTGAAGGGTGGGACATTATTGTTCTCAGTTCTCAGACTATCAGTCTCTAGCACCTGACCATGTGCTTGATACAAGGCAGAAGGCCAAACAAGAAATGTTTGAATAAATAAAATAATTTTACAAAAGTGCAGAAATATTACTAGGTTTTTACAGGCAAATTGTAAAGCTAACCTATACATTTAAAGGGAACCTAACACCAACAAATTATTTTTGAAAAACAATGATTATCAAGTTTATATAGAAAAATAACCAGAATTTAACAAAAAAAACTGTTAAAATCTTTTAATTTTACATATTTTTATAGCCAAGTATAAACTACTGAAAAATGTAAAAGAATCAATATCATTAATGAAAAAAAAATGCTTAAGTACAATTCTAAATGGTAGGAAAATCAGGACACAAGATTTTGCAACCAGCATGTATTTGAGCTACACAGGTCTTTTGCTACATAAACCTGTAAGTTGTATTTAATTTTCAACTTTGCTGGATTTCTCAAATTTTCTAAGTGTTACTTAATATGGTCCAAAAAAGATCAAAATGATTTGTAATTACCATTTTAATACTTTTTGTGCAAATAACTTCATGGATATAGCAAAGGTAAAGTTTAATGTGGCTTGCTTTATAATTGAATTGCGTTTTAATTTTGCATCCTTCATTGCAAGTGATAACTAGATTGATTTTGGATAGAACACAAAGTACCTCACATTGCTCATCTTTCAAAGGTCACATTTTAAACATGTATGTGAATATTTTAATAAATAGTATTATATAATAACCTCATGAAATACAAAGCAAATATCCTCCTAGCCAACATGACTAAATGTACATTTAGCATGCATTCTGTTTGGGGAAAGAGGGTAGGTGCCGTGGGGCATGACTTCTTCCCTCCAGTAGTTAATGGTTAACAATTAGTGATATTCACTAAGTGCTTGTTCTGTACTATTTATCCTCATTATCTGAGGTAGACATTATTATTACCTTTCCATTATAGATGAGATTATGAAGGGACACAGCAACTATAATCAAGACGTGTACTTTCAAAACTAAATAGCAATACACTGTAGCATGTGCAAGTGATGGCTTGAGTCATGGGGACAAAGAATGTTTTCATAAAGAAAAGTTTCAAGGGGAAAGCAGGAACACAGTTATATTTCAAGAGGGAACAATTTAGAATGGAGAGCAAGCTTCAGAAGTCACAAAAATATGGAATGGGGCGTGTGATAAGGGGCACAGAAGAAGGAATCTATATGTTCAGGGAATAATGAGCAGACTTGCTGTATTAAACACAGTAAAGATTCCTGTAGTTAGTGGTTGGAAAAGAAATCCGCAGTGCATTTATCATCTATCTTCCTAATGGAGTATGTAAATTCATGATTTAGTCATGTATTTTCTTTCCTCCTCTGAATGTCTTCTTAAATGTGCTTAAATGATGATGTCCAAGACTAGTTTCTTGATACATATGTGGTAGGAGAGGGATAGGGTCCGTGATGAAATACTGGTTATATGAAGGTTTATCTTACCTTTCTCTTTACCTTGTGTGTTTTAACTTTTTTCATAATAAAAGATAAAGAGGCACTTAAAAACATGCCTGCTATTAAATTGGAGTGTGTGTGTGTATGTGTGTGTGTGTGTGTATATATATATATATATATATATGCATGTGTGTGTGTGTGTGTGTGTATTTGTGTTTGAAACTATTTACAAATGGAAATTGTTCCAAATACCAAATATATGATACATACAACTTGGCTTTAGGGTTTAAAGGTCCTAAAATTTAAACAAATAATCTTTGATGGCAAAGTTTTATAGATGTACTTAAGATTCTGGTCAAAAGAGTGTTTCTAAGTTACAGACACTAGCCTGTTACCTATAGCATTCTTCTTAATGTTTAGCATCTGTAGACCTCTGACATAAAATTATAGTTTCAGGAAAAAAGGAAACAGATGTCTTTATTCAGTAGAATAATAACTAGAACCTTCAATATGAAAATGTTATTAAAGATGATGAGCATGTATGATCACAAAATAGAAAGATAAAAGAAAGTGGTCAAATAAGTAAAACTCATTTACTGCGTTTAATTTTTTTTTCGGATCCTTTAAATCATGAAGTCTTTTTCAAAGTACTGTTTTTCTGAATATGCCATCTGTTCTTGCCTGATTGGTAGACTGATTCATTCTTTCAGTCTTAATTCCAGAATCACCTGTTCTGTGAAACATTCTGCTCCCCACTCTACACATGGATCAGGATCTTAGTATGACTATGTATTACATACATAACTTCCTATGTTAGCACCCCTCAACTGCAGTATAATTTTTCCTTCACTTTGAGATTTGTATTATTCCCATACTATTAAATGAATTAGTATATAGCAGTTGCTAAAAAATGGTGAATGAACAATATTTTAACAAATGCAAGAGCACACATAGATTCCAAATTAACAATGAACATTACTTAAAAACAGACAAAAAAAGTGCAGATCAGATGGTTGACTACATTAATTTAAATATTCAAGAGAAACATCCACATACTTTTGTACCTTTATATTTATTTGTCAAAGATATTTTGGAAAACCAAGTGGAAAGAATTCTCAGGTCCAAGGTCTACCTAATTTTCTGTGGTAGTCTAAAAGTTAATGATCTTCATTTTTGTGCCTGATGAAGCTAATGTTTTAAGATTATAGAGAGTTCTCAATTTACAAGTTTGTCTTTTTCAACTTTATAGTTGTGCCAAAGCAATACACATTCATTAGAAACTGTCCTTCAAGTATGGAATTTTTTTGTAGGCTAGTGATATGTAGTATGATATTCTTTCTGATGCTGATCGGTGGTAGTGAACTGCAGCTCATCATGAGGACAACAGATACTTTAAAGTGCTATGTTGCTAACTATGATGTTGAGGAGTTAAGTGTATTAAATGCTTTTTCAACTTTATTTTCAACTTACAATATACTTAGTAAGGATATAACCTCATTATAAATACATAAGCACCTGCACACAAAATATAGAGCTATCAAAATAAAAATACAAATAGGGTACTCAAATGAAAAAAGACTAATCCTTCATTTTAAAGGTCTCAGGCTTTTATACATAACATCAGTGAGAAACATTTACATCATATACACTTATTAAAAAAGCCTAGCTAGGTGTGGTGGCACATGTCTGTAATCCTAGCTACTCAAGTAGGCTGAGGCAGGCGAATTTCAAGTTTGAAGCCACCTCTTGGAATTTAGTGAAACCCTGTCTCAAAATAAAAAATAAGAAGTGCTGAGGCTGTAGCTCAGTGATAAAGCAACCTGGAGTTCAATCTCCAGCACCACGAATAAATAAATTAAAAAGAAGATAAAGCCTATACCAAGAATGACTTAAGAAGATTATTAATATTAAAACATATGGGGGCTGGGGCTGTAGATCTGTGGCAGAGTGCTTGCCTAGCATGTGTGAGACACTGGGTTCAATCCCTAGCATCACATAAAAAACAAACAAAATAAAGGCATGCTGTCCATTTATAACTACAAAAACAAAAAACAAACATACACAGCAGGAAAGGATATATTTGTATATATAAAAACAAGTTGTCTTATATCTCATAATTTCTTAGTTCTGATTTACGTTATTTAACGTTGAACAGTTAAATTATTAAACTGGGCTGCATGCTTTTTCTTTATGCCTTTCAGGTACTGTCATAGGGTCTGTTGATTCCGAAGCTCCTCATTGATTAAAAGTCAAAACTCATATGAATATGGCAATACATTTTAAAGGTAGACACTGGTCATATCATCTGGTATACTTTAAAGTAGCACTTGATTTTTTGAAATACATTTTTCTCTCATACTGGCATTCTATTTTTAGGCATTCTTATTTACTAAGTGAATAGAAACATGGATAACATCAGATTGATAGTATTCCCACTGCTAGACTTTTGAATTCCAAATAAGAAGGTAGGTGTGGTGTGGCTGCTTTCATAGCTCCCTACAAATTCGCATTGATTTTGGTTTGGTTCTCCCTAAAGAAATAAATGCTTATTTTTCACAATGATGAACAAAATAAGCTAACTTTAAAAAGAAAAGAGGAATTCTTTATGGCAAATAGATCTTTCTCTACAGTTTTCTGCCAAATGTACTAAAATCAAGAGACAGAATTTTAAGATTCAGATTCATTTTAACATATATGTATATCATTCATGATTAAAGATGCTATATTGAGTTGATATTTTGAATATATAATTGATTTAAAAAAGAAAAATATGCAATAAGTTAATAAATCTCAAATTCAAAGTATATTTTATGCTTTTCAATACCTCTGTTTCCAAAAATATCACATTTTCCTTATAGGAGATGTAGTTTATAGGAATAATACTGTAAAAACTTATCCCTATGTCTGATTATCAAAAACCAAAGGTGTGAACAGTGTCATAAATGCAAAGGTAAAGATTTCTAATGACCCTGACAATCATTTAAAATAGTGGTTATAAAACAGTCACATTAACAATCAACACTCACAATACACTATGCTTGTGGTCTAAATCAATTTGCTAGTTAGTGAGAATTTTGTGTGTTTTTATTTAAAATATATGGCCAATGAAAATCATTAGGATAATATAGATACATTCAAAGTAGAATACAAAAACCTTCACCACGCTCTTTTCATTCCCTAGCCTAACCAGAAGATGATCACTATTAACAACCTATTTCATAAAAAGACAATGACTCTTCTGTGCATATTCACGTAGGTTTCCATTTTTTGGGGGGAGTACTAGGGATTGACCTCATGGCACTCAACCACTGAGCCACATCCCCCAACCCTATTTTGAATTTTATTTGGAGACAGGGTCTCACTGAGTTCCTTAGTTCCTCACCATTGCTGAGGCTGGCTTTGAACTCTGGATATCCTGTCTTCAACATCCCATACTGTTGGGATTTTTTTTTTTTTTAACAAGGTATCACTATATGAATAAGTTTCCTAAAACTATCCTTAAAAACGAGCAGACAACAAAGAATGAACAACTTTCCTTAGGTACATAGAGCTCTTCCATCTTTTTAGTAGTGGAGGACAGTGCCATGGCTAAGGTTAATGGGCTCTAGAGGAGTTCTGAAAGTAGTTTTGAATTCTGGGTCTACTTTATCCTAGCTATATGACCTTGGCTATGTTTTACTTTGTGTTTTAGATTCCTATCTGTCAAAAAGGAGATTATTTTGCTAACCATTATTAATAGGCAGTTTGTTTCCATATTTTCTCTATTATAAACAATGTCCAATAGCTAAATTAATCTATTCTCTCATCAATGCAGGTATTTTGGGGTTGTTAGAGCGGGAAGAGAGTACTAGAATTGCTGGATGGAAAGCAAGTCAAATTTTGCAGTTTGATGGGTTCTACAGTTTGCATTTCAGATTGTACACACACGCATATTTGTATTTTCACAATGTTATTACTGAATTTAAAAGGGCTTTTGTAACAGAATTTAGATAGCTCACATCTGTTGGAAAGTAAAACTTTCCTCTCTAACAAAATACTAGTTTCCTATTCTACTACTGATTAACACTGTGCCTTAAAAACAACACAAATTTATTAACTTATAGCTCTAGACTTCAGAAATCTAAAATGGGTTTGGTGGTTCCTTCTGGAAATTCTGGGGAAGAATCTGTCTCCTTGCTTCTAGAGATGCCCTACTTCCTCTCAAGTATCCTTGTAATTAAATTGCCGCTTCTCATAATCCAGAATCTCCACATATCAAAATTCCGAACTTAAATCATATGTGCAAAGTTCTTTTTGCCATGTATGACAACATATTCACTGGTTTGGGGTTGGGGAACATTCTGTTTACTATACCTATAAATATTTCTTTTCCATAAAGGGTATCAATGACATTTCCTTGATATTGGGCTGCATGTGGTACCCTCTGGTGCACAATTTCAAATAAAATCAGAATAGTAACACTTGGGGTTGTGAAATGCAGCTGCCCTGTGTTGACTTGTGGTAATTCTACTAAAATGGCATTGGATTCCCTCAATTTTTCTCCCAAATCCCTTCTATTATTACTCTGTACTGCAGAGATCCTCCTGCTCATTACTAATCAGAACTTCTGGTACGCTTAAACAAACTAGTGCTACTGATTGAGCTAATTTAGCCAAATCAGAAAAAATAAACTTGAGTCAATTACTTTGTATAATCATTCTGAAGTAAATCATAATTAGTAAGGTCTTTTGAAAGAATAACAATAATTGAGATATTTTCATTTGGTTATCATTATAGTAGATGCAATAACTAATGAATAGACACGGCTTAATGCAAGCCTTAATGTTTTGAACACGAAATTACTTGCAATGTTGATAAATCTTTTATAATTCTCTGTTCTTAAGTCCATTTGAAAAATTAGGAATATTTTCTTCAGATTCAATTTCTTATTATATTTTATCTATTAATGATTCATCTTGAGTCATTCCTGAATGCTAAAATTATATTCATTGAATTTGGATATAAGGATAAAAGTTCTTTATAGGAGATTTTTTTTTTGGATGACCAAGTTGAAAGCTCAAGGTATTTGTTAAAAAAATTTTTAAAAGGAAAGAGCTAATCAATACAAAGGTACAAAAAGACCCTATGAGAAAAGCAGAACTATACACATTAATATGCTAAACATGCTTTGCTTAGAGAGAGTGTTCCATGATTAGCCACACTCAATCTACAGAAAGAACTTTGACTGAACCTACAGTATTTTCATTAGTACTGAATCACTTTGGCTCCATGTAGTGTATTTTAGAATTATTTTGACTGCCTCCTATATTGGAAATAGATTTTACTGACAAATTCCTCTAACTTAAATCAACACACTTTAAAACAAACACTGAATAATAAACACAAAATTAAAAACTTGGATTAATATCTACTTCTTTTATATGAAACTAGTTTATTCCTCTCTGGTGGTACAGAGGAACAAAGAAATGACACTCCTGACCTAATTATGAAAAAAATTATACAGTACTGGAAAAGTGGGTCGGTATTTATCATTTACAAATATAGGTCAGGTTAGCACTTTCCAACTAGTTTCTACTTGTAAACTCATATGTGCCACTACCATCTCTTAAAATGGAAAACATGCAAATTCAGGGATAAACATTAGCTTCAAATGAATGTACATTCATACCACTTACCCAAGATAAGTGACCAGATCTGATTGAACACATAACCTTTCTCCTTAGTACCAGTGGCTACTAAACATTTGCAATATTTAATATATAAAATTTATACTTGGATAGATGTACATTTTTACTTGTTATTTTCATTTGTAAAACGAGGGAGCTGAGCTAAATGTTCATTTGATCTTGCCAATCTTGTTTCAAAAAGGAATACCCTTCTCTACTTGGACTGTACTTAAAAACTTTTCATGGTTATGAGTAAAGGTGCAGTCTGAAGAAGATATACCTGAACTGTTTCCACTGGCAAAACCTGTGGCCATTTACAGTTATCCTCACTGCAGGATATCTACAATGAATTTGCCATTTGTGCTGCTCCATTTTGGAGCTATTTTATATCAACTCTGATTTACATGTAAGGTTATGAAGATGTCAAAAGTGTTAAGAGAAGGCCTATATAAAACTATGAAGAACAGAGTGAAAAAGAATGAATAAATGCTTCATAGCAGCCTGATAAAATGATTTGATGGAAGGTATTCTGAAAGACCAAGAGTAAATCATGCTGTAAGGAGCACTTGACCATGCAATCAGGAAAAGATAAAGACTGATAAAATGGAAATTCTCCTGAAAACTGGAGGTAAGACATAGTATAAGCCCTGGCTGCTCATTAGAATCATCTAGAGCTTTTAATAACAATGCCCCCAAAACGTTCTTAGCTGGTCAGGAATCTGTAGTTTCTCAAAAACTCCCTGAAATTGTTTGCTTGCAGATTTAAAGGATTTTGTTAAGAGGAACTATATCCACATTGGATTTCTATTAGTCTAATGCTATGGTTTTGAGATTAAAGTTCATGTCAAGGGTTCATGAGATCAAAACTATTTTTATAATAGAAGACATTTGACTTTCTACTGAGATGCCAATTTTCACTGATGATGCAAAAGGAATAGTGGCAACAGAATTATCACCTTAATCCCCCCACCCTTTTCAAACCTTGCTTTTTCTCTTAAAATTTTAGCAGAATTAATGGTATTATTTTATAGTACACAGGGTACAGGTTTGGTGACAAAAGGAGTCCTGAAGTTTGAATCTTAGCTTCATTGTTTATAAATGCTGTGATTTTGGACAAGAGACTTAACATTTTTATCTATTTTTTTCATTTGTAAAATATCACCAGTAATATAATACTGCACAAGCTTCATTTTCCTTAAAAGACTTAAAATCTATGTATGAGGGTTTTTTCCCTTGTTGTTTGTTTTAAATTTTAAGTTTAAGAAAATATGCAGCAGGTTATCACTGTCTCAGTCCAAATTCCTCTTCAATATTACCAGTCACCTGTGTATCCTTTCATGGCCATTCTAGACATACAAGAATACCTACAGTTGGTCCTCTGTATCTGTGGGTTCCAAATCCATGGATTCAACCAAGCATGGACCAAAAATATTGGAAAAAAGATTGTATATCTGTGCTGAACAAGTTTTTCCTGTCATCATTCCTTAAACAATACAGTACAAGTATTTACACAACATTTATTGTATTGGATATTAAGAGTAATACACACAGGATTTAAAGTACATGGGAGGATGTGTGTATACTGTATGCAAATACACCATTTTATATAGGTATCTGAGATGTCGATATACTTGGTAGGGTCCTACAATCAATCTCCCAGGGATGAAAAGGGACAGTTACATGCTTGAGGGCAACAAAACAGTAGACTTATCCACCATTCTATTGTGTTTCTATTCATAGCATGAAGATTCCTGGCATCTACACATTAAAATATTTTTATTCACTAAAATATTGAATATTCAATAAAATATTCACTATCTACTAGGTGCATTATCCCAGGTACTTTCTCGTACCTCATTTCCTTCATCCATAAACATCTACTCAGAAGTTGTGGGCGTAAAATAAAGCAATGCATATAAATAATTTTTTTGTGTGTAGAGTCTGGTGTCTATCAGGTACTAATGAATAAAAGCTATTATTGATATTTTTGGAAAAGGAAGCAGAGCAAGACAGTTTACTGCTGATCTTAAATTCTATCTTGCTTTTAGCTAGTGCATATGACAGGATGTTGAAAAGAAGGATGTATCTCTGACTTGTATAATGAATAAAATAATTCAATTTCAGCTTCCAGGAAGATATGCAAGAACGAGTCTTCCTACTCCTTTTAAATTGAAAAAGGAACACACTTTTCACTAAAATATGTTAAATGACACCCTTAAAAGCAAACGTATTCTGTATTGTAGTAGTTGGGAAAAGAAGCCAAAAGGTAAAATAAAATCCTTACTCAGAGAAGGAATAATGTGCCAAAAAATTTATCACCTTTAGAAGGTGGTAAACTTGGCCAGGGAAGTTTGACTTATGCCCAACTATAATCAAACTTGCCAGCATAAAGTAGGCAAGATTAATTAATTTTTGGCTATAAGTCTAAGGTTTGTGTACTGTATGAGATTCTGCAGGAAATTCTGAGAACGCAAACTCAGTAACATTTTGCCATTGAAATTCTTAGATTTTGGAAGGGTCATGGTTGCTTTTGACTCTATAATAACATGCATACATCCGTTCCCCATGCTCACAAAAGCTGTATTTGGCACATGTTTCATAATTTCACCATTTGAGGGCTTTGTGTAAGGCTGTTGGCATTTACCATAAGGAAAGTAAAATGCTTTCAGATAAAGTTTCAGAGATTCCACTATTACTACCATTTACACCCATGTCCTGGTTTAACTTTTCTCTAAAAATGTCTTTTGCGATTTTGTGACTTAATATTAAAGCTTTTCTGAGAGACCTAAATTACCAAAGCAATCTACAATAAAATAAAACAAAACACATGCAAGAAGCTAATGCATCAGGGAGGGAGGGAAGTCGAGGTCAAACATAACTATGAGAATACATTAAGCTCTTAGACGAGAAACCCACTCTACTCTGTACTTCAGTCATTAAAACCTATAGTTTGGAATGAAGCATCTTTAGGATCGACAGAATGATTTGGGAAGGGTCCAAAAGGCCACTGATCAACAGGTGAAATCAAAGGTGTTGAGTCTGGTTTAAAAGGGAAGGATCAAATAAAAAAAAAACTGTGCACAAGCAGGTGGGGGCTCAAGAGAAACACACACACACAAAGAAAATAATAAAAAAAAGCAGAAAATAAAGAAGCTCTAAATTCCAAAGTCAATTCCCACAGACAATACATATGTAACCGACCGATTAATCAAAGCAGCGCATTTTCCCTAAATAAGAAAGGACAGAGTCTAAGTTAGAGGGGCCAGGATCCGAAATCCCCGGGTCCTGGACAGTCAGCCTGGATTCTGTCTAGTTGGACCCGCAGGGTCCACATGGCTCCATGGCCTGTGCACCCTTCGAGATCCGGGAGAATCAAGTTAGTGACAGAACTCCTTGGCTCGCGCGCCTAGGGCGCCCGCACAAACCCACTGCCCTAGCGCGGGGCACAGACCCTGCGCGAAGCTCAGCCGCAACCCGGTAGCCCCGGTTCTTACCATAGTGAGGCCAGCGATGCCCCAGCCACATCACCCTTCCGGGCCCAGGGCGGAAGAGGCGTGCACGCCCCACCTGCCCTTCTCGATCTCTTCAGCAGTCCGGTTGGGCCTATCACGGCACCTCCTCCGGAACTGCGCGACGCAAACCCTAGGATAGGCTTCTCTCTGCCGGAAAAGGCGGGACTTAGTCCACGCTGTGAGGCCCTGCGGAAGTAGCTGACACTCTCATTGGCTGTGGGCCTTATCTGTGGGAGCCGGCTTTCCTGAGGAGACCGGAAGTGGAGTCACTGAGAGGTAGGGTCCGGAAGTGGCCGCGGCCTCTTTGAATAATAAGTAATATTCTGTTTTTTCTTTTTTCTTTCTTCTTTTAAATTTTTAAAATTCTCTTACATTTAGCTCTAAAAGTACGCACTGCACGAACTTTTCCCGCCTCGAATCTTCATTGTGTGAACTCTTACCTAATGCTTGTGGGTTCTTGGGGATCCCAGGGTTCCAGGCCTCATCCACAAGGCTTATCGCAGTGAGGCCCCCCTTTGATTTTCTCTTTGTGTCTGAGTGATTTTTAAGAAATACAAAGCGCTTTTGAAGTGCAGTGTATTAGTTGTGGGATTAGGGGGGTACTTGAATCTGGGTGATTGTTTTCAGTAGGTTGATACTTACACCAGCACTTACTTGCCTTCTTTCTTTCCAAACCTCATCTTTTTTGCGAACTGTCAGTAGGTACCAGGGCTGAAATGTTCTAGGTCCTTTGGGGTTAGGAAAGAACTTTTCTGTAGTAACCTTGGAATGGAATTGCACGTTTCTGAGTGCGGTAATTGATTCGATATTTTAGAGAAACGGTAAACCAGCAAAACAAATTACATACCAACTTTTTCTTTTTATCCATAATGGTATTATTGAGTTTCCTGTGATTTTGATAATTCCATTAGATGAGACTCTATTTTACCCACATTTTTTTTTTTCCCCTGTGCTTTTTTGGTTGGAGAAGCAGGCGTTTTGATATGTTCAAGTTTACATTGGTCTTGGAATTATTCAGAAGTCACTGGAGTAGAGTTTTTCACTCTTTATTCCCTAATTGTATCAGAAAATTATTGCAATTCTTATCCTCCAAATGCGTGGTTTTTTTTTTTTTTTCCAGGCACCATAGTGTTCTTTTCAGAATGTTACCAGTTATTTACTCAGAAGGTGAATATAAAGAGTAAAGTAAGCTCCTGATGTGTTGATTAAAGGATTCTTTAAGATTTAGGGCAACACCATGAATAGAAGATTTGTGTTTCTGTTGTATGTGACTATTTTGATAACTGTTGTTTGCTACTACATACAAAGTTGTTTTTTTGTTTGATTTGGTTTTAAACCACAACTCATTTGGTTTTTTAATCCATTTACTGAATAGTCAAGAGTGGTAAAATATACAAATTAATAGACATTTACTAAACGTCTTCTTCATTCATGGAACCATGAGATTGCAGCAGAAAAATAAAAATGGCCTGTTCCTTTAGAGAATTTACTGGTTATGTTGAAGAGGGAAATCAGAAATTATATAAAAAAAATATGGTACCTTCCACTTAGCAAAAGCAAGTCTTAATGCTTGCACTTGGAATTGCCTAGTATTATGACTTACCACTCAAATGAAACAATGTTGGTTTATTTATGGAAATTATGTTGTGCAACTGACCAAGTTTGGCTTCTAGAATAGTAAATATGTCTGTAGATGTTATAACTTCTTTTGCTTTCATGTGAAGATTAATCGTGATCATATGACACTTCAGGATGATACTTCTGTGTGAAACTGTATTCTTCAGGCTTCTTGTAAAGAGTACCAGTAAAAGTATTTATGGTTATTATTAATTTTAGGCAATAGATTCTTATGTACCACAGCTTCAAAATAATAGAGAACAACATTTACCAGTTATTTTTAAGTTGTCTGTAGAGGATCACAGGTGCCAATGGATGAGACTGAACATGTGTATAATGTTTATTGTATTCATGTAAAATAACAGAGTTAATCTGACATATGATGAAATGTTTTGGGAGGTGGTAATTGAACTGCATGATCATTAAGTTAACTGACACCCTGCTTTTGGTTTTCGCTACTGATAAATTATTTTAAGTACTAGCTTATATCAGTGCCCAAAGTAATCTTTCTGGCAATCCTGCTATGGATCCTCCTTTCAAATCATCTTGGATCATTTTCTTTATAACAAGAAAATTTGACTTTGTCATTCTTCTGCTCAAAAATTAATTGACTCTCTTGCACCTAGAAGAGTATTTTCAACTTTGGTTTCATGGTTTCCCCAGGATTGTATGTAAAAATAATATATATTTTTATTTTTCTATGGAGATGATACACAAGCTTCCTCAGAGTTGTGAGGATTAAATGAGCTAATGCAGGTGAAGCCATTTAGCCAAACATTTTGGCATGGCATAGAGCATGCACAAAGAATATGTTGGTTATCTTTTTATTTATTTTTATAGTACTGGAGTTGACCCTGGACCTTGCTCATGTTAGGCAAACCCTTTACCACTCAGCCACATGCCAAGCCCTAAGTGTTGGTTATTATTGTGTGAATGGCTTACTTCTTTACTGAAATAAAAGCCCCTGAGTGGAGTAATAATTTTGGAAGAACAATTGAATTGCATATGTTAGGCACATAATAAAAGGATTTTGAATTAAATTTTTATTGCTTTTATACCGCTAGACCACTTTCTTCACATTTTGCTTTGTATCTAGTATTAATTATAGTGTTGATACCTTCCTTTCACATTAGTTACCTTTTTTCATTCTTGATATTCACATACTTTAAATGACAGTGATTTTTCTTGTTTTCTCTGATCCTCAAGTAGACTCTATAACCTAAGTTGAGGTTTTTTGTGTTTGAGTGTTTGTCTTTGAGTCCCTCTTCCCTTTTTATCCTTTTCTCCCATGGATCTTGGATTGCCACCTGTATAAGGACCTATCAGTGTTTTGTTTGATCTGCACTTATTTTTTTCACCTTAAGAAATGCTGTTTTTGCCTTGCAAGGCTTTGTGAGGTACACTTGTAATTCAGGCTACTTGGGAAGTTAAGGCAGGAGGATCATAAGTTGCTTAGTGAGACCCTGTCTCAAAATAAAATTGAAAAAAAAAAAAAAGGATGGGAATGTAGCTCAGGGCTTGAGTACTTGCCTGATATGCAGGAAACCCTGGGTTCAATTCCCAGTAATAAGAAGGGGGTGGGGTAGATATGCTTCTTTTAACATTTTACCATTTTCTCACATTGGTTTGCTCTGTTTTACAACAAAAATTCTCTAAAACATTCTCTATGCTCCATGTCCCAATTTTTCTTTGTTCCTTTTAAAAAATATTTAGTTATAGATGGACACAATACCTTTATTTATTTATTTTATTTTTATGTGGTGCTGAGAATTGAACCCAGTGCCTCACATATGCCAGGTAAGCGCTCTACCACTAAGCTACAATCCCAGCTCTTCTGTTTTTTTCTTAAAGCTCACTCCCACTGGATATTGCTTCTATGCTGCCACCAAATTCTCTGATTAGTGTCACCAGTGATCTTGGTGTTGGTCATACTCAATTAGCATCATAATTGACTACTGTAACCTTGGATACAGTTGATCACTACCTTCTCCATGATATGTTCTCTTCACTTGATTTCCAGGACCGTATTTTCTTGGTTTTCTTTCTACCTCTTTGGTTGCTCCTTCTCTGTCTGCTATGCTGAATCGTCTATTCATCCAATTAATTTATTGTTGAAGTGCTCTAGAGCTCAATCTTTGGTCCCCTTCTTTTCTCTTTCCTTCCTTGTGATATCATCAAGTCTTTTGATTAATCATTTGTTTATCAGAGACTTCCACATTCTTATCTCTAGTCCCTTTCTCTTTCTGAACTCTAGAATTATATATCGTTGTCTACCTTTGCATCATTTGTGTATTTATAGGATTTCAAATGTCTGAAATTGAACTCCTTTCCCTCCAAATTTGTCCTCTTTTTTCTCAATTGATGGCAACCCTACACAACCAGTGGTTTTGAAGTTATCCTTGAATCCTTTCTTTTATATTCCATGCAAATTTCGTTGGCTTCCTTTAGAAAATATGTCTAGAATTCAACAGTTTACTATTGTTGCAGCCATTAGTGCCCTGATCATCTCATGCTTGAACTTCTGTTTTTAGCCACTATTATTTCTTTCTTGGATTATAGCAATGTATCAATGTTTGTTTCCTAATTTTGATTAATTCACCATGGTACTATAAACTGGTACATTGAAGGAAATTGTATGAGGGGTATATGGAAACTCTGCTCTGTAACTTTCTTGCAAATTCAGAACGATCCCAAAATAAAGTTTATTTTAAAAAAAGAAGGTAACATTCCTTCTTTGTCTAAAAATCTTGATGAGTCCTGATTTGACTTATGGTAAGAGTCAACAGCTGTACATTGGCCTGTAGGAACTCATGATTTGGTCTCTAACCTCACGTCTTTGAATTTGATCCCTCTCTTACTTTTTCCTGCCATACTGGCCACCCTATTTCTTAAATTCACTGGGCCTACTTCTAACTTAGTACCTTTGTTTTGACTGCTTTTTCACTCAAGATTTTTTTTCTTAGATGTTCACACAGGTAGTTTCTTCACTTCTTTCATCATTTGCTCAGATGTCACCTGTTCAACAAAGTCTACCTCAGCCGATTTAAAATTTTAGTTTTGCAACAGTCCACACCCTACCTCTGTATTCTTCTTGAACCTATTTTTTCTTCTTTACTATAGTACTTATCAGTATACTATAAATTTTACATATTTGTTACATGTATATTTAATTATCTTTTATAAATATATAAAATCCATGAAGGGAGAGATTATTTTGTTTTTTTCTTCTTTTTTAGGCCAAGTTCAAAACATTTTTCTGAGGTACAGAAATATTCAGTAGGTTTTGGTTGTGTGAATAAACTTGACTGAATATTCAAATTTATAATTCCTGATTGTAGCTTAAAAACACTAAATTATTTATTTTTATGTCTCATTCTGTTATAATTTTATGATTCATTCTAGTATTTTTTTTTTCCTTACACTGGGCATTTAACCTGGGGTCACTTTACCACTGAGCAAAATCCCCAGATCTTTATTTTATTTTTTAAAATTTTGAGACAGGATTTCATTAAGTTGCTGTGGGTTTCACTGAGTTGCTGAGGTTGTACTGGAACTTGCACTCTTGCTGCCTCATCCTCCTGATTTGCTGGGATTACAGGTGTATGCCACCATACCCAACCCTGTATCATTTCTTGTCTCTAGGCCTTTGTTCACACAGACTCTACAATTCCCTTCCTTATTTTTCTTTTACCCCTAAGCCCTTGGACCTGTCCATTTCTCCTTTAAGATTAATATTAGACATAAGTTAAGTTTTCCTTAAAATATTAGTCTGACTCAAGCACTACTTTTTAGAAGCACTTTAACCTGGCATTTGCTCTTCATTAGCTTATGTTTCTGTTTAGGTGTTTCTGTCTCACTAGAGAGCTGGGAATGTGTTACTCTGGTAGATAATGCCTTAATACATTAATGGCATGACCAAAGACATTAAATTATGAAGCAGTCAAGTTCTGATTTCAAACTGTGTCTTCTCATAATAAAATCAATGCTTTATTTGCTTTACCATGTTTCCTATAAAAATGATAGCTGTCTTTAAAATAAGGGAGAGAGATTCTTTTTATACAGATAGGAGGTAGCTATTACATTTCATAGCCCTGGACAACTTGCCCTTTTGTCATTTGTGAATCAGCTATCACAGATGAGAAAGTGGTCTTGTGCTTTTTGTCTAAAGCATTGGCTGAAATCATTGACCAAGGGATAGTTGTCATCCCCAAATTACTAATTTTTATGACATTTGGTTCTTTTGGGGAGAACTAAACTGTTAAGACTTGATTTGCCGAACAGAAGAAATCCATGATAGAATTTCAGACTGTTTATTAGTCATTCATGTTTTTGTTAGATGCCATTACTATCACTAGCTATATTGTAGACTTGCTTCTATACCATTGAGAAATTCCAAGGTGCTTATAAGTCTTTCCAAAAATTTTATCCCAGTGATATAGACATTCGATCTTAAGGTTAATTCAGACATTTGCTCTCAAGGTTGATTAATTTGTTAATGTGATTTCTGACAGCACAAAAATTAGGTAAACTCATTTCACATTTGAAACACTCTTTAATCTTAGATAATGAATCAGACTTGGAACAGTTCTTTGTACTGAATTCAAACTGTCTCCTCTGAATATCATTATCATTACTGTAGCCTATAAACCAACAGAAGGACAAAGGAAAATTTCTCCTTTGCCCTCTGAAGGTTTGCTGGTATAAACTGCCAAAGATTATAGAGGAGAAAAGGCATAGAAATTTATTGTAATGCCAAAGCAGAAAAATTCACAGCCAGGGGAAATGATATCAGTTTGATTATTCAACAGCCCCAAATTACTCAGAAACATATACCCTTTTTTCTATATGGGAGAGGACGAGTAGGGAAAGCCAGGACAGTAAAAGAATTTTTAGGGAAACTGGGTGGGTTTCGAGTAAATATGATGGCCTCGGACCAAGTCTCTGACCTGTAGGACACACAGTGATTTGTTAGTGAACCTTTTTAGGACCCAAATAGAAGACAATGGTGTGTGAAAAAGTCAGTGCGGGTGTGTTGACAGACTGCAGTCTCTCTTCTTATAATGTGAGTTTAGTTAATGGAAACTTGCAGAAAGAACCAGAGGTAATTGTTTTCTTCCTTCAGACTCTTAGCAGACAAGGAGATATCAAAGGAAAGCCTCTTAACATCATTTGCTGTTTCCTAAGGTTCTTTAATTTAAAATAATCAACCTACCAGGACTCCTTCACCTATGTATTATATCTTCACCCAGACTAACAAAATAGGAAATAGTTTAATTCTATGAATCTTGAACTGGCTTCAGCCTTGATACCTTAATAGAATTGAAGTGATGATTAGGCTTGGGATTAAGTAATCGAAAACAAATATTAGTTGGAGGACATTGTTGTATCCTGAATTTGTGTGCCTCTTACAGAGCTTTTCTAACCCAACAGAAGTGACCAAAATATTGAAATAACATTATACCTTGTGTAAGAGGATGCTATTAGCTTACTTTTGATTTTATCTGAGCAGTAAACAAAAAAATAATTGGGTAAGGAAGGACTTTGATTAAATGAAATAGATATGAGTAACTGCTAAGAAGTAGGTACAGCCAATGTTAAAGAAACATTGACAGTATAAATGTTAATATACTGAGATGTGTCAATATTTACCACAGAATTTGGAAGTTCCTGTTTAAGAAGTGTGACCCTAGCATTGAACACAGTGTATCAGTAAATAAGAACATGTCCATATGAACAGCTGCTCAGAGACTATAGGATTATATTGTACTACACTTAAAAAGTTGAAATTTGAAAGTTTATGACGATGGGCTGGTTTGTAGCTTAATGGTAAAGCACTTGCCTGGCACGTGTGAGGCACTGGGTTTGATTCTCAACATCATATAAAAATAAATAAAATCAAGGTATTGTGTCCATCTACAACTAGACATTAGACATTAAAAAAAGTTGTTTTTTTTTTATTGAACACAAATGGAGTACAGCTATTGTTTCACTGGTTGTACACAAAGTAGAGTCTCACCATCTGTGCGTTCATGCAT
>JAJEJO010000238.1:273108-304838 GCA_020662805.1 Glaucomys volans
GAAATAGAGCAAGCAATCACGAAATTCATTTGGAGGAATAAGAGACCCAGAATTGCTAAAGCTATCCTTAGCAAGAAGAGCGAAGCAGGGGGTTTCACAATACCAGACCTCCAACTATACTACAGAGCAATAGTATTAAAAAAAGCTTTTGATGTTTCTTTGGTAATTTATTGTAGATGTTTTTACTATATAGTTTACTAGTATAGTTCCATATGTGTGTTGTCATAAGGGGTTTTTAAAAATGACAGCACAGTTGTTATTTGTAACTAAATTAGTTTTACTGTAATACTCATCAGTAAATTGAATTAAGAAATCTTGCCTTGACCTTGTGTTTAGGAACCAATTTCTCATTTTTTTAACATTGTTCTTATAGGGAAATTGGCTCAAGTTATGACTTAGATATTGCTTTTGAAAACCAAAAGTTTGTGCTCTGATAACTTTCCAAATAGCAAGAGAGAAAACAAGTTTCTGAAGTTTAGATGTGATGAGGAAATCTGACTTAGTTCTCATTATCTGACAACTATATCTTAGAAGAAAGTCTGTGGAGGAAAGGGTAAGTAAAGTTGATTTAGTTGGTTGAATATCAAAGATGAACACTGATAATTCCCATTTGAATATCATTGTAGCGTAACAAAAATATTGGATGCAAATTAAACATTTGTAGCTTTCATATCAAGTCATTGGAATCACACCAACAATTGTGCATCTATTTTGCAGGTTTCTTAAGAAGGTTAAACTTAACATTCTTTGAATGATAGTCCTGAAACTGCCCTAGGAGATCATACAATTTGGGTTTCAGGACTTGTACTCTCATTGCTTCTTTTCTGATGGCTTTTACATAGTAATTTAATCATTTAATCACATTATGATGTTACATTTGTATTGTGAAGAATGAATGAAAAATAACTTGAAACTGGGCATGGTGGCACATGCCTATAATCCCAGTATGTCCAGAGACTGAGGCAGGATGACTGCAGATGCCAACTTTTATAACTTAGTGAAACCCTGTCTTGAAATTAAAAAGGTGTGGGGATGGTAGAAATGTATCTTAGTGGCATAGCACTTGTCTGGTATGTGTGAGGCCCTGGGTTCAATTTCTAGTAGTACCTAAAAAAAAAAAAAAAAAAAGAAAAAAAAAAGTTTAAAAAGAAAAAAGTGTTGGAGATGTAGCTCAATGACAGAATACCCTGGGTTCAATCCCCAGTACTAGAAGGAAAAAAATAATATTAAAAAAGGAAGAAAAAATATGGTTGAGATCATATAATGTCAGAATCTATATCTATTTCTATAAACATCTTAATAAACATGAAAAACCAAATTTGCTTATAGGCATATGAAAGGAAACCTTTTCTTAGTTTTGTTGGTTAGATACAGACAAAAAGTACAGTTTTAAATGTAAATTGACAAGCTTCTTCTTCCAGAGAGAATTTGCCACTGTTCTGAGATAAGATGTTGAATTTTAAGGTACAAACATTAGACTTATTAATTGGTGACTTTTAAAAATTTGGAAAACTCTTTTCACTATGTAAGGAAGATTTATTATATCTGTGTTTCAATAGATATTTATGGGTCTTATGCAAATATTCTCAATGGTCTCCTTGAACCATCAGTTACTTATTTTGTAGTGATAACAAAATTGTCAGTGTTTCCAAAATCTCATGTGTTTTCGATTTGGTAAGACTGTAAGTATAGTAAGCTGAAAATGAACAATTTTTCACTTGTTGTTAAGTATGAATTTAATATAATGTTTCCCAAAGTGTACAACTTATACCACTGATGGTATGTATTTTACTAACTTAGTAACTGTTTTGTGGGTACTATAAGATAATTGAGGTAGAATTATGTCATTTCCTAAAGTCCACATAACCAATGAATAATAGTGAGGATTCATTTTGATGTCTTATTCCTAAACCTGATGACACAAAGAAGCTTAAGTAAATTGGAATTCCTTCTCGTAATTGAAACACCCAAGGTAAGGTCTGTGTTCTGAAGAAGCTAAAATAAGGTCTGAGCTGTTGCCTACCTCTCAATTTTGTTTTCTAATATGTTGATTTTGTTCTCAAAAGCTCTAGGCTCATGACATCGTAACATCAAATAAATAGGGAAGAATCTATTTCCTTTATATAAAAAGAAGCCATGAAATTGAGCTTCATTGGTCTTAGTTGTTCTTAACTTGAATTATGTGCCTGCCTGAATTATCACTGATCCTTTATTTAATAGGATAGAATGTTGATTTAGCTTAGGTCTCTGTTCTACCCCTGGAGCCAGTCTATTCAAATCCTGTGACTGAGAATGACAGAGGTGGGAGTCATTCAAGGTTTGTTGCTACAATGAGAAAAGAATCTGTATTGGATGGCAAAATTAGCAAATTCTCTCTAAATGTTGAGTGAATGAGCACTTTCAAACTAAAATGCTGTGGGACATGGACCATGGCACTGATGGCATTTTGTGACCAATACTTAGTGATAGCTAACAATACTGATTTATCCAATTGGGATCCTGTGATTTTTTTAAGGCAGTGAAAAGGAAAAGTATTAGTACGGATTAAATGCATGAATTAAATGAATTCAGCCATTTAAGGTAGGGTCATTTATTGTGTGCCAGGGACTAGGTAATATGTATTTAATTCATATTGGTTGTCTAAAAGTATAAGATTGCATGATTCTAATTCTGTGCTACAAGATGGAAAATATGGAAATTATCAATATTCTTACTGCTTTTTATGTCTGTACTCTTTTGAGTATTACATGCTGTGATTACTGTATTACATGTTGTGATTGAGGATATATGTATGAAGTGGCTCATATTGAAATTTTTTATGTTAATTTTTCATGTTAGAGCAATAGTAACAAAAACAGCATGGCATTGGCACCAAAATAGACAGGTAGATCAATGGGACAGAATAGAGGACACAGAGATAAACCCACATAAATACAGGTATCTCATACTTGACAAAGGAGCCTAAAACATACAATGGAAAAAAGCTCTTCAACAAATGGTGCTGGGAAAACTGGAAATCCATATACAGCAAAATGAAACTAAACCCATATCTCTCACCCTGTACAAAACTCAACTCAAAATGGATCAAGGACCTAGGAATTAGACCAGAGACCCTGCACATAATAGAAGAGAAAATAGGTCCAAATCTTCATCATGTTGACCTAGGACCAGATTTCCTTAACATGACGCCCAAAGCACAAGAAATAAAAGTAGGAATCAGTGATTGGGATAAAGTCAAACTAAAAAGCTTTTTCTTAGCAAACAATCAGTAATGTGAAGAGAGAGCTTTCAGAGTGGGAGAAAATCTTTGCCACACACACTTCAGATAGAGCACTAATCTCCAGAATCTACAAAGTGCTCAAAAATCTTTACACCAAGAATACTAATAACCCAATCAATAAGTGGGCCAAGGAAGTGAAGAGACACTTTACAGAAGATCTACAAGCAATCAACAGATATATGAAAAAGTGTTCAACATCCCTAGTTATAAGAGAAATGCAAATCAAAACCACTTTAAGATTTCATCTTACCCCAATTAGAATGTCTTTTATTAAGAATACAGGCAACAACAGGTGTTGGTGAGGATGTGGGGAAAAGGATACACTCATACATTGATGGTGGGATTGCAAGTTGGTGCAGCCACTCTGGAAAGCAGTGTGGAGATTCCTTAGAAAACTTGGGATGGATCTACCATTTGTCCCAGCTATCCCACTCCTTGGCCTATACCCAAAGGACTTAAAATCAGATTACTACAGTGATGCAGCCGCATCAGTGATCATAGCTGCTCAATTCACAATAGCTAGATTGTGGAACCAACCTAGATGCCTGTCAATAGATGAGTGGATAAAGAAATTGTGGTATATATACACAATGGAATATTACTCAGCCATAAAGAAGAATAAAATTATGGCATTTGTAGGCAAATGGATGATGTTGGAGACTGTCATGCTAAGTGAGATGAGCCAGTCCCAAAAATCCAAAGGCCGAATGATCTGTCTGACAAGTGAATGATGATGCATAATGCGGGGTGGAAGGGATGCAAGAATAGAGGAAGAATGGATAGCATAGAGGGAAGGGAGGGGTGGGGTCCAGGTGGGGGGGGCAAGAATAATAACAGAATGAGACAGACATCATTGCCCTGTGTACATGTATGAATGCACAGATGGCATGACTCTACTTTATGTACAACCAGAGAAACAATAGCTGTACTCCATTTGTGTTTAATGAATCAAAATTAAATGAATAAAAAAATTAAAAAATTGAAGAAAAAAAATTAAGTACAGCTAATTTTATACACACACACACACACACACACACACACTCACATACACACCAGGACTTGAATCCAGGGGCCCTTAGCCACTGAGCCACATCTTCAGCCCTTTTTATATTTTTATTTTGAGACAGGGTCTCACTAAGTTGCATAGGGTCTTGCTGAATTGCTGAGGCCAGCTTTGAACTTGCGATCCTCCTGCCTCAGCAGTTGTTGTCAAATTCATACTGAAATTTTTTTTTGTATGACTAATTCATAGGTAGTGTTGTAGAGAGAATTTTATGAGTTTTGTCAAGAACACATTTAAACTAATGGGTTATTAGTTTTTTCTATTTGTGTTGCAAAGTACGTTAAATTTGGTTTCAAAACTTTATCAGGAAAGAAAAGTTGGAGGAGAGGGAGATACTTACATTTATTGACATTTATTGACCATAAATCAATAATTACTTTAGTAATTCTTCACCTCTTTAGTTTTGAAAAACATCGTTAGGAGTTTCTGTAGTTTCTTGAGCCATATAAAGATTCAAAAAATATTTTTATTTGGGATTCTATTAATTCTTTCCATTAGTATGAGAAATATTAGGCTGTGTGCTTTGAAATTTCCATTGTTAGAATGAAATAAAACAGATATATGGGGATACATTTTAATAATCTTATGTAAAGAGCTATGCCTGAAATATTTGAAGTCCCAACATGGGAAATTCTAGGTTCTACATCAGCTCAAGGTTGAGATCTGTGTAATACATTGTTATAATTTGTTCATAGGTTAAGCAGAATGGAGAACATTGAAAGAAAAAAAAGTAGCAGTACTATTACCTTGATAGGAAAGTCAGAAAATTTGCAGAGAGGTCTTAGAGCCAGGAATTGAGGTCAGCTATGAGATTCGTACAGAATCTCTCCAGAGTTGAGCTTTCCTTCTGTGCCGTATTTTGGGTAGGCTAGTTTTGCATACACTTGCAGCCCTTCTCAATGTGACTATATTTAAATTTTCTCATTTTGACCTCATAATGAAAACATCAATGGTAAGACTGTTTTTGCTAGGAATTTCATTAGTTCTTTCTATTAGTATAGAAACTATTGGACTGTATACTTTGAAAAGCAATATATATAGATATATGATTGGACCAAAGGTTATTATCTAAGTTAATAAACTGAGAAGAAAGAACTTATAAAGGTTTGTCTGCCTACATGCTTATTGGCTTCTAGTTTAGCCTTCTTTCCTCCAAGGTATTGGACAGGATCAGTTAGCGAATTTCTATCTGGCCAGCTCTTACACAGAACGGTGGAGGAAGCTTCAAGTAATGTTTCTAGGTTTTATGGCTGACTTGCGGGGCAGGATAGAGGTTCTAGTTTCTATGACCTCTACTTTCTATGGCCTGCCTTTGGGGAGAAAGGAAAGCAAAGAAAGAAGGGAAGGAGAAGGTTAGAAAGAAAATTGACTTCTGAGGTTCTTCCACTATCCTTCACTTCAAAGTCCATTGCATGCTAAAGTGCTATACTTGGGGGTATTGATTTTTGAGATCCAACAGTTCATTCAAAATGTCGTAGAGGCCAAAACAGGAAATCCAAGAAACTGGTACTAGAATTCTGAAGCTATCAAAGTTCCATTTCAAAGAGTACTGCCTACATACTTTTTGCTTCCTGCTGAGTGATTCAGTATGTATACTTTAGCACTTTCTTTGGAGAGAAAACTGGCAGGGTCTTTCTGAGCATAAATGTCCTGATATCATCTCTGTGTTATAGAATCACTGAGCACCTCCCTCCACAGTGTCTTGAAGGAGTAAGATGATTGACACCTGGGATCCTTGTTGGCAGATCAAAACTGTTTTCAAGGCTTTTCTAACCTTGAAAAGATGAGTAGATTTTGACAGGTGTGGGCTGGTGGTGGGTATTTCAGGATGTGGAATAGTATAAGCAAAAGGCAATAGCAATGATGGATTTAGAACCCTTCCTATTCATTCTTTAAGTCTTAGACTCCCTTTCTCTTAGAAAGCTTTCTATGTCATTTCAGACCAGGTGAGAGTCATCTGGTTTCTTCTGTCACCTTTTATTATTCTGTTGTGCCTCTCACCAGAGTGTTATAATGTAGTTATTTGACTCTCTTGTCATGAGAGCATAAAATGTTCTGAAATCAGATGATATATCTTTTGTATTTGTATACAATATTATTTTGTAATATTATTAATACTTGGCATAGTCCCTTGCATCTGGCAGGATCTAAGTATTTATACCTGATTAGCTGCATTATCAAAAGTCACTAGCAATTAGAGAAATACGAATTAAAATGGCATTTGAGATTTCATCTCCCTCCAGTCAGAATGGCAGTTGTCAAGAATACAAGTAACAATAATTGTTGGTGAGGATGTGGGGGAAAAGGTACACTCATACATTGCTGGTGGGACTGTAAATTGGTGCAACCACTCTGGAAAGCAGTATGGAGATTCCTCAAAACATTTGGAATGGAACCACCTTTTTCCCAGCTATCCCACTCCTCAGTTTATACCCAAAGGACTTAAAATCAGCATACTATAGTGACATGGCCACATCAATGTTTATAGCAGTTCAACTCACAATAGCTAAGCTATGGAACCAACTTGGGTGCCCTTCAATAGATGAATGAATAAAGAAAATGTGGTACATATAACCAATGGAATATTACTCAGCCATAAAGAAGAATGAAATTATGGCATTTGCTGGTAAATGGGTGGAACTAGAGAATATCATACTACCTAAACTAAGCCAATCTTTAAAAACCTAAAGGCAGAATGTTCTCTTTGATATGTGGGTGCTGACTCACAGGGGTGGGGAGTGGAGGAGGTTCACTGGTTTGGAGTGGGGCTGTTGGGGAATCGGGGAAAGGGAGGGTGGATGGGAATAGGAAAGACAATTGAATGAATTGGACATAACTTTCCTATGTTCATGAATACACAACTGGTGTAACACTGCATCATGTACAGCCACAAGAATGGGAAGTTATACTCCATGTATATGTGATATGTCAAAATACATTCTACTATTATGCATAACTAAAAAGAACAAATAAAATGAATAAAAGTCAATTTGTGAGAAGCTACTTGTTCTTTTAGCCAGTGACAATGAAAAGCATTAGATTTGTTGGTAAAGATCCCCTATTCTAAGGGCTTTGGGACAGAGAATTTCAGACTCAGTAAAGGTTTCAAACTGATGTCTTTAAAATTTGGGGTAAAATTGTTTTGTTCATCACTCTGAGGTATTTTCTAGCATGAACAACTAGTTCTGTGATTCTCCAGTATGAAGCGGATGTCCAACAACTCAGTACTGATGTGGTCTCTATAGTATTGGTATCAGATCCCACAAGTTAATGGAATTGGTCTCATAAGACTGCCCTCACTTAAGATGCCAATTACAAGTCCTAGGGCACCTGTATTTCTGACCAGCTGTCTATAAGTCCCATGAACCTCCTCTATAGGTCTGGTAATTTGCTTAAATGACTTACAAAGCTCAAGAAACACACACGCACACACGCACATACGCACACACTCACACTATAAATGTATATCTATTGGATTATTATAAAGGGTACAGTGGAAGAAAGCCAGATGGAAGAGATGCATAGGCTAAGGTGATAGGTCTGAGAGCAAAGAGCTTTCCATGCCCCCTAGGTGCTGTACCCTCCCAACATCTGGATATATTTATCAATCTGGCAACTCTCCATATCTCCTTGTTCAAGAGTTTATAGCGCTAAATATCCAATTCCAGAGTAGGGAGTGGGAATGGGGTGAGGGGTGGAGGAGAACTGAAAGTTGCAGCTCTCTAATCATTTTGTCTTCCTGGTGACCAGCTCCCTATCAGGCTTTTCAGGGGACGAACTCTTAAGTCACCTAATAGCACAAACTCAGGTGTAGTTCAAAGGGATTCATGAAGAATAAAAAGTGATTTTTATCATTCAGGAAATTCCAAAGGTTTGAGAATTCTGTGTCAGGAACCAGGGACAAAGATCAAATTTATTATATTGTACATAACTGCTTTTTAAAACAGTAAACCAAAATGTAAGCCAGGTGACCTTTTTCTGCATAAAAAATAGGCATTTGTCAGTTTCTTTCATAATTAGAATGGCAGACCAGCAAATGTCTTTTATTAAGAAAACAGGCAACAACAGGTGTTGGCGAGGATGTGGGGAAAAGGATATACTCATACATTGCTGGTGGGATTGCAAGTTGGTGCAGCCACTCTGGAAAGCAGTGTGGAGATTCCTTAGAAAACTTGGAATGGATCCACCATTTGACCCAGCTATCCAACTCCTTGGCCTATACCCAAAGGACTTAAAATCAGCAAAGGGTCAATACTTTTCCAATCTGTTTTGGAATCTGTTTCCAATCTGTGACAATCTGTTTTGTAGTTGATCCCAGTATTATAAGATCACTTTAATAGTTTTCCAGGTTATCTCACTCTCCACCCCTCATACATTGAATGCTTAGAGGTTTATACCTGATTCATATGGTCCTTGGAGGTGTTAGAACTTGCACTTTTGCTAAAGAGGGCTTGATTTGAAGTTTAGGTATTAAGTTCCAGTTCAGTTTGAGAATGCATCACCCCAGGGAACTCAAAATATAATCTGCTTATATCTTGATTTTCCCACTAGCTGTCTGAAATATGTTCAGTGGTATGTGGTTGAAGATGGCTTAGAAATTGCAGCCTGAGAAATAAATATGTAATTACTCATCCAAGTAGGATAACTTTAACTGTATTGTTTGAACAATATGAAAATGCTGTTTTTACATTAAAAATTTTTAAGCATTGGCAATTTCATGGATTCCTAATATATTTGTATATTGAATTTTATGGTGTTGACAACTGAGGCTGTGTTATAGGATCAGCCCCACCCCTAGATTAACTCACATTTGTCTAGGGTAGTCTTGTCATTCAGACTCTTGTTTTCATTTATAAGTAGGCAGATAAATGAGTACAGTGGTAAATAAATGGTGAGTCTGTGAGTGGGAGGAAAATGTACAGTGCAAGTCTTGTTCCTTTTCCATATAAGCACTTTTAGTTACATTTCAGTTCTCAGTAACACGTTTTTCAAGTAGGAGAAAGACGATATGTGCTTAGCTGATGGTATTTCATGATGTTAAATTTCTTCTGAAATTAAAGCATTAGAGAGGTATAAAAACTTTTGAGGCTTAAGTCATAATTACAACGTTCTCATTGAAAAAAGACTGTTGCTTAGTTAATTCTGATTTCATAATCCTGTTTTATTCAGGTAGGTGTCATTTGCTTGTGAAACTGAAGTGTTCCTGTGATGGTCTAGAAAATTTATAAAATGAGAAGTGTGCTTTATTTTTTTTATGTTATTTGTAATTGAGAGCAGCCTTTTGATGAATATGAAGGAAGTCATAGTCTTGGAACTTCGGGTCCAATTTTAAGAGTATTCTTCATCCAGATCTTCAATTAAGTGGAGGGAATTCATTCAAGCATTAGGTCATTTTATTGCTTTTGCACATTTCTAGAGTAAAAGAAAAGAAAAAAAAGTAGAGGAAGTGAAGTTTAAGTAAATTACTGAAACTAAAGATTATTAGTGGTGTTAGTAAGAGATAAAATTTTAATTTGAAAATATTTCAGTAAAGTACTTTTTCTGTACAAGGGTTGCTTGATATTTTTGTTCCTTTGGAAGTAAGCAACTTGCTTTGTTTTATTGTTTTGTTTATTGTGTTTTGTTGCTTTGGAAGTAAGGTAAATTGGTTTTATAAAATCTTAATTTACTCTTTAGTAACTCTTTAGTGGACTCTTGCTATTAATAATGGAAATGCTTGGAATAAATTAAGTTAAAAACTTCTGACAAAAAAGTTAAAAATGATTAGTACTTTAAAAAACAAAACAATCTTTTTCTTTGCATTTGGTTTTCTTGAATAATTGTGTAATGGTTGTCTTTTCAAAAGTAAATAGTGTTGTGATTGTTGCATCAACCTTTCTTTCCTTTTATCTAACAATTATATATATATTCATTCCTACCTTTGACTTTCATAATATGGTAGGATTTTTGAAAATCCTGTGACCATACTTTGGCCTTGTAATTACATTCTGTCTGTCTTTTAAAATAGGTCATACAGAATAATGTGACCAGGATTCTAATTACAGACTCTTAACAGTTTGTGTTGTGTGCTAATCGTTATTCTGAACTCACTTTGGGTATCAGTCTGCTCTTCTCAACAAGGGGCACTTAAGTTAATTGCTTCATTAGAAACATGCATTTATCCCTTTCTGATCTGTAAGTACAAGTCTTTGTCAGAGCTGCAGAAGTTTGAACACCTGCAGCCCAAGCAGCTTGAAAAGAAGCCATAACTAACTCTAGTGGAAAATAAAAGAAGTTCAAGTTCAAAATGGTGTTATCAATGATATAGTGTTGTAACTAACTTGAGGTGACCTAAGAGTTGGCTTCTGCACTGTTCCTTGTCAGCATCCAAAAGGGCATACAAAATTCTTTGTAAACTAATTTAAAAAGTGTCTTGTTTATTCAGAAGCAACTGTGAATGGTATTTGTTCAGACTGAAGATCACATCAGTTGCATACCAGCCAGCAACTTATTTCTCTTCTGAGAGGCCAAGTATCAAAGACACAAAGTACTAAAGACAAGCTCCTCAATTCTCAACTGTTCTGAGTTCTAAATAAAGCTACTGATGTACAAATTGGGGTGGGACCCAAACTTTCCACCTGCAGGCTTGTCTTAGATCCTTGGCTCTGACTGGGAGGGGTACTGATACTACCATGACCTTTAGTGCCCTTAGACAACAAAACACAGGCTTTCTCAATAGCCCTAATCGCTTGGTCCCTCTGAAGATGATTCCTCCTCCTTTCTTTAAGTAGTTGCAGGGAAAAAAAAAATTATGGCTATTGATATTTGCAGGGTTGGTGAGAGCAAAGATGTGGTTGATTGGCTCTTCCTGAATCTTAAAAGATATATGTATATGTATATGTGTATTATACATATATACATATAATATATGTATAATGTATACATGTATAATATTATATTACATATATAATATTATAATTATTATTATAATATTGTTATATTATTATGTATGTATAATACATATATACATATATGTATATGTATATATACATATATACAATACATATATGATATGTATTGTATATATATTTATTTAAAAATATATATATATAAAATACTAGTGCATGGGGAGGCGGAGGAAGGAGGATGGCAAGTTTAAAGCCAGTCTCAGCAGTATTAGCAAGGCCCTAATGAGACCATCTCAAAATACAAAAATAAAAACGGCTGGGGATGTGTTTCAGTGATTAAGCACCGCTGGTACTTAAAAAACAGAACAACAACAACAACACCAAAAAAAAAACAAAAAGCAAAAACTGGTTCAAATAGTATATAGTTTTAGGAAATTAAGACTTCATTTAAAGAAAAAATTGGGACTACTGAGGCATAAAATACTGTGGATATTGAGTTGTCACATGTGAGCTATTAATATGTGAAGTACTTAAATTTGGTTTATAATTGGCATCCAAATTTCACATGTAAGTGTACTGAGATAATAGACTGTTTAAAATAAAAGTCTTAATTTTTTGTTGTTTACCTAGAATAAATCAGAAAATTGAAAAACATTTGAAATGTGAATAATTTGGAGATATTTTTGAAACTAATCTGTTCACCAGTTGTCTTTTTAACATTATGGAAATTAAGACCCTTTATACTACTGTGAAAGTAGAATTGAGTGACTGACAGGCATCTTTAATATTAAATTTTAATTGAATTTCACTATTATTAGAAATTTGTCATTTGTTCCAAACTTGGTTAAAAAATAGTAATGAAACCAATCACTGTTTTAAAATAATTTAAAGTGTTGTATTTTGCTTTCACAAAGTTAATGTTAACATAGTCCTGGTTCTTGAGGCATGTTTGAAAAGAAATGATCCAGGTAAGTGTGTAGGCATCTGCATGTGTCTGTGGGTTTGCATATAAATACTGTATAGGCAAAAAATGGTGCTTCATAGTATTCTCTGTAACCTTAGCCCCTAAAAACTATTAAGAGTTTTGAGCCCATTAAAATTATATGAGCTTCTAACTATATGTGATTTCCAGTGATTGGCATTGAAAAGCAATAACACATATTTTATATTTATTGAATGTTAAGTGTATTGAAATATTGAACTAAAAGCAAATATTTACAAGTGAATAAAGCAATCTCAATATAAGCACATCTGGGCAAAGAGACCTCATTGTAGGAAAAAATTTTCAATGAAGTATTTCAAATATATATTTTTAAATTCATTGATTATGATGTCAGGTATACAAATTTAAATATTTAAATATTTTACATATTTAATTGAGGAGACTGCAAGTATTATTTTGCAATTTGTTTTTCATTGGGAAGAATAAATTGTTTCCAAATAAAGTTTAGGTAAAAGGATGATTGATAATTTATTGATTTGAAGGGGTTTTATACTCTTAATTTTAGATTTTTTTCTTTCATGTTGGGATTTTATCTGGATTCCTCATGCCCTTTATAGTAATTTAGGCTTGCTTTGTGAAGTGCCAAACTGGGCAATTTAGTGAGAGCTTGTCTCAAAATACAGTAACAAAATAAAAGATTGGGGGATATAGCTTGGTGGCCTTGGGTTAAAAAATGATGAAAATGTACTACATTAAAATTAAGAGCTTTTTTTCACTTACAAACTACCATTTGAGAGTAAAAAGGTAACTCAGAGTGGGGAAAGACACAAAACATATATCTATAAAAGGATTCATTCAAAATATTCAAAAAAACCCCAAAATATTCAAAATAAAAAACAATCCACCGAAAATATTTTAAAAACAGATTAATAACAGTAAGAAAAGGAAAACTGAGTCAAAAACTGTCAAGATTGAACAAATACTCCACAAACCAGTATATTTAAATATCTAATAAATATATGAAAATGGCTCAATAGCCATTATTCATTAGGGAAATGTGAATTAAAACCTATATAATACTACTACATATCCACCAAGATGACTGAAATGAAGGATTTGAAGCAACCAGAATTTTCATATATTTTTAATTTTTATTTATTTTTTGTTTTTACAGACTGCATTTTGATTCGCTGTACACAAATGGGCTACAACTTTTCATTTCTATGGTTGTACATGATGTAAATTCATAATATTCATGTAATCATACATGTACATAGGGTAATGATGTCTGTCTCATTCCACCATTTTTCATACCCCCGCCCCCTCCTTCCTCTCATTTCCCTCTATGTAATCTAAAGTTCCTCTGTTCTTATCTCACTCCTCACCCCCGCAACTCAATAATATATCATCATCCACTTATCAGGGAAAACATTGGCCTTTGGTTTTTAAACCCTTTTATAAAATCGTTGGTTGTGTATAGTACACCATCTCAACATAGGTATATTCTCTGATCCAGCATTCCATCATAGGTATATACCAAACAGTAATGCATCGATATTTGCCAGAATGTTTATGGCAATACTATTTGTAATAGGCAAACTGTAAACTTCCAAATGCCTATCACTGGATATTGGATCAGTAAATTTTACTATATTCATAATGGAAAACTACACAGTGTTGAGAATGATATGCAACTCTTAGAAACAAAATGGATGAATCTCTTAAACATAATGTTGAGCAAAAAAAGAAGCCAGGCACAAAATAGAAAATGCTGTAAAATTAAATTTCATAAAGTACAAAAACATTTAAAATTCTAGTATTTGTTAAAGAAGGTATAGGAATTTTGGGGAGGTCGTGATGGGAAGAGAGTGACAATGAATTCTGCTTCTTCTTTTTTTTTTTTTTTTTTTTTGAGGTGCTGGGGATTGAACCCAGGGCCTTGTGCTTGCGAGACAGGCACTCTACCAACTGAGCTGTATCCCCAGCCTGAATTCTGCTTCTTGATATGGGTCCTGCCTTACATGCATTTGTTCGGTTGTAAAATTCATCAAGTTGTATTGTTATTACATGTTGTCGAGTGGGGGACTCAGACCCAGAAAACACATTTGGGATTCCTGCAGGTGGAAGAAGATGCAGGATGCAGTTAGGATAGTAGACATGCTTTATTCAGAGATGGCAACAGCCTCCAGCCTCCAGCCTCCTGCTTTGGATTTAGCCCCCAGCCAGTTCCATTTTGCTCCAGTCAGTTTTATTTAGACCTCCCACCCCTGCCCCATCCTTGTCTTGAGGCCTTTTTATACACAAGCTAAAGAAGGCACACTGCCAACAGGTCACATAAGTAGACACGTGTTCACAAGCAAATGATCATGACCTCGAGTACATACACTGAATCAGAGTGTTTGACCCTGACTATACACTAACCATAACAACTGATTCATGGCCTTGATCACACACTGAAAACATAACATAGCCTGGTGGAAGCCTAAGCAAGGGAGCCTGATTATAGCCATTTGGGGCCTGCCTCCACACAAGTACATTTCTGTCTAAAATAAATAAATAAATAATAAAATGAAAACTTATTGGTCTAAAGCTGTAATAGTTTGCTATAACCCATCCATGTATATGTTTCAAGGTCTTCTGTCCCAGGGAACAGTGTGTAACTGACTGCGGTCACAACTTAGAGAAGACAACTGTTCAGTTTTGAGATTTTCTTATTGTATGATTTATTCTTACCCTTCTTTTTTCATTCCTCCAGATAGACTTCCTCCTTACTAATTATGGTTACATTCCAGTTGTTAAGATTACTCCCAGGTCTTTCACACAAGTCCTGGTGACTGACTCCCTCCTTCCCTCCCTCCCTATTGATTCTTGGGAAAGGAACTGATGAAATCTACTTTTCATACTGTTGAGATGGTAATTTTTACTTAGCATTGTTACTTGGGCTAATCTTTTGTCATTTTGTGGAATCTCTGTTTTTCTCATTTGTAAAATCCATGATTTGATATTGAATGAGAGTATAATTTATTGAATTCATGTTTGACTTATTGTATGTTTTTTTGGTTGTTCTTATTTTTTTGGGGCATTTATATAGCCGAGGGACCAATCTAGAAAACATTACCATTTGATAAATAAAGTTTCTTTTAGCAATACTAATTTTATCTTTCATAACAGGTAACCAGAAATGGAGAGAAAAGTAAGCAAAATCTGTCTTGCCTCTGAAGCCAATATAATTCATTTTCTACAAGTGTCTTGGGAGAAAACACTAGGATCTGGTTTTGTTATTACACTTACTGATGGTCAGTCAGCCTGGACTGGGACAGGTAATATTAAAAACAAAATTTTAAAATGTAAAATTTAAATAATGTGCTATTCTTCAATCCTCAGTGACACTTCAAATTGTAGTTTCTTCAATAGATATACATAACACTAATTGTACTTGTAGTGGCACTCCACTTTATATGCGGATTTGTAACATTTAATGCCATTTTTAATAATTGTTATAAATAAAGAAATTAGCGTCTGCCCAACTAATTCTGATTACCATGTGATTCTCAGTACTTAAACTTGGTAAGAATTTTGAAATTATCTCTTAATATAAAATATGACTAGTGTGTTTAACATGGATCTCCTCTTGGAACCCCAGGGAAATATTGGGAGGCAGAGGAAGCAGGTTGGCTGGATCAAGAGTTTGTTTTGGATTGTGGCTGTGGAGTTTTCTTACTACTTCATCCACTTACATAGTTTGAATTATATTCCAATGAACATGTACTATATTTGGAATAAAACAGAACTATAGCCTAAAATTTTATAATGCAAGGGTGAAAACCATATATAGAATTTTGACTGTTTTATAAAATATACTTGTAATTTTTAAAATCTTTTTTGATTATCTTTTAACAATGCCACTAACCCTCAAATTGTATTTGGAACATTGCAGGTATAAGATCAAAACATTTAGAATTGTTTTACTGATACAGCAAAGTTTAAATACTCTTCTAAAGTATTTTATTAAAACATTTTCAAAACTTTCTATAGTTAACAAACCACCAGAGAATAAAGAAGTTTAATATCATATTTTTGTCACATTAAATTCCATTAGCTAGAAACTAAATAACTCATTTCTAGAGTTATGTTGTGATATTTTACTTAAAATATTTTTGTAAGTTTACAGGCTATTTACATCTTCTAAATTTTGAAATACTGCTCTAAAATTTCTTTCATGTTTTATGCCTTTCAGTAATCATTTCTGTTCAAATTTTAGGGACAAAGCATGTAATATTGATAATTATTTAATCATTTTTATAATTAAAATACATTGTAAAATTCTGTTTCTTGAATGTTACAAATTCTGTTTGGTTCAGTCAAGCTCAATTTACATTTACCGGGTTTTAATTTGTTTTTTATGACAATAAAAATGTTGATGTAAGGATTACTGTAAATAAAGAAATTTCAAGGATAATATTTGCAGTACTCATTATGGTATCTATTTAAGCTGTGCATTTCTGTGCAAGAGAAATCAGTAGTTGGTTGGTTGTTGCAGTGTAGGAGTGGAAGAAGATATGTCAGGCTAATTATGCTGGTGGAAGTATGACGGTTAGGGGCTGGGGTGGTAGCTCAATGGTAGAGTGCTCGCCGAGCACGTGTGAGGCACTGGATTCGATCCTCAGCACCACATAAAAGTAAATAAGTAATTGGAATGAAGGTACTCTGTCCATCTATAACTAAATTTACAAAAAAGAAAAAAAAGAGAAAAAATGGAAGTATATGACAGTTCTTGTTTTAGGGTGGAGGTTTAAAACATGGCTAAAAACCATGGCAATGGGTTAATGCTGGTCTCTTTTGATTGAAAGAATAAAAGAATGTCTTAAATCTATAACACTGGTTAGAAAAAGATTGAACTATTTACTTCAGAGTTAGCACATTTTTAAATGAAAACTCGTTTCATATTTGTAGCTGTCATTGATAGTAAATTCAGTATATTATACCATTTGTTTTCTAGCTAATGGAATTTAGTGTGACAAAAATATGATATTAAACTTCCATATTCTCGGGTGGTTTATTAACATTTTGCTTCCTATACTGAAAAAGTTTTCAAACAATTTTATAGTGTACTCTGTTAATTTTATTTTTGAAAATATTTAATAAAGTTTGAAATTTCACATTTTTTTGCCTTTTATTACTCATTTTGATTTTCTTGTTCAAATTTTACAAATTTTGTAAGCATATAATATTGTTTCTATGTTTAATTAAGACATATTACTTAAATGTAATATAGTTCTTTATAGATAGACAACATGATTAGGAACACTGAAAGCTAAATAATTGAAACATGAAAATACTTTACTTTCCTATACCTCATTCTGTTTGTTGTTGTTCAGGGTTTTGACTGCTTCAACCTATAACTTGGTTAATTTCTCCTTTCATTTAAGTGAAATTAAATGGATGTGTGGTTCCCTTTAGTGTTCCCCACACTAAATTCACTGATTTTTCCACCCTCAGTAACAGTGTTTGTTCTAATGAATGTTTTTTGACAGAACCTAATTATCATATGACCTCTCATCACCTCAGTATTGTAAAATGTTTTAGAACAGAGTTAAGTCACAACTTATGACCAAGTCATAATGGTCACTTGATCAATGACCATTATGTGATTCTTAAAATAATTGCTCTCTGCAGTAAGAAACTTATCAATATTTATTAATTATTTTACTATCAATTAGATCCATTTGTAATTGTCCTAACAGGATACTTGGTGACTTATAGGTGAACAACTCAATGGAAAAAGGTATTTTTTAAATATATGAAATAATTAAGTAGGTTTATGACGTGTAACCATCAAGATTCTTGATGGAATAATGTGGTGTGTTATCTAAGCTCCTACATAAGCTTAGGATTTGTGCAGTCTTTGGTTAGTTATCTATAGGCAACTGAAAGAAGGAAATTTTTCTTTACATCTTCATCTACCTACAAATGGTATTAAAGCGATGCTTTCATGGCTCCTACCGATCTGAGAATACTTCCTTTTTTCAGTCATGTTTATCTGCTCACCTTTATGCCTTATTTTGATGTGGTTTAGTTGCATCCTTGATGAATGTTATTTCCATTGCTTTTATTCCTGTTACTGAAGTCTGGGAGTAATGAATGCTTACAGTTGTGCTTCTTTTAAATGGTATTAGCACAAAATTCAACTGGTGATCATATTTTTTCACCAGGTTTGAAGTTCTAAATAGTCAAATTTTCACATTCACCTTTATAGGCATTGTTCAAGTAAGCTTTTCTTTTTAGTTAGTACCTTTTTAAAATATGGTTTTTAAAGGGGAAGAGTAAATAGATGATTTCATAATTTTCTCTCTCAAAAATTATTCCACAATAATCATAGAATTCATAAGAGTTGGAACATAAGAGGGTATTAAGATGATATCTAAGATGTATCTGAAACATTATCTCAGATATCAGCACTTGCAGCTCCATATGGCTGGCATTTATGTTTATATTTATTATATATTTAATTGTTGTTTTCTGTGTGCCTAGAAAAATGCCTGATACATATTACATGTTCATTAAGCATTTTTTCAATGGATAAGTTGAATGAATAAATTCCATTAAGTATTTTAAGATAGATATCTTTTCATTATAATGAAATTTAACATTTTTAACTAGATGTTTTTATCAATGGAAGTTCCTTGTTTTCTTCTCCAAGTTCTCCGTAACTGCATTAAAGATAACAGATTTGTTTTCTGTTACTCTGCAAAATAATTTTCTCCCTAAGTATTAGCAACTTTTTAAAATAATGCCAACACAATTTATTAAATTATTTCTTAAATAGGAGTATTAATCATCTTATTTTTGTTTTATCAGAAGAGCTAGTAGGGTACTTGAAAGTCAATAGATTTGGTAGTGCTTATCATCTTAAATATATTTCTACTTCACTTGTATGTAGAAGTGTTGTTTTAGTCAGGTTTGTTGTTCCGCACCGAACAACAAAGGTTGGGTGCCCTCCCTGGACCAGCCAGGGGGGGGAAGGGGGTCAAGCAGGATGGTGAGTGTCGTCGGCTGAAAAACGCACACCAGCCAGGAGTCTGTCAAAGCAGGATCTCAGTTTAATGGGGGAGTAGAACAGATATATAAGGGGGTGAGTGAATGAGAAAAAAAACAAAGAAAGGAGAGGAGATACCTGCAGGGCCAATCACCTTAAAGGTAAACAGCCCATGCAGCACACATCAAAGCCTGCAGGACAAAGGTCTCCTAAGATTTAATGGTGGCCAGAGCTGCTCATGCTCACAGAAGTCGAATGGGCCAATCCTAGGCCACCACCTTGGTGGTACCACTGGTGAGGGGGGCTTATGCCCCGAGGGTGGTGTTGTTATTGCGGTCGCCATTTTAAGGTGTGTCCCTACAAGTTTTTTTTTCCTGCTGTAACTAAAAGACCTGACAAGAACAATTTTAGAAGAAGAAAAGTTTATTTGGGGGCTCATGGTTTCAAAGGTCTCAGTCTTTAGGCAGCCGGCTCCATTACTTAGGGCTTGAGGTGAGGTAAGACATCATGGCAGAAGAGTTGGCAGAGGGAAGAAACTCATATGATGATCAGGAAAATATGAAAAACTCATATGATGATCAGCAGAGTGAAAATAAGCTCAGCTCACCAAATATATACCCCAAAGGCAGACCCCCAGTGATCAACCTCTTCTAGCCACACTGTACCCACCTTCAGTTATCACTTAGTTAATCCGAAGCACTGATTGGGTTATAGGTTTTCTTAACCCAATTATTATACCTCTGAATTTTCTTGCATTGTTTTACACATTGAACTTTTGGGGGACACTTTACATCTACACCATAAGTATTGTTTTAGAAGCTATAAAATCATATAGGAACACAAGACAATTTTTTTCTTATATCTGCTCACAGGCTATATGAAATATGAGAATCATATTTTATTAGAACTTTTATAAATAACTGATCATGTAAAATGTATGGATAAATGACAAGATCATCTTTTTCATTGCCTGTCATGGGGTTTCAGACATTTTGAAGTATATAGACAAAAGTTATGAAAAGTATTTTGATTTTAGGGATTCTTTGATCAAGATTTTCTTGTATTCTTTAATTTTTCATACTAACGTATTTTTTAAAGTCATAGAAGGAAATAATTTCTCCAATGCCCCATGTTTCTACCCACTCCAAAAACAAAACAACCAGAGAGACATAAATAGGAATTCCACCTTTACTACTTACCTACTTCATAATCCTAAACCTTTATTTTATCTCTCTGAGTCTGTTTTCTATTTTTTCAAAATGAAAATCATATCTGTTTTTCAGTCATGAGGAATAAATAATTAAATTTAACCTGTATAAAAATAAAGAACCGTATGGATCTTTCATCATTGTGATAGCCTGAGCCAACACAGGAAACCTCCTAATTATATATACATTCCAAACAAATGTTAGATTAAGTCTTATGTGTAAAAAAGCAAACAAATAAGCAGACACTTTGCTGCTCATAAATGTAAGAAAAGGAAAAGCTCAAATGCTATGTATGGAAAGGTATTTGAAAACCAGGGTAGAGGGTGGGAGCTACAGCTTAGCTGTAGATTCATGGAATCCCTGAACTAGTTATATATCTAGTTGTTATTAATTTTTAAGGTTCTGGAGATCAACCCTAGGACCTTGCTCATGCTGGGAAAATGCTCTATCACTGAGCTACATCCCCAACCCCAGATATAAGTTTAATTGACTGATTATAATGCTTGAGTAGAATAGAATATTCAGACTGCAGGCATCTTTAAGTCATTGGATCCAAGCTCTCAATATAAAGAAAGGGAACCTTAAAAATTCTTAAAGATAACTCTCTGGGTTGGGGGCACAGTATTAAATCAGCCTAGTTCTTAAGAATTATGTGTGAATAACAAGTCAGATCCTTATGCCTGTTTTATGAGTGTAATGGGTGAGGTTTTTATTGAACTCTTTGCCTCAAATGTAAAATTCATGTTAAAAAGTTAACTTCAAATAGTGATCTATAACTGGTGAAACCTCTAGGGACACCCAAGACAGGTAAACCATCAACCTTCAGTTAAGACCACTTCTGCCTGGAGTGCTTGCCACTCTGGCTAAGGTGATCCATGGATAAACATTATAAGGCATGAAAGAAAAAAGAAATGCAGAACAAAAGCATGTCAGTAGAGAGAGAAACAGGATTAATGTCCCAGAAAACAAACATAAAGACCAATTTGAAAAAGATGTTAAATATGTTTAAAACATTCAAATATTTTAAGGGTATGTTAGTTTATTTTGTATTACTGTCAGGAAATATCTGAGGCAGGCTATCCTTGGAGAAATGAGGCTTCTTTAGTTCATAGTTTGAGAGGCTGAAAGTCCAAGATCAGTCAGTCCCATTGGTTGGTCTCTTGTGCTGGCCTATTGGTGGGTAGCATCAAAACTGAGCATATGCTGGAGAAATAGATTACATCTTGAAACAGCAAGCCGGATAGTAATTCAGCCTCATTCTTATAACTATTCACTCTTAAAAGAACAGACTGAGGATACCATTAGAAGTATTTTAATTCCTTCCAAGGGCAGCACTCTGAATGACCTAGGACCTCCCATTACGTCCCACTTTTTAAAATTCCAACCACCTCTCATGTAGCTACACTGAGGATCCAATTCCCAATGCATGAACCCCTGGGAGACAAACAACATCCAAACTGTATCAGAAGGATAGAGTAAGAATAGTATATTATGAAAAAGGAATATATAGAGATAAATAAAGAATATATAGAGACATTCTATAAAATATCTATAAAATAGAATAAAAAGAATATATAGTGATAAATAAAGAAAACATATACATATATAGATAAGAACATTGGAAACCAGATCTATAGTACACTATTTCATAGAGAAGATACTCAAAGAATTTTAGTTTCTGTCCCAATTTTTTCTTATTACTTCCCTTCATCCACATTTTCTATTGTTAGCACACAAGATGGAAAAAGTGAACTTCACTTTTACTTAATTTGACTGCCTATATAAGTGAGAAACAGACTATAGACCATTGAATCTTTGAGTCAAGGAAGAAAGATACTGGAAAATATTGAGCATATTAATCATAACAGGAAATGGTTTTATCTGGTTATGATTGAAGAAGGTACACAAAATGAGAGTTTCCACGGTAATTTACAATGCATATATTTTATCTAAGGACTGAGGAAGTATTACAGTAGTCTAATAATTTTCAGATGAGATTTGAAATTAAATGCAATTTTCAAAAATCACTAGTTTCATTAAAAGGTGTAATTACTTAGAAATGTGTACTATCGGGATTAATTTTTCTTTTTGTTTAAACTTCTGTTATATGTGATAAAGGAGTAGTAACAAGTAAGCAAATATTTTTCATGTTTAGAAATATTTCTTTGAAAACTTGTTGATGCTTTCCATAGTTTCTGAATCGGCGATTTCCCAAGAAGCTGATGACATGGCAATGGAAAGAGAAAAATATGTGGATGAACTGAAAAAAGCATTGATGTCAGAAGCAGGACCAGTGAATACATACAAGTTTGATTTTTCTAAAGAATCTTGTCATTTCTCTTTTGAGAAAAACTTGAAAGATGTTTCAGTAAGTACAACTTTCTGTAACTTTATAATTGGTAAGATGTCATAGCTCTTATTGAGGAATTATGCTTAAGGTTCAAGAAACTAGCATATTATTCCCAGAACACCTCAGAAATAATAGCTTTGAAAGTACTTGGTTTCCAAATTAGAAGAACGATTCAAAGTTAATGTCACTGAAATGTATTAATGAATTATGAAGTTATTATTAGAAAATGTATTAATTTGTTAATGCTTTAAAATTTTTAAGTATTTTAATTACATGAATGAAAAATTGTAAACTAAAAAGGCAGAAATAACTGAAACCAGTCACTCCATATTATTCCATACATTATAATATATATTTGATAATAATGATTCTATTTTTTCTAATATTTTTAAGCTGATGAAATATCTTTAATCATTATAAGTGAAAGAGGTTTTTAAATTTTTTAAAAATAATTTGTCTCTAAAACAAATTCTCAATAACTAAAGTGAATATAGTAAAGATTTCCTTATCTTTTTTACTCTATAGATTTCATATGTGATGAATGAACAATTTTTAAAAAACCAATTCAATCTCTAATCGATTTAGGTAAAATATAAAGATAGTAAGTCAAGAACCTTTAGTAAATGAATCACCATGTTGATCTGAATTGGTACAGGAACTGAGTAGGATGTAGAGCCGATGTTCTTGTCTGCTAAGTATGCAAACTATGGAATACTTAAGCTGAAAATTTCTTTCTATTTAAGTATTTCTAAGTCTGATAACAGAAGAATGTTGATTTTGTATCCTGTTATTTCTCTAAATTTGTTTATTACCTCTAGAAGTCTTCTAGTAGACTTTTTATATCTTCTACATATAGGATAGTATCATTTGCAAACAATGATAATCTTTTTCTATTTGCATTCCTTTTATTTATTTCTCTTCCCTAATTGATTTAGCTAAACCTTTAAGGTATCTATTGAATAGGAATGGTGAGAATGGTGTCTTTTCCCTTATTTTAGAAGAAATACTTCAGGTTTTCCCCATTCATTGTGTTTGCTTTTGTTTTGTCATATGTAGCCTTGATGATGTTGAGGTAAGTTTCTTTTATTCCTAGTTTCTCCAGTGGTTTTAAAAAAAATTTTTGCAATTAGTTATATATGACAATAGAATTCATTTTGACACATCATACATCAATAGAGTATAATTTCTCATTCTTCTGGTTGTACATGATGTAGAATCACACTGGTCGAATAATCATTTATGTACATAGGGTAATAAATCATGATCTGTTAGTTCCATTTCAGGGATTCAAGATAGTTCAAAGGGTAAACTCCAGTGTTTTAAAAATAAATGTATCCTGCGTTTTATCACAGGTTTTTCTGCATGTATTCAGATGTCACATGATTTTTTTCCTGCATCATATTGATATTATTGATTTGCATGTGTTGAACTATCTTGCATCCCTAAAATGGAACCAACTGATCATGATTTATCATCTTCTTAATGCATTAATGAGTAAAATTTCCTAAAATTTTATTGTGGATTTTTCCATCTATGTTCATCAAAGATATTTGTCTACACTTTTCTTCCCTTGACATCGCCTTATCTGGTTTTGGTATCAGGGTGATACTTATTTCAGAGGGTTTTGGAAGTATCCTCACCTATGTTTCTATTTCATAGAGTAATTTGAAGAACATTTTCATTCCTACTTTAAAGGTCTAGTAGAATTCAGCTGAGAATCCTTGTGGTCCTGGGTGTTCTTTTTAAGAAGACTTACTGCTTCAGTCTCATTGCTGCCTGTTGGTCTGTTTAGGTTTCCTGTATTCCTTGGTTCAGTTTTAGTAGGTTGTGTGTATCTAGAAATTTGTCCATTTTTTCCCTAATTTTTCCAGTTTGCTGGTATATGAGGTGCTATTTTAAAAATAGCACCTAATTATCTTCTCAATTTCAGTGATGTCTGTGGTGATATTTCCTTTTTCATCTCTTACTTTATTAATTTGACTCTTCTCTTTCTTTTGGTTAATTTAGTGAAGGTTTTTATCAAGTTCATTTATTCTTTTAAAGAACCAACTCTGTTACATTGATCCTTTGTATTATTTTTTAATTGTTTCATTAATTTCAGCCCTGATCTTAATTATTTCCTTCCTTCTAATAGTTTAGAATTGCTTTCTCTAATTTATATAGGCCTTGAGATACATTATTAGTTTGTTTATTTGGGATCCTTCCAATTTTTAATGTAGGCATTCATAGCTATAATCTTTTCTCTTAGAATTGCCTTTATAATATCCCAAATTTATCTGGCATGTTGTATTTCTATCCTTGTTATATTCTAAAAATTTTCAAATTTCTTCTATGGCCCATTCATCATTCAAAAGTATATTGTTTAAACTCCATGTATTATGTAGTTTCTGTTACTTTTGTTTCTGTTGATTTTTAATTTCATTGCATTATGATCTGATGAGTTGCATGGAATTATATAGATCATTTGTATTTGCTAAATCTTGCTTTGTGACCTAAAATATAGTCTATTTTGGAGAAAGTTTCATGGGCAGCTGAGAAGAAAGTGTTTTCAGATGAAATATTGTATATATGTGTTAAGTACATTTGGTTTATAGTATTTTTCAGGTCTGAAGTTCTTTACTGATTTTGTCTGGATTACCTATATATTGGTGATGGAAGGGGGCTGAAATCATACAGTATTGTTCTATTGGGATCAATATGAGTATGTGAGCAGTATTTGTTTTATGTAATTAGGTGCACTGATGTTTTGGCATAAATATTTGCTATTGTTGTATCTTCTTGTTTGAGTTTTCTTTTTAACCATTATGAAGTAAGCTTTGTCTCTTCTGATTTATTTTAGGTGGAAGTCTGCTTTGTTGAATCTGAGAGTGCTATTCCTGCTTGTTTTCATGCTCCATTTGCATAAAATATTATTTTTCATTTTTTTCAGCTTGTGAATATGTTTGTGAAGTATGTCTCATGCAAGCAACATATAATTGGGTCTTCTGTTGTAATCCAATTGGACAGTCTATGTCTTTTAATAGGAGAGGTGAAGCCATTTACATAATAGAATGGTATTTATTATTTCCTACTATTTAAATTTGTTTCCATTTAAATTTGTTTCTAGTATTATTTTGAGCCTAATTTTCATCTGCTCAGCTGGTTTTGAGATTCATCCATTTGGAGCTCTGAGGTTTGTTTTTAATTTCTTCTCTATGTAGTATTTCTTGAAGTATTTTCTTTAGTTCTGGCTTCTTAGAACGTTTTTATTTCTTCTCCAGTTTTGGAGGATAGCTTTTCTGTATATAGCAATTTTGGTTGGCAGTTATTTTCTTTGAGGCCTGGGAATACTGAGTTCCAATTCCTCCTGAGTTTTAGATCTTTTCTTAAAAACTCAAAATTCTGATTGACCTTTCTCTACATGTGACCTGATTATTTCATTTTGAAATCTTCAGATTTCTATTCTTGTTTTGTACGGTAGGTATTTTAATTATAATATGTGATGGAGAGATTCTTTTTCAATCTTGTTTATTTGGAGGTTCCGATTATGTCCTGTATTCAGATGTCCATCTCATTCCCAAAGTTTGGGAAAATTTCTGAAATTATTTCTCTGAAAAATTTATGCATACTCTTAGCTTATATATAAAATTTCTCTTTGGAGTGATTCATAGATGTTTTCTCTTGATGTTGTCTCACATTTCTTATATATTCTGATCATAGTTTATTATTTTCCTTTTTGTTGACTGAATTTTCAAATTTATATACCTGTTTTCAGGGCCTGAAATTCTGTCTTCCACATAATATAATCTGTTGGTGTGATTTTCAACTGAATTTCTCCAGGATTTCCATTTGATTCTTTTTCAGAATCTTTATCTGTTTATTGAAATACTCTTTCATATCCTGAATTTTCTACCTTAGTTCATTTCTTCCATCATCTTTAGTTCATTGATTATTTTAATAATCATTTTTTGTATTCTTTTTTTGGCATTTCCTTTATTTTGATGTCTCTGGTGTCATTTGTTGAAGTATTATTAACTTTAGGGCATGTCTTATTCCCATTTTCTCATATTACTTGTTCTGTTGATTTTTTTTATTTTTTTGCATCTACTGGAATGATTATCTCTTCTATTCTTCTTCAAGGAACTTTCTAGTAATCTGCTTTCTCTTTGCCACATTCCTCAGGGGTCATACATCTGGCATCAGTACTCCCTTTCAACATGAATCTACTGCTATGTTCAGTACTGAACCACAGGTTTGAGAGCAGATAACAATCATCAGTAATTGTGAGCACTTCAGAATATAGTCATATACTAATAAACCTTAAAAACTTATTGAAAATGTTCTCCACAATTCCACTATCAAAATGGAAATCGAAAATGATGTTCTAGAAGAGATTAAGAAATTAGGTTTTCAGAAAGTGTAATTAACTATTAAAGTATATCGGACATGAAAAGAAAAAAGAAACATAAAATGGGGTTGATAGAGACGGAGTTTATAATGGAAGAAGAAAAAGAGACAGGAGAGAAGAATATAAATATGAACAAAGAGAATAAAAAGTAATTCTAGTTAATGCTTTAAAGCAAATTGAATGCATAAAATTGGATTAAGAAATGCATTATCAATTAATAAGAGAAAGCATATCAAATCAATTTGCAAGATAAAATCTCTGAAATCAAAACTGAAATTAGGGGCTGGGGTTGTAGAGTGTCTAGCACATGTGAGGCACTGGGTTCGATCCTCAGCACCAAATAAAAATAAATTTATTAATTAAAGCTTAAAAAAAACCCCTTGAAATTAGAGATATTTATTTTATTCCATGCTGAGCTATTTGAGATGGAGCTAATTCTTATTGGGCCTTCCTGATTTGGATTTCAAAAGGAATTGGGAGTTTTAGTAAATGCCCACCCCTCCTTGGATATACTTCTTTCTTCTTTGGGTATAGGGGTAGCAATCTCATCATTCTTCCTCTATTACAAATCTAGAAGACATCTATTCTTTGGTATATCTGGATACCCAATAACTTTGTGGTGAATTAGAGGAGACAGCTCCTAATTGTCTGAATCTAGAAGCCAAATCTCTCTATGGTTGGGGATGCAGTCTTGTGTGGCTATCTATAGAAATGCTTTGTGCAGTCAGAGCACAAAATAAATGTGAATACAGCCATGTAGATTTTGGGCTGTGGAGGGTATTGTGGCCTAGGAAAAGATGTGGAGGTCCACCTGTATTGGGCTTGGTGGTCCCTGAGAGATGTGGCAATGATGTTGACGGACCTGCATCTGGGCAACCTGGGAGGTGACTGGTTTTGTGGGACTTGCATCTGTGGGCACTCTTTAGGGTCCAAAGTCCTGTTGAGAATGGGGACCTCTGTAGGCAGCTGAGGATCACAGGGCCTCCACCAGACGCCAGTGCATGCTGTTAGTAAGCCTATACCTGCCTTTGTTTGGCAGCAACAAGAGGCTTTGGTGCCCTTGTCTGGGTGTCCTCTGGGGCACACAGTAATGCTGGGGCCCCAGGGCCTCTGCCCTGGCTTATTGCAAATTCTATGACTTCTGTCAGCCATTGGGGCTGACTGTTGGTGTGCAGCTAGCATCTTTGTGGCCAATGTCTGTGGGCCCTCGGTGGTCAGGGAGCCCCTAGGATACAGGCTTCTGTTGGCTGCTGTGGATCATCAGACTTCTGCCTGCTGCCAGAGCACACTCTTGGTGGGCTGGTGTCTGCAGGTGGTTGGTAGTGGTGGGGTCTGTGGGGCCTGCAGACTGAAGGGCACATGGCACTGCTGAGGCATGGGGACCTATGCCCTCAGCTGCTGTAGATCCTGTGGCTTCTTCCCACTGCCTGGGCATGTTCTCTAGTGGGTCCATGACTGTGTGTGCTCAGTGATGTTGGGCATATGTTGGGGGTACATGTGGGGGCACCTCTGTGTGCAGGCCAGCACTGCAAGTTGGTAGTGGTACTGTTTTCAGCTGTTGGGGATCACACTGCTGTGGCCAGTGGTCAGGCACTCTCTGAGAGTGACTTGCTCTCTGTTTTACTCAACCCTGCTCCCCTTGTTGATGAGGGAAGAAGGAAGGCTTGATGCCTTCAGATAGCAATAACCCCTCTAGAGATTACTGGGGTAACCTGTTTCAAAGGCTTTTCCTCGGACAATATTTGCTGCTGTCTGTAGATAGGATGTAGTTGTATAGATTTAATTCCTTCAAGGTAAAGAGGCTTAGGTGTGGACTTCACAATATGGCTGCTAGTCAGTTTTCCATCAGCAGTTTGAGATAGGTTGTACGCTTCTAAGTGACTTAGCAGCTCCTGCCATGGCTTAACTGGGTCTTTTTTATTTATTTATTTATTTTCTACCCTTGTTACTGAAGTAAGCATGTCAACTTTGCCTCTCCCTCTTTCTCTGTTATTTCTCGCTCTACCCTGGTCCAGGTCTGGATTGAGACATTCATACCTGTTTTCTCTTCCAGTAACCAGAATTTCAGAGTTCCTCCAAGTCTCTGACTGTTCAGTATTGTTTCTTAGACCATTCCCTCTGACACCCATCTCTCTGATCAGCTGATTTCTCACTGCTTTGATTTTTGGATGGCTATAGGAGTCAAGATTTGCTGTCTAGTTCTACTCTTCCATTTTCCCAACTAGAATAAATGGTAATTGAAATAGGAAAAGTAACAAGATTTGAACTTGTTACCAAGATTTTGTTACCTTGTGTTCTTTCCTGTAGTACAATTTCAATCAGATGATAGTAAACACCATAGAACTGCTGACTTTTAATATTTTGAAGTGAATCATTGTAAAATAGGGAGTAATGCCATTTATCCCATTCAGTAAGCATTTGTATATTAACAACTGGCATATTTTGTGCACATGGTTTCTGGTTTTTATTTGGTTTGTATACACAGATACATAACAGATTTAAATTTAATGACGTACCTGTTTTAGAGTTGAAAGGCCTTGGGTATCTTTGACATGGTGAAAGGGGAGCTTGGTTCAGTGAGATGGTTGGAGTATTTGCCAATACAAGTATTGGCAATACATCTGTTTTTGCTGCTTCTATGAAGAAAAACTTCATAGATGATCTCATCTTTTACAGTTGGCTTGTTACTTACCATCATGAAATTAATCGATTTTATCAGAGCCAAGCTCTTAAGCTACTATCTTTTTGACAGACTTTTTCAAGTCATGGAAAAAGCATAAAAGATTCACAGTAATGCAGAATTGTATTGGTTCTCAAAACAAAATATCTTAAAGCAGTACATTGCTATTTTGATGGCTGTCCCGTTTATTCATTTATTTATTTGTTTATGAGAAAAAGAAAGACTCCTCTCAGAATAGTTTGACAAGGAGTTTATTCATGACTTGGCTTACTTGTGAGCTATTTTTGGATATTTAAATGAGGTAAAACTTTCAGTGCTGCAATCAGTCTTATGGATCAGCTTCAAAAAGAAATCACAATTTTATTTGGCCAAACTACTATGGGAATCTACTAGTATTTAGGCAAACTGATTTCAGTGACAATATCTTATAAATTCATCTGCTGGCAAAAATCTGCTAACAATTGGGAAGATGGATGAACACTTTTTGAGGCTAATTGTGTTTGGATGACCTAAATTTGCAAAGGAGTTTATAATTCTTTCCTTGATGACACAGATATCTGAATGTTGCCAAAAATGACCTCCTAAACTTAGAAGAAAGGAAAATAGATTTTAGGCATTTAATGCCATGAATTCAAGAAGTGTTATGTACTAAATTGTGTTGGAGATCACTGCACAATCTGAACATTTTGAATGTGCAACTAAATTAAGATTTGTTTGGAATTCACATTTATACCAGATCCCCCCGTCTACTTTTTTTTTTGTTTTCCTAAAGGAAGTAACCTCTAATTTTTATATTAAAAAAGACTGGATCTTTGGGAAATGCTAACTTGTGTTTTGTCTGAGTATTAGATTCCCAATGCTAGGAAAATATTTTAAATGTATAACTTGTTTGTCAATGTTTATATCAGTAATTTTCAGGAGGAATAGGTCCACAGTTTTCATGAGATTGCTTTTGTGCTTATAATTCCCCAACTTTCATTTATGTTCTAATTGACTCAGGTTTTTTTTTTTTTTTTTTTTGGTACCGGGGGTTGCTTAACCACTGATCCACATCTCCAGCCCTTTTTATTTTTTATTTTGAGACATAGAGTCTCTCCAAGTTGTGGAGGGTGTTGCTAAGTTGTTGAGGCTGGCTTTGAACTTGTGATCCTCCTGCCTCATCCTCCCAAGATGCTGGGATTACAGATGAGTGCCACCACCCTAAACTCTAATTGACTTTTAAAAATAGATAACAGACATTTTAACTTAAGTTTAATTACCACTGGAATAATGATCAGCTAGACCCTAATTCCTTTATTCTGTACAGTATGAACCTGTGTTCATACTAATTGCTTTGGTGTAGTGTTTTCAGTTGACAGTAAGTTCTAGCCAAAGCGAACTCTAGTGTGCCAGCTTTTGAAGATCGTCATTTCTTAACCACAAGTAGTCACTCACTCGAGAAACATTTCTGCACTTTATGTCACTGTTTTCTTTTTCCTTTCATAGTTCATACTGATTTTGCAATAGATACTTTATCATTCTAACAACACATTTTAATAGTATTTTTTTTCTTTTCCTTTCATATCTTGTTTTGTTTCTTCAGAAAAAATTCCACTTATGAGTTACAAAAAAGGATTGATTATTTTTGACAAGAATAACCTTGGCTGGAATAACCTTTGACTTGAACTTGCTGATGGTTCTTGTTTCCTTAGCTATAAACTTTTATTTAAGACGATTTCTTAAATTCATTCTAAGTTATAAAATTTAGTTTTATGAAAATATACTCTAGTTTTATAAAAATACGTAAAATATTATACACATATACAGATAGGTTTATATGTTTAACGTCATTACCAACAAAAATGAAACTTTGTTACTTAAATAGCATGGAGGTTTGTTTTTCTATGTTGTAAAACT
>JAJEJO010000238.1:305933-321120 GCA_020662805.1 Glaucomys volans
TACCTGTACTTATTTGGGTTTGTCTCTGTGTCCTCTATTCTGTACCATTGATCTACCTGCCTATTTTGGTACCAATACCATGCTGTTTTTGTCACTATTGCTCTGTAGTATAGTTGGAGGTCTGGTATTGTGAAACCCCCTGCTTATGATAGCTTTCTGATGTCACATATGCAGAATTTTTTGCTTATATTGCTTTATCATATTTAACAGATAGTTTTCACCTCATGGTTCAAGATTGCTGCTTTAGTCTCACAATCATGGTCACCTTTTAAGCAGCAGGACAGAGGTATAGAGAAAGTCAAGAGCATATGCCTTGTCTTTACTGCCATCACTCCAAATTTGCACACATTTCTTATGCACATATCCTGTTATCCAAAACTTACTCATGTGGCTTCTCCTAAGGCAAGGGAATTTGTGAAATATGATCTTGTGCTATGGCCTGTGCCCAGAAATTTCCATTACTGTGTGAAAAAGGAGAACTTGGATATTGAGGGACAATTTATAGTCTCTGAATGTTAAAATGCAGGAAAGATAGAAACATTATTCAGAAGGGCTTGCTTTTATTGTTGCCAGGCTATTTCTCTAGTATTTTCATTATAAATAAGTATTTCAGTCACATTTTAGTTTAAGAAATGTTACAACATATGGAAGGTATAGGCTATTTTGTATCTTACTATATAATGTAACTTTTATTTACTTACATTTTAGTAGAAAAATGCACTCTAAATTCAAACAACCTCCTTATATTTAACTTACATTTCTTTGATATATGAAGATAAAATATATCTTAAGAGATAAAATAAGTTAGCCAAAAAAACCCAACCAAAGTTGTTTATAAAAACAGCAGTCCAAAATCCTGTATTATTGCCATGTGTCCCTGTGGTTTAAGAAATTCTGAATTCAAAGGGTCATTTCCAGATTAAATATCAGAATTGCAGCATTTATTGTAGTACTCTGCCAAAGATTTTGTCAAAAATAGTAATGACTTTCAGGTTTGTGGCAGTTTGGGTTTTCAAATGTGTTGTTTGAATGCCCAGAAAAGAAGTCATAATACTCTTTACTTCAGGATATAAGTATTTATGTATATATGCTATTTTTATACTAAACACTTTAGTTTCCTTACCCTTTTGGAATGTGGGAACTAAATGAGTAATGTATGTGTGTCAAAAATTCTATTCAAAGTATATACTCTAGTTAAACCATAGAAGAGATTTTAGAATTACTATTTTTAAAAAACAAAATTATTAATTTTTGGATACACAATTTTGTATTTGAGGACTCATTTTCTTTTTTTATATTATTCTGCTTTAATTTAAAATGATTTCTTCCTTTTTAAGACACAAGTCATTATATCATAATTCTTTGTTATTACTTGACCAGAAAAAAAATCATGAGGACAGAAGTAGAAAGCAGCATGTAAAAAGTATGCTATAAAATGACTTTTTTTGTATAATACTGTTAACATTTTTTTATAACTTTTCAGTTAATCTACTTTAGCATGTATTCCCTGTATTTCATTAGACTTGATATCATCATTTAGTTTTGAGGAAATAGATGCTGAAAATGTAAATGAGTTGGTGAGGAGAACAGAGGTAGTTAATTCAGCAAAGGTAGAATCCAGGTCTGTCTTATGAATCCAACATCAGTTTCGTTAAAATATTAGTTTTAAGTATAATTTATATGCAGTAAAAGATAATTGAATGTGTATCAAGAAGCCAGTTCCTTGTGTATCTTTGCAGTCACTTCCCATCTGCCCCTTTTTTTGCCCCAACCCAAGCAACTACTGGACTATTTTGTGTTGCTATACATTAGTTTTACCTGTTTTAGAATTTCATATAAATGGAACTATATAGTAGATACTTTGACTTATAACTTTATTTATATAGCACAATGCTTTTGAGATTTATCATTATATATTATGTATCAGCAATTCATTCTTTCTCATTGCTGAGTAGTATTTCTTTTCTTTTTATTGGTACTGGGGACTGAACCCAGGGGCACTCCACCACGGAGCCACATCCCCAGCCCTATTTTGTATTTTATTTAGAGACAGGGTCTCACTGAGTTGCTTAGGGCCTCACCAAGTTGCTGAGGCTGGCTTTGAACTCACGATCCTCCTGCCTCAGCCTCCCAAGTGCAGGGATTATAGGCGTGCACCACTACATCCGGCTGCTGAGTAGTATTTCATATGCATGTACCACATTTACTACCAGCATTTGCATTTAAACCTTAGTATGGACATGTATTTCATTTTTCTTCGATATTATTTAGGTGTAGAATAGTTGAATTAAATAGTACTTAGGATACTGCCCCAAAATTTTCTGTAGAGATTGTATGTCATTTTACATTCCCACCAGCAGTATGTGAGTTCCATTTCCTTCATATCCTTGTCAACATTTTGTATGGTCAGATTTTTAATTTTGCCATTCTAGTGCGTATGCAATAGTATTTTACTTTATTGTAAATTTAGATTTTCCAAATGTTAATGATGTTATTTTCTCTATGTATATCTTGTGTGATGGCATGTTTGTCAACATCCTTTACATACCATTTTGTTGAATTGCTTGCTTTTTACTGCATTTTGCCGAGTTCTTTTTTACATTCTGGATACAAGTTCCGTGACACATAGCTGATTTAGGAATATCTTCTAGTTTGTGGAGGAAGTGGGAACACATTAATTTTGAGGAAGTGAATTTTTTTTATGGATTGAACTTTAGGTGTCATATCTAATAAATTATACCTAACCCAAACCACAGTGATTTTATCCTATATTTCTCTTATAAGTTTTATAGCTTTTACATTTAGAGATATATTTTGAGTCGATTTTTGTATAAGAAGGTATGGTTTGATGTTCATTATTTGTGTATGACTATTTAGTCATTGTAGTACCATTTGTTGAATTCTCCACTTTATTTTTCTTGCACTTTGTTGAAAATCAGCTGACTCTGTGTGCGCATGTGCACATATACACACATTTTTATTTGGATTCTATTCTGCTTCATTAATCTATTTTTTAAAAATCTTTGTGTCAACCATAATCTGTCTTGATTACTTGTTATGTAATACATCTTAAAATCAGATAATTTAAGTTCTTCAACTTTGTTTCTTTTTGGAGTTGCTTTGGCTATTCCACGTACTGCAAAAAATTTTTTTAAGATTTAAAATTAACTTGTAAATTTTTATAAGAAAGTCTGCTAGGATATTAGTTGGGAATAAATTGTATCTACAGAATTGAGAACTTAACATATTAAGTCTCTGTATCCCTAAACAATATATATTCACTTAAAGAAAGTCCATTTTCCCAAATGAAGGGAGATTTTACTTGATCAGGGACATTGGGCAATGCTGGAGACTTTTTTTGGTTTGTTTGTTTTTGTTTTTGCTTTGTTTGTTTGTTGTTTGTTAGTTACAGCCTGTGGCTGCTACTGGGTTCTAGTGGGTAGAGGCCACAGATGTTGCTGAATGGTCCGGACAGCATTCCCATTACATTATGTCAGTATTGTAGTAGTTTAGAAACCCTAATTAATTTCTCATTAATTATGCAGCAATTGTTTATAGTTTTCGAGGTACAGATCTTATAGATCTTGTATCAGATTTATCACTTGAAGTAGAAATGGAGGTCATGGATGAAATCTTTCTTCTTTATTAATAGAAGCATTTGAGTATTAATTCTCCTTTAAGTGCTACTTTAACTACATTGTTGAGATTTTATGTTTTCATTTTCATTGAAAATACTTTTCTAATTTCCTGTTCAATTTCAGTTTTTGTTCTTGAATTATTTAGAAGCTAGTAATTTAGTTTATATTTTTTTGAATATTCCAGAAATCTTTGTGTTGGTAGTTTTTGATTTAGTTCCATTTTTGGTGGCAAAACTTAATATGACTTGAATTCTTTTAAATTTATTGGGGTTTGTCTTATGACTTTGAATATTGTTTTCCTTGTTCAATTTTTTTTGTATGTTTTAAAGATATAATTATTTTGTTATTGTGTTTTTCTTTTGTTTTGGTGCGGCAGTTCTGGGGATTGAACTCAGGGGCACTTGACCACTGAGCCATATCTCCAGCCGTTTTTTTGTATTTTTTTAAAATTTAGAGGCAGGGTCTTACTGAGTTGCTTATTAGTGCCTTGCTTTTGCTGAAGCTGGCTTTGAACTCACTGTCCTCTTTCCTGAGCCTTCCAAGGTGCTGGGATTACAGGCATGTGCCACCGTGCCTGGTTATTCTGCTATTGTTGGGTGGATCGTTTTATATCTGTCAGATCAGACTGGTTGCTGGTGTTGTTTTCTATAATCTTGCTTCTTTTTTGTCTACTTACTTCTTCTAAGTTGATTGAAAATGTATTAAAATCTGTAACTGTAATTGTATATTTGTTTGCCTCTCCTTGAAATAATATCATATATTACTTCATATGTTTTGAGTCTTTGTTATTCAATGCAAAGCATTAAATTTTGCCACAGGAATTTATCCTTTTACATTTGGAAATGTCCCTCTGATTCTATTGATATTCTTTGATCTATTTTGTATGGTATGAGTACCATTCCATTTTTGATTTGATTAGAATGAGCATGTTATAACTTCCCCATTTTTTTGCCTTTGACTATTTTTGTCTTTATTTAAATTATGTTTCTTAGCTGGGTATGGTGGTGCATGACTGTAACCTCAGCAACTTGGTAGGCTGAAGCAGGAGGACTGCAAGTGTGAGACCTGCCTCAGCAATTTATCAAGACAGTGTCTCAGAATAACAAAACAAAAAGGACCAGGGATGAAGCTCAGTGGTACAATGCCTCTGGGTTCAATCCCTAGTATAATTAAACAAATAAAAAAATAAGTGTTAGGTCTCTTTTAGGAAGCATATATTTGGGTCTTGAATTTAAAAAATTCAATCTGGTAATCTATGTCTTTTTTAAAAAACTTCTTTCTTGAACACGTTCTTTTTTTTTTTTTGTACACAAATGGGGTGCAACTTTTCATTTCTATGGGTGTACACAATGTAGATTCACACCATTCACGTAATCTTACATATACATAGGGTAATTCTGTCTGTCTCAGTCTACGATGTTTCCTTCTCCTACCTGCTCCATCCCATTTTCCTCTACACCATCCAAAGTTCCTCCTTTCTTCTCTTGTCCCCGTCCCACCACTACTATCCTGTCACCATCCCCCGATTATATATCATCATCCACTTATCAGAGAAAACATTTGGCCTTTGGTTTTCTTTGGGCTTGGCTTATTTCACTTAGCATGATAATCTCCAGCTCTACCCATTTACCAGCAAATGCCATAATTTTATTCTTCTTTATGACTGAGTAATATTCCATTGTGTCTATATACCAGTTTCTTTATCCATTCATCAATTGAAGGGCATCTAGGTTGGTTCCACAATCTAGCTATTGTGAATTGAGCAGCTATGAACGTTGATGTGGCTGCATCACTGTAGTATGCTGATTTTAAGTCCTTTGGATATAAACCAAGGAGTGGGATAGCTGGGTCAAATGGTGGGTCCAGTCCAGGTTTTTTGAGGAATCTCCATAATCTGTCTTTTTTAAAAAAAATTGTTCTAATTAGTTATACATGACAGAAGAATGCATTTTAATTGGGTTGTTTAGGTCATTTATATTCTACCTGATTATTGATGGTGATAGTCTTAAAATCTGCTAGCTCTCTACTTATTCCATCTTTATTTCATTTCCTTGTTCCTCTTATTCTTCCTTCTTTTGTATTATTTTTTTAAATTCCATGTTATTCTTTTTAGTTGTCTTATTAACTGTAGCTCATTTGTATGCTATTTTATGCTTTCTTTAGGGCTTATAGTATGCATTTTTACCTTTGTCACAGTTTACCTTAAAGTCCTATATCATTTTGCAAATATTATAGGACCCCTATAGTAATATACTTTCATTTTTTTTGTCCTGAGCTTTGTGTTATTATGGACATATATTCCGCATATGTTATAAACTCTGTTTATTGTTTATCATTACCATTATCATCTTTGCTTCCTAAAGTTAGTTAACTGCTAAAAGCTATTTTGAAATAATTCTAGGCTCACAAGTTTCAAAAATAATACATGGAGCTCCATTGTGCTGTTTACTCAGTTTCCCCAGGGATAACAATAGATATCCAGGGATATTCCACCACCAAGCTACATCACTAGTTTTCGTTGTTGTTGATGTTATTTGTTTGTTTTTTATTTTGAGACTGAGTCTTGTTAAGTTGCTGACTCTGACCTCAAATTTGTGATCCTCCTGCCTTACAAGTTGCTCTTATGACAAGTATGCACCACCACAATGGCATGTGGGTAGATATTTTGAGAGTACACAAATAAATTGTGTTGTCATACTGTTACTCATTTTAGCATCAATGAATGATTTTTATCTTCAAAAATTATTACTTGATAAACCTAATTATGATTTTCTATTTTTATCATTACTTTACTTTTCTTAATTGGAATTCTGTTATTAAGAAGAGGTGTTCCTTCTTGATTTATTTATAGTTATTTATTTTGATAGGCTCATGGATATATGTTCCATTGCATGTTCTAAATAATTATCATTATTTTGTTGCTCAGGTTTACCTAGATTTGGCCAGTGGAAGCTTTATAAACTTGACTTTTTTACTGTATCTTGTACATATGTTTCAGTTAGTTTTTAGCACCTTCTTTCTGGCACCCCAGATGTACCAGGGTTATCTTGTCTTCTGAACCTAACCATGTAATCACTCATTTTTCCAAAAACCCAAAATATAATTTTATTTCAAATTGTATTTAGTTATTAAGATCTGGGGGTTAGGTTTGTTCATTGTTACTGAAGTGGTATTCTCTGGATCTTCTCAGCAATGAGCAGAGCTAGCAACCATATGAATATTCTCATACATTTATGCACACATGTTCATATCTGTATTTTATTGGTATTTATATTTAAAGCCATTAGGTTAATCCAATGTCACAAAGTTTATTCTGGCCTTCTTTCTTCTTTCTAACTTGCAAGACAGTGTTAAGTTTGACTTTATACATTCACGATGTTTACTTATTTGCTTAGACCTAGAATACTCACTGTTTAATAACTGTTGATTTATATTCTGTTAAAAACAAATTTTCTAAATACAGTGTAATGTTTTATATAGTTATTTTTTGTCTTTAATCCTAGAATATGTTCAAAATTTCTTGAATTAGTTTTGTTCTTTTCTGTGCCTTTCAACATCTCTGTTTCATTTTGTGTTTATCTAAATTCTAGTTGATATTAATTATTTACTTTTTAGTATGTAAATAATTATGAAAAATCAGAGCTGTATAAAAAGGTACAGCCATCCATTTGTTATTTCTCCATCATCCCCTACAACCTTATTCTCATTTTATTACTTTTACATGATATTCCCACCCAAGTCATGTAGGTAACCAAGCTACCTAGTTATTGGTTTATGTAGTCTGTATTTCTTTTGTACAAATGAGCATATATATCTTCCTATATTCTTTTTTTTTACTCTGAATGCAGTACAATAGAAATACTTATTTTTTCCCTTTTGCTTTTTTTTTTCCCAAACAACCTATTCTTTAAATCACTCTGGTACATAATACCCCATAATGTGGATTTATCAATTTTTCAACTACTCTCCTATGTGTGGGTATTTAAATTGTTCCTATATCTTGAATTTCAGACAGGGTTGCAATGAATAACACATGTGTTTTTGCATTGTTGGAGGTTTATCTTTTTATCACCTCTCACCACCAGATTGGAAAAGAACAGTGTGTTCTGTTGATGAGACTGCATAACCATGATTTCTTATGTTGCTAGTGGCATGCCAACTGCTCCAAATCTTCTGGAGAGGAATTTGTCAAGGAAGTGGCAGGAAGGGGAAGGCAGGGTATAAGAGAAATTGCATGTTCATTTGCAGTCTGACTTAATGTCACTGACACACACACTGACCTCATGTCATCAAGTTCTTAAGAATGTTTGAAGTCTTGTTCAGGTGAAGCTCCTTAATTTTAAAGAAATTATCATTAATTCTGTTCACATCAGCAAAAGGAATCCATTCTGCAGATGGCAGGTGTATAGATGGCATCTCATAACTACACATTTCCTTTGCCCATTGTCTCAAAACTGTGGTTTGGGGGTCCCATCTGTAATCTTATTTTCATTTTCTAAGTGCTAAATGTTAGACACTGTTAAAATATCTTTTAGAGAAATTATTTGTTTAAATATTTTAACAAAGTCCTAGATATGATATATATATGAACCAACAACAACAACAACAACAACAACAAAAATATACATACATATATATTTTTTGTTGTTGTTGTTGTTGTTGGTTCATTGTATATAAATGGAGTACAACTATTGTTTTTCTGGATGTGCACAAAGTAGAATCATATAATTTCCATATTCGTGCACATACATAGGATAATGATGTTTTTCTCATTCTATTATCTTTCCTTCCCTGCCCCTCCCCACCCCTCATTTTCCTCTATACAATCCATCCTTTCTCCATTCTTCCCTTACCTCGCCCCACCCCCATTATGTGTCATCAACCACTTATCGAAGAAATCATTTGGCCTTTGGTTTATTGGGATTGGCTTATTTCACTTAGCATGATATATATTTTACAGTGGGTTTTCCAGTAACCTTTTCAAGATTCCTTTACAGACTTCTTATAACTCTGTAGAATATGTATGATTATTTGTTAGGATGATTTACACACTAACTCACTTTCCAAAACCCTATTCCAGTGCTAATTTGGTATGTGGAAAATTAGTGGGTTTTTTTTTTTGATGCATATTTTTTCTGAAAATACTTAAAGTAGTAAATTCTGTTGCAACTATAAGTGAAATGAAAATATGAATATGTAATATAAAAGAGCTACCTCATCAGTTTTAAGGGAATTCACTACTTTATATTGCAAATTCATCAACTTTGGTTTACTTTTCTTCTTCATTAAAAAAATACATGATTCTTCAAAGAAAAGTTTTAACATTAATTATGGGATCAGTATGTGTCATTTATTTTGCTTCTTATTCTTTTCTGTGGATTCATATTTCTATGTGGTATCATTTCATTTCAGTTTGAAGAAATTCCTCTAGCATTTCTTATAAATAGTACAGGTGTACTGGCAATGAATTCTCTGTTTTATTTTATCTAAAATGCCTTTATTTTGTTTTCAGTCTCAAAGAATATTTTCAATGGACAAAAGATCCTGGATTGAATTTGTTTGTTTGCTTCAGAGTTTTTAATATGTTGGTTTCCTGTTTTCTCATCTCTTTTTTTTCTCATGGTAGTTAGAATTCATTTTTATTGTTCTCCTGTTTGTAAATGTTTTTACTTTGCTACTTTTAATGTTTTCTCCTAATCTTTGACTTTCAGCGGATTGACCACGATGTACTTAAGAGTGACTTTTAAAAATGTCTTTTTTGCAAAGTGGGCTGAGCTTTTTAAATTTGCAAATTTTTGTCATTCACCAAAATTGGAAAATTATTGACTTTTATTTTTTAAATGTTTTTCTGCAACATTTTCTTCTACTCCTGAGAGGTTGTATATCTTTATTCTTGCTGCGCTTCAGATCAATTTATATTAATTGTTCATGTTTATTATCTCTTCTTTCATTTCAATCTAGTGATTTTTCAAAATGTCATATATTGGGCTGGGTTGTGGCTCAGTGGTAGCATGTTCGCCTGCCACACATGGGCCCTGGGTTCGATCCTCAGCACCAGGTAAAAATAAAATAAAGGAATTTTGTCCACCTACAACTAAAAAATATAAAAAAACCCCCAAAAGGTCATATTTTTCATATCTACTATTTCCATTTGGTTCTTATTTACCTTTTACTCCTTCCTTGTGATTTTCTATCTTTTAATTTGTTATCATCACATTTTACTTTTAATCCTTGATCAGAGTTATAATAGCTGATGTAAAATCCTTTTCTGCTAATTCTGACTTCTGGATAAATTCATGTTAGTCTTTACTGATTGTATGTTTTCTTCAGTATGTTTTTATTTCTTTATTTGTTAAGAAATTTTAGGTTTTATATTGAGTATTGTGAATGATGTATTATAGTGATTGTATTCTGTTACTCACTTGACAAGTATTGATTTTTTTTTTTTTTTTTTTTGGTCTGTTTTCCAAGTCAGTTAATTTGGCTGTATTCCAGTTTCAAATTGTTTCCCATGTGGTGGGTGTTAGTTGAAATTTCAGGTCGGTTATTTCAAACTCAGCAGTGCTGCTTGGAGTCTTTCTCATGCACACATGGTTTAGCAAGAGATTTGAACTGTTTATCCATAGAATTTAGAGTTTCCTTTCTCTGGTTTTCCTCTTTCTAGAATTCTCCCCTTTGCTTTCCAAATGCTTTGATTTTCCTGGGAGATTTTCCTCTGATTCGTCAAGAGTGTAAGATTATGATTCCTGTTAAATTTTAGCTGCTTTACAAGATTGAGTCCCTCATTCATGTTAAAAGCCCTAAAATGGGGTTTCTTATTTAGTTATTCACTTTTATCCAAAGAAGTCTTCAAAATCACTTTCCTTGTATTCACATCCTTTTTAAAACATATTGTCCAGATTTGGTAATCACTATCTCTTGTAAGGTTGCTCTATGGGAACAACCTGATCATGAATAGAAGCAGAGCTCTGTATTCACTTTTGAACTTTCCCGTCCCTTATTTCTCAGGAGTTTCTTTATATTTCAACAAAAGTATATTTATATTGTTGAACTTTCTACTTGTTCAGAAATTAGTATTCTGACCTAATTTCTTAGAATCAGTCTTTCTGCTGTCCTAGTTTATGTCTTGTCTAATTAAAGTCATGCCTGTATTTAAAAAGTGGAACATTTCCAGGGAAAGTAAGCAGCTGGTATTAACACTGAAGAGTTTTATGAAATGAAAGTAAGCAAAGGGCCAGTTAGGCTGAACTTCAGGAAAAAGTATCTAATGCTGAGATTTGTGAAACTAAACAATCTGGCAAGGGGAATTTCTTTGAGCTATTTCAAACTGAATTGGAAAAGTCAGGGGAAAAACAAGTAATACACACAGGTCATGCATTGGCAGATGGACAGTTTATATGATCTCATAGTTACCTTTCCCAGTGGCTGTTTTCCAGTGGTCATTAGAAGGAAAGCCCTTTAGCTTTTACATTATTAATATGAACATCTGATTTGTAATTGGAAAATGGATTTCTTCAAAGTGGTTAAAATTGATGATAAAAATTCTTCTGGAAAGGAATTATACCATACTGTTCATTTTTATTTGATCTTCATGAAATATCAGGGACTGGAAATCTCTTGTGTATTACTGTATTTGCAATACCCAGCACAGTGCCTGATATGTATGGGTATTCAATAAGTATTTTTATACTTTCTGTTTTTTAACCATTCTTCACTTAAAAGTTACACTCAAATGGATGTGTTTTTGAAAATGACAATTAAGGTTGATGTTTTCCATTATTTATTTTATTGTTCTCAGTGTTTCCTTTTTTGTCCTTAAATCCAGAAAACTGAATTTACGTTTTCTTCATAGTTTTGACCATAGAAAAAATCAAAGCTTTTAATTTTGTCATTACTGTGAAGTGTACTTGAGGAAAATAGAATATCAAAGATATTTGTTGGCTGGGGATCTGGCTCAGTGGCCAAGTGTTCCTGAGTTCAATCCCTGGTTCCAAAAAAAAAAAAAAAAAGATATTTGTTGAAAGAGAAAATATTAAAGTGGTTAATCATACTGAATCTGAAGTCAAATATTCATGACTTTGAATCTTACCTACAAATTATATGTGTTCTGTGACCTTTGACAACTTCATTAACTTATTTGAACCTCAATTTCATTATCTTTAAAATGTAGGAAGAGAGTCAGCCTAAATACCTATCATAATAGATGAATGGATAAAGAAAATATCACACACACAGACACACACACAGAGGAATAGAAGGAAATCGTGTTATTTGCAACAACATGGATGAGTCTGGATGATATTCTGTTAAGTGAAACAAGTCAGGCACATAAAGACAAATCCCACATGATATCCTGTATATGTAGAATCTAAAAAGGTTCAACACACATAGGAGAGAATAGAATGCTGATTACCTCGTGTAGTTCAGAGGAGGTGTTGGTTAAAGTACAAAATTTTTGTTAGGAAAGTTCAAGAGATCTAATGTACAATGTGCTAACTATAGTTAATAACATATATTCTTTAAAATACCTAAGTGTAAATTTAAAGAGTTCTCAGGACAAAAGTATGTATATATGTTAAGTTGCTTGATTTAGTCATTCATTGCATATTTTAAAACATTATGAGCTGGGCAAAGTGGTCCATGCTTGTAATCCCAGCGACTTGAAACTGATGCAGGAGGTTTGCAAGTTTGAGACTAGCCTCAGCAATTTAGCAAGACCCTAATCAGCTTAAGGAGACCCTGTCTCAAAATAAAAAATAAAAAGGTCCGGGGATGTGATTCTGTGGTTAAGTGCCCCTGGATTAAATCCCAAGTACCAAATAACAAAAAACAGTAAAAGAAAAAAAAAAAGTCCATCATGTTGTAAGTGATAAGTACGTGCAATTTTTACCAATTAAAATAACTTAGAAGATGTGGATTAAAACCTATTTTTATGGCAAAAATGAGTTTAAAATGAGACTGATCTATAAAACCATCTATTATCAAACCAGATACCAGATACACAGTAGGTGTTCAATAAAAAAAGTATCTTTTATTGTGGGTATTCTTTTTTGGGGGGTTAAGGGGAATTGAACCCAGGGACACTCAACCCCAGACCTATATCCCTAGCCCTTTTTATTTTTTATTTTGAGACAGGGTATCACTAAATTGCCTAAGACCTTGCTAATTTGCTGAGGCTGATTTTGAACTTGTGATCCTCCTGCCTCAGCCTCCCAAGCCACTAGGGTTATAGGTACATATATTCAGATAGCTTATTCTGTTCATCTTAATTTTGTTTGTAATTTCTTGTTTATTGTTCTTTAGATAATTTTATTTTCATGTGAGACTAGTTATTGCTCTGTAACCTTGAACATTTTTGGCTTTAGATCCTCAGTTAAATTGTTTATGAATTGAGGGTTTCATTTAACTCAGATTTTGTCCCCTGTGCCAACTCTGATTGTGGGAATATCTTGGAGTACTTTCTTTAGGTATGTTGAAGTTACTTCCATGGCTTACTAGAAGATGTGCTATAATGACAGGTGTTTGTGAACTAGATTTGACATGATTCTCCATCTGTTCATAAACTCAGTGTTCAATTTACAATCTATTAGAATATAAAACAAGTCCTTAGAGACTTATTTATGTGGTCATATTTTGTAAAACAAACTCCTACTGAATACTCACTTTATGTAATGCTTGTTAAGGTGCTTCCCTTGGGTTTGTGAAGGTAGATGGTGTGAGAAGTGAGTTTTTTGGATTAGTTTACTTTGGGCATTCAGAATAACAACAACATCAAGAAAATTGTACAAAAGACATAAGAAAATTAAAAAATGTATATCAGATGTTTTTCAAATGAATAAATATGTTTCATACATCTATTTATCAAGGATTTAAAAAGTTAAAAATACTTAGCAGCAAACCCAAGAGTTCATGATATTTTATTCTTGCAGCATTGTACAGTGGCTAGCAGGATCCAAAATAAGGAACTTTATTACAACATCACAATCCTGAAATATAGTGCATTTACTTTAATTATCAGAGCATATCATTGACTATTGATATGACTACAGTGATTTATAGTTTCATTTCTTACTAGTAATGCAAATGAGCATATTTTTGTATTAATCCATTGATAGGTATTTTTGATGGATCTTTAAATGTAAGAAAAGACTCCTCTGTACAAGGCATTCTGTTATTCACAGAGCTTATTTTGGGCTCTTGTTCTCTTTGGTTAATCAGGTTTAGCAGGTATTCTTCAAATGAGTGAACTACAATGAAGTTTGTTACACTATCTTCTGGTGTACAATGCTTTAAGTTTTTTGAGATTAAGGAAGTATATGTTATGAGTATGTCATTGCATGTTATAGTTTTGTTATATGTTGTACTTTAATAGCATAATGATTAAAGGCAACTTTAAAGCAAAAATGAATCTTTCATTCATTCCAACCAAATTCTGTTTCTAGCATTTTAAAATCACAATTATTACTTTACTTTTCATCTTTTAAAGTAATGATCAAAGAAGTTGCATTTCTGTGTGATTCAGTATTTTGAAATATTTAGTCCCAATTCAAAGTAATATTTTATCAAAAGAGGTAATGTTGTAGGATTTATTTATGAAGGCCTGATATACTAACCTACCAAATTGCTACCTGCTTTATTATATATGTTCTATGTGGTAGTCCTTTTAAAGGATTTTGGGTAGTGAGAACAGAGCATGCTATTTCTCCCTATTGAAGTAATAACTTATTTGATATACTGTGTTTTTTAAACCAGCTGCAACACCAAAATGGACCACCAACAAAGAGACTAGTGAGGGATTATTGAGCATATTTAAACTTTAAATCACTCCAATACAGGCTAGTCTACAAAGAATCTTCATGCTGAAATTAAATCCACTGAGGACATAATTTAAGACTAAACCAACATGTATTTATTTTCTAGTTTGCATGTAACTATTTCCAATTTCTTATTACATAAAATAATATAACAAAGTCAATGCTTCAAACTCCTTTCAAGTTAGTGAATACTATAGGCAGTTGATTGATTTGAAAGGAAAAATCAATAGTTTGTACACTACATGCTGGAATATAAGGACTGAGGGAAAGCCCTTTAAGAGTGACCAAAGTACAACTTGTTTAACTATTAGTCCTTTCTCCCTTTAGAAATGCATCAAAGATATTTCCTCGAAGAGCCTGATGAGTACTCCTCTAAGGAGGTCTGACTAAGAATACTATCTTGAGAATATTTCTGACAGGAAAGATTTGGAAGAAGTGTGGTTTTAGTCATATAAATTTTTAAAAATGTTAAATTTGCAAATACATGATTCCTATATTACTACACATCAACTGTAACTGTCCTCTTTCTCCTGCTCCAGCCCCAAAGGCAAGAATTATTTTTTTTTAAAGAATATATGTTGGTATAGAGGGAAGAATTCTGAATAAAATAAGAATATGAAAAAGGGCACCTGAATATGAAGGTAGTGTGATTTCTTTTCTTTTCTTTTTTTCTTTTCTTTCCTTTCCTTTCCTTTCCTTTCCTTTCCTTTCCTTTCCTTTCCTTTCCTTTCCTTT
>JAJEJO010000238.1:321130-357711 GCA_020662805.1 Glaucomys volans
TTCCTTTCCTTTCCTTTCCTTTCCTTTCCTTTCCTTTCCTTTCCTTTTCTTTTCTTTTCTTTCTTTTTATGCCAGGAATTGAACTCAGGGGCACTGAGCCACATCCTCAGCCCTATTTTGTTTTTTTATTTAGAGACAGTATCACTGAGTTGCTTAGTGCCTCGCCATTAGTGAGGTTGGCTTCGAACTCGTGATCCTCCTACCTCAGCCTCCAGAGCAACTGGGATTACAGGCCTGTGCCACTGTGCCCAGTGGCAGTGTGATTTCTAAGGAGAAACTAAAACACTATCTTAATGTGACAAATACAAGAATGAAACTAGAAATTATAAAAGAGGAAGGTGGAATAAAGATATTGGCCAAGGGCTGAGGATATAGCTCAGTTCTCAGAGTGCTGACCTCGTAAGCACAAGGCCCCGTATTCAATCCCCAGCACCACAAAAACAAAAAAACAAAAAAACCAGAAAACAACAGCAACAACAAGGATATTGGCCAAATAATGGGGGCCTTGATAGTTTGGTGAGGACACTTGAACCACAGGTACACTTTAGGTGACTCAGTGGTACCTTGTAGTTACCTTTTGTGTAGCTAATTTATCCAGGGCACATATTAGACTAAAATGGGGGGAAGAGGAATGCATTCTGCAATTTTGATACAATAAGTTCAATGAAAGAGGTACTGTTTCTTTTGGATACCTGGGCTGTAAAATATAACTAAAACTAGACAGATTACTGGAAGAACAAAAATAGTTTTAAACTATCTCTTGTTCTAATTATTCCTAAGGTTCAACTACATTACTGTCCTTGGGGTTCTTACACTATGCCATTTTCCTTAGCTTTTTCCCCAAGTTAGCTTAAGGTTGGTCTTTGGTATATGAAACAAAGGAATTCTCTACTGGCATCTTCACAACAACTATGGCCTATTCTAAAAATACAAAAATCATAAATTTCCCAAGAGACCTGAATCTGTACCATTGGCAAAGCAGCTAAAGATATAAGGAACAAAAGGTCATTTCATATATATTTATAATTTGAATATAGGCTTTGGTGGCCACTACTTTCTTTAAAAGATTTATCTGCTTTCTAAAATACAATTAATCTTTCTCTAGAATATGCTTCTTAATCTCTCAAAAGCACATAAATCTAGGATACTGCATGTATTTTCATCTAATAAACAAAATTCTAAAAACAAATATAATTAGAATACCACAGTATAAGAATAAAAAAAGTTTCCTACTAGTAACAACATGATATCAATCATGAAAAATAAGAAATTCAGCATTTTTAATATATGAAACTTGACAAAAAAAGAGCAGTACATGCAGTACATAAATTACAAGTTCAAACATGGTTATATTTGTTACCAGAGATGCAAAATTTGAAATTTATTTGCAAAAAAAAGTCATGGAAATGGAGAAATGGAAAATGTAGATTCATAACAGTAATAAAAATTTAGATTTTTTTCTTTATTTGTAAATTATTTTTATTTTTACAGACTTCATTTTAATTCATTGTACACAAATGGGGTACGATTTCCATTTCTATGGTTGTGCATGATGTACATTCATATCATTGTTACTAATCATACATGCACATAGGGTAATGATGCCATTACTCTATGTCCATTCTACCATTTTTCATACCCCACCCTCTCCCCGTCTCATTTCCCTCTACATAATCTGAAGATCCTCCATTCTTCTCTCACCCCCCATGCCCCCAACCAGAATTTATATTATCATCCACTTATCAGGGAAAACATTTGGCTTTTGTTTTTCTGGGATTGGCTTATTTCACTTAGCATGATAATCTCCAATTCCATCCATTTGTCTGCAAATGCCATAATATTATTATTCTTTATGACTGAGTAGTGTTCTATTGTATACCACACCTTCTTTATTCATTCATCTGTTGCAGGGCATCTAGGTTGGTTCCACAGTCTAACTATTGTGAATTGAGCTGCTGTAAACATTGATGTGGCTGTGTTACTATAATATGCTAATTTTAAGTCCTTTGGGTATAAACCAAGAAGTCAAAAGGTGGGTCCATTCTAGGTTTTCTGCGGAATCTCCACACTGCTTTCGAGTGGCTGAACCAATTTGCAACTCCACCAGCAATGTAAAAGCGTGTCTTTTTCCCCACATCCACGCCAACATCTATTATTGTTTGTGTTCTTGATAATAGCCATTCTAATCTGAGTAAGATGAAATCTTAGAGTTGCTTTAATTTGTATTTCTCTAATTACTAGAGATGATGAACACTTTTTTCATATATTTATTGATTGCCTATTCATCATCTTAATTTATAAATGTTATATTATTACAGAACTTTTTCTACATAAAATTTGATTTAAGAAGAATTTGTTAAGTCTTTTGTAAGTCTCCAGAAATTTTTATACATATAATTTAGGAGGAATATGTTAAACCTTTTTTAAGGCTCCATTTCTAGATGGGTGTGGTGGCACATGCCTGTAATCCCAGCTGCTCAGGAGGATGAGGCAGGAGGATTGAGAGTTCAAAGCCAGCCTCAGCAACAAACAGCAAGGTGCTAAGCGACTCAGTGAGACCCTGTCTCTGAATAAAATGCAAAATGGGGATGGGAAAGTAGCTCAGTGACTCAGTGCCCCTGAATTCAATCCCTAGTACCACCCCCACCAAAAGGCTCCACTTTTATTTTCCTAAGTATTTGTAAAATAGATTTTAGAGCAGTTTAAGATTCACAGAAAAATTGAGCAGAAGATACAGAGATTTCATATATCCACTCTGCACCTGCACATGCACAGTCTCTCCCATTATTGACATCCCTCAATAGAGTGGTATAGTTGTTAAAATGGATGAAATTCCACTGATATATCATTATCATGTAAACTCCACAATTGTTAACATAGTTCACTCTTCGTGTTGTACATTATTTGGGTTTGGGGAAATATATATATTGACATTATACTTAATAGTCATGCAGAAAAGTTCCACTGATTTAAAAATCCTGTGATCTACCTATTCATCCCTCTTCTCTGCTTCCCCTGGCAGTCACCACCTTTTTTTTTTTTTTCCTGCCTTTTCCAGAATGTCACATGTCACATGCTTGGAATCATACAATGTGTAGACTTTTCAAATTGGATTCCTTCACTTTGTAATATGTCTTTTCATGGCATGATATTTCATTTCTTTTTAGTAATTCAGTAATGTACATCATGTGGAAGTAATATAATTTATCTGTGAAAAACATCTTGGTTACATCCAAGTTTCAGCAATATGAATAAAGCTACTATCAACATTCATGTGCAGATTTTTCTGTGGATAAAAATTTTCAATTCCTTTAACCATATAACAAGGACTGTTATTGCTGGATTGTATGTTAAGAATTTATGTAATTTTATAATAAACTATAAAACCATCTTTCAAAGGGAACATACCATTTTGCATTCCCACCAGCAATGAATGATAATTTCTATTGTTCTACCTCCTCACCAGCATTTAGTGTTGTGAATGTTTTGGATTTTGGCCATTCTAAGTGGTGGGTAGTGGTACCTCATTGTTTTCATTTGTACTTCCCTAATGATATGTGAAACCATCTTTCCCCTAAAGCATCTTTGCATATACTTATTTACCATATATATAACTTCTTTGGTGAGGTGCATTTGAACTCTGTGGTAAATTTTTTCATCTCAATGTTTATTATTTTGACTTTTAAGAGTTCTTTGTATGTATTGGCTATTTATTTGTATAAATAGTCCTTTATCCAATTTGTCTTTTGTAAATATTTTTTCCCAGCAGTTATTTTTTGTAACTTATGACAGCATTTCACTTTTCATTACAAGCATTCACAAATAAAGCAACCCAGAATATCTGTTTATAAAAGTCTGTCAAGGGTAATGGACATCCACATGTTTTGCTCTACGTTGTGGCATTTTTAAACAGAAACAATACATCCAGAATTTGTAAGAGAGAGAAAATATGAAGGGTGAGAGCAAGTGTGGGGCCTGGGGAGAGAGAAAGGGAAGAAAGGATAGGAAGTGAAGGGGAGGAGGTATGGGGAGGGGAGGAAAGAGAGAATAAGCTATCCCAGGACACATACCAAATGGAGAAAGAAAAGGAAAAAGAAAAGTTAAAGCACTCAGAAAAAAATTGATTATCAGAGAAGCCAATGTAGCTGGGCGTGGTGGTGCATGCCTGTAATCCCACTGACTTGGGAGGCTGAGGCAGGAGGATAAAGAGTTCAAACTCAGCCTCAGCAATTTAGCAAGGCCCTGTCTCAAATAAATTATTTTAAAAAAAGGGCTGAGTATGTGGCTCGGTGGTTAAGGGCCCCTGGGTTCAATCCCTGGTAAGAGAATGAGAGAGAGAGAGAGAGAGAGAGAGAGAGAGAGAGAGAGAGAGAGAATATAATTAATACTCTCACAGACATAGTCCAGAAGAATCATAAAATCAATCAACATTACCTTTTAATTCAAAGTAGAGCTATAACTGTATCAACTCACTAATAAAATGCCTGGCATACTCTTTTTTTTTTTTTTCTTTATTTGCAGTGCAGGGGATTGAACCTAAGGTTTTGTACTTTAGAGGCAAGCACTCTACCAACTGAGCCATATCCCCAGCCCTGCCATACTTTATTTTAAAGTAATAATAATTACAGTATTTTGAATTTCTCTTTTATTATAGCAAATTTTAAGCCTTCACAGTGTTTGTATATGTAAGGAAATCACTTACATAAAATAACCCTAATACATCTGTGTATTTTGGTTACAGTTAAACATTTAATGGATACCTACTCTGATGGATTGAAAATAATGATCTCCCAAAGATAAATTCAACTTCTCAATCCTTGGAACCTATAAATATTTTCTTATATGGAAATATGTTTTATCTTGTAGGTTCTAATCTCCATCACTACAGTCAAGAATACATTATATCAGTAAAGGAATACCTCTTGTGGACCTATCCCTAAGCCCATCAACTACTAATATGTTTACCCACCTCGATAATATTGTCCCTTCAAGAATTTTTTATGTAAACAAAATCATCGTGTGTAATGTTTTCAGATTTTTTTTTCAGTCAGCACAATTCCCTTGAGATTCATATACAGGTTGTATGTATCAACAGTTTATTCATTTTTATTATTGAGTAGTATTCTTGTTATGGATGTACCTGTTTGTTTAACCATTCACTTACTGAAGGATATATGAGTTTTTTCCAGGTTTTGACTATCAAGTTTAAAGCTTTATGAACATGTAAGGTTTCACAGCACTCAGGGCAGAAGGGTGGCTACAGTATTTTCTACCTCATTTACTTTCATCATCCTTCCAAAGAAGAGGCAAACCTGGCCTAATCTGTTTGGCCCAAGTGTTTTTGGTATAATATAATACCTACATTAAAATCAACATTTTTTATTTGGTAATCAGTGAGAGAAATATCTTCTATCACTAGAAGAAAAACTGCCTTACTAGCACATTCTACTTTACGGCAATTTAAAGGATTTTTAAGGGTGATTTTGTCTACATTCAAATTTTACCTTAAGCACTGAGTTTAAAATTTAACTCTTATTCAAGACTCCAATCTAACTATAAAATAATCTACCAGCATTTATACTAATTCATTTTCACTTAACTTGCCACTCTATTTTGAGGAACAAAGGAGAACAAATCCCTTTAAAAGTATTATCTGCCTAATGTTAACATAAGGATGTTTATTTAGGAACTTGGTTTTGTTTTAAATAAACCTTATTCTGAAACTTATGATGTTTTAAAGACACAAGTTCCACATCTAGTAAAATATAAACCCCAATATCTAAAAAAAATCCTCTCAAGCAGGATACTATGAAGTACACAAAAGCACACTCTCCTGAATAATTAGTTTTATCTTTATCATGGAGATAATAATCCAGCCACAGTAAATCCAAGAAACCCTTGACATGGATTTATAGCTGTACAACAGAGCACAGAATAAATTTCCAAAAGGTTAGGACATATTTTTGGAATGAATTGCAGAGCACATAAATCCAATAATCTTTCTCATTCATATCCCATCAATGCAAGGACTTGTATATGTGTGTATGTGTATATATTCCAGTTGAACCCTCAGTAAGAAGATAATAAAATAAGTAGTTAATACTCAAGCAGTGCAGTCTTTATTACTCCAATATTTTCTGTGACTATTGAAAGTATGATTTCATCTTTGAATAGGTTTTTTTCCCTGAATTGAACAGTTTGTTAAATTATCTGGGAAATACTATACTCCAACCTCTACTATTCAAATATATCATCAGACCACAGTTGCATTGCCATTCAAACTCTGACCTATCAAATTATGCTTAGGAAGCTTTTAACACCAAGAAGTTTCCAGTGAAAAGTAATACACTTATTTTATTATGATATGTGACCAAGAATGAGCATCATTCAGGGACACTCAATAAAATTGACAGTGACAACTGCTTTTTATTTAAAACTATAAAAAAAATCCCACTGTAATGACAAACCATAGAGACAAACAATACAAGTAAAATATTTTATGAAGAACTAGTGTATTGTATGAGAAGCTACTTAAGACATTGTTTATATAAGATACCATACTAAAATTTAAAAATATATTGTAATTTACTATTAGTATAGGACTCAACTATCACATTTTAAATTTGTATCAAAGAAAGTTCTCTCTCTGTTTTTATTATTTTTTCAGTTAGAATCAGTAACTTGAGCACTTGGAAAGATTAATTTCTATGTAGTTACTTTCTTAGATCAAATACGAAATCACAGAATGGGCAATGATATTTGTTTAGGTAACAGAACATGCTCAATAATTTCAGTCTTTGCCTTTTCAACTTAATTAGATTGTACCCCTTGAACTCAGTGAGATTTATCTTTCTTCACTGTGGCAATAGTGTCCTTAGTCAGAAATCTGCAAAAATTGGAGTTCAATTTTACATTGCTTCTATAACAAGGATAAGAGTCATGTTTTTACTATTGTCTGATGCTTGAATAGTTAATTTATGTGTTTGTTTCCAGATTTATAGCATTACAGTAGAAATATAAGCCTGTACAGTTCTGTCATGATCAGAGCAAAAGTGCCCACCCACCTTCCCCCCATCCTTTTTTTCTGGTTCTGGGGATTGAACCTAGGGCCTTGTATATGCTAGGCAAGTGCTCTACCACTGAGCTATACCCCAAGTCCTCCCCTTTTTAATTTATCTCTGCATTCCAAGAGTTTTCTTTCTATATTCTTGACAATGCTGTTTTTCTGTGTTTTTGGTATCATCCTGTTTGAATACTGCATGTATTCTGAATTTACTTCCTGAGTTATGAATATGCATTTGATAATTGTAGTTTTGTAGCTAAGGAAATGTTGCTTATGGTTGCAATTCATATTCAATTATTTTAGTTAACATGTGGTATCATAAGTAAAGTAGAGTGATGATTGTACAAGTAATTTACTTTTATGTTGATATCCTGTTTGAATATGGGGAGAAATGTGTTATATTAGAGAGCTTTAAAAATTTTGGGAAAAAAGTCTAGACATGAATAGAATGAATTTTGAAACCTGTTATGAGGGACAGAAAAATTCAAATGAAATAAAATTTGCCTGATTTACTACAAAAAGGGTGATTAATTGTGAGAATTGTATTTTGTAAGTATTTTTTTAAATATCGGAGACTTCAGTGATTATTCATCAATTTTTTTTCATTCACCTACCTTTTGGCAGAAGAGCTTATAAACTGGCGTAAGGCTTATTAGCCAGCATCAATGTAAATTTCTTTGAAGTGACTTATATTGCTTTAAATAGTTCATGTGGGGCTTTCATTAACATAGCAGAAGCAGTATAAATTTATAAAGCCAAGAGTTGAACTTCTAAGAGTAGCTGAACGATTTTGGAAAGTGAAAGGCAAATGAATGATTTGTAACTCAGTAAGTGGTATGGAAAAAAGATTTAAGTGTTTTTATTGGCATACTGATTCCTAAGCAGAGAGCATCAAGAATAGAGGTACAAGTTACCTCTTAAAGTGAGGATATAGAATGGTGCTAAAACCATGGGGATTTGTTTATGGTTCACTTGGAACCTTTAGACCATCCAGGCAGCCATACATCTAATTCTCTCTCCTCTTATTCTCACGGAAAAAATAAATCTGAATTCACAATACCAAACATAGCTGAAGGAAAGTTGAGGAACCATTCAAAAATCATAAGGATTTAGTGGGAGTCTGCATAACGAAAAAAGAAAATCAGCTCCCTTCCCTTGTTCAGTTGAAAGAATAGTATCATTTACTCTTTTAATACTCAAGTACAAGAGTAAGTGGATTAAAATAAGAAAAGACTCATATAAGAGCACATGGGACCATATCAGAGGTGTCTTTGACTGTAATGTGTACATATGACTTACTATACTGAGCCATCCATGTATAGAGTTTATGGTCAGCTTATAGTAAGTTTTTTAGTTCTGTGCTATGAAATTTCAATGGATAGTCATCTTCAGGAATTTGGGGAAGTCCAGAAACATAAACAGAGTGATCATAGAAGACATAAAATATAAAATAGTTTTGAATAAACAACTTTAAGGGACAGAATTATTTTTAATAACAATAGTTTCAGATGAGTAAGAGATGTTTGTACAAGTAAAGCAAAATTAGATACATGCTACTGAAATAAATGTCAGTGAAAGGAAAGAACTTTTGTATACTAAAATAAAATTTAAAAAATACTGGAATGGTAGAAGATTAATGGAAGCAGTCTTTCAGGATGCAAAATTTAAAAAAAAAGATGAACATGAGAGAGAAAACATAAGAAAATAAGAAAGTGGGATGATCAATCTAGGAAGTTCATTTTCTTGTAAGTTCAAGAAAGTGGAAAAGATGAAAACGATAGAGAAGTTAATTTTTTCAAAAATGAAGAACAAAACATGAGATGTGAATGAAAATTATTTTTAAAATCTTTGGACCGTCTATTATTAAAATGGCTATCCTTATTTTGAAATTTGTAGTCTGTCCTATTAATGGTTTATCAAGAATTCATTTATAGGTGGATAATGCTTTATATAGTAATGTTTACTAAACTCAGTTTGCAAGTGTGCATATAGATAGGACTGCTACATTTTAATCTCACTGTATGAGGAAGCACTCCATAAATCTACAGTTTTATATGAGGTTTTATCTCTTAAAAAGTTGAATAAAAACTGATTATGTTCAACAGCTTCATATTTGTGAAATGATGTAATTTCTACCAAGTAAAAGCCTACTGCATCATCTTCTGAGTCTTTTCCTGTGCTAGGAGGAATTGCAAGAAAACTGATGGATTAGACAATCTAAGTTATTTTTCCAAAAGAATTCTTATTTTCTTCTTAATAAATTCAGAAAAACAACTGTTTCCCCTATGAAAGTTTACAGGAGAGATTGAATCTCTTTATAGATTGTGCAAGTGTCGTTGTTTATATTCTAGTATTAATAGAAAAGTTTATTTTGATAATTAATGCAAGATCATTGTAAACCTGTGAAAGAGTATATTCTAAAAGCAAACCAAGATAATTCACCTAATATATGCTAAATAAATAGCAATTATTTCATGGAGAGATGTTAGTGATGTCAACTCTTGTAAAATTAGAGATTTTGAAAAACAGGAAAGTGAAGGGGAAGCAATTTATGAATGGACAGACAACTTGATATCTTACTTTTATGATTCATGATAAGTATGAATTTTTCCTCTCAATTCATCAGCATATTATTCTGAAAAAATACAAGCAAATTAATTGTAGGGGCAGAAGGGAATTTTACCCAGTTTTGCTCAAAGACGCTGCTATTTTTTTTCTGTAGTTATGAAGTAGAAATTATGATAATCAGAGAACTTAGCTTGAATAAAATTGAGCAAACATATTAAACGTTATTTTTTCTAATTTGTATAGTTATATTCATTTCCTTTTTAATTCTTCTCTTTAGCTTGTCATTGAGTTATTTTACTTCTTCAAGTCACGTATGGTACTGTGAACAAATGTTAGGAACAGCCTAAGCTGTATGGTTCCCTTGTTATACAAATTAAGAGAAGAAACATATTGTTAAGTTAAATTTCCAGAACTTCAGTTTTGTGGAATTTTCGTTAGGAGAGACTTTTGAGATAGGTAAGCAAAGAATTACTTGAAAAAGATGAAAATAATGATCATTTATTAAGATAGTAGAATGTTTCAGACTTTTCAAAAATAAAATTCTTCCATACTTTCATTACTTAAAAAATAATGATTATTCATTTAAGTTTTGCATGTATTTAAATCATATTTTTATCTCTGTGCAAGGCAGATACGTATTTTTTCTTAAAGAATTGATAATCTAATGGGATGTCACTTATTGAGATGAGGTTGTTGGTAAATGTGAGAAAGTTTGGGGGTTGTGAGAATGTTTTCACCCAGAATGATAGTGCACACAATTAAATGGCCTCTATGAATATTTCAGAACACTGCTGTGTAAATGAAACAGGCAGGTACACTGAAAGAAGAAATATTTGAATATACAAAATTTGGTGAGGATGATTGATACGCATGACCCAAAATTACGTATATGTAGATGAAGCTTTCTGCTGTTATAGTAGGTGAAGAATCATTATCTTATTTCACAAAGGAAAAATCTCTCTCTTTAATTAGTGTCTTCCTATATAAAATGTGGAACTTACTCTGTAGTCATGAAAACTAGGGGATGGAATTGAGGGAGGGAGTTGAAACTCATAAAAATTGACAACTAAAATAAAGGGTGATAAACCAACATCTCCTGAGTCAGTACATTGAAACCCTCTTGGTAGCAAGTGTAGACATTTTGATGTCATTTCCAAATAAAATTTTACACAGTTCTAGAGAAATACCTTATAGAATAAAATAATGTTATTTTCTTTTGCAACTTAAAAAAAATTGAGTACCATTATTAGATCATATTAGCTACTATGAATATTTTCAGTGCTTCTTTAATTGTTATAATTATAAGTACATATAATTTTGTTTAAAGCAGTTATGTTCATAGAATTTTATTTATTTATTTTTAATTAAATTTTTTATTTTAGTTCATTGTACACAACTGGAGTACAACTATCAATTTTCTGGTTGTACACAAAGTAGAATCATACAATTTGCATATTTATACATATACATAGGGTAAAGATGTTTGTCTCATTCTATTTTTCCTTCTCCTCCCCCTCCCCACCCCTCATTTTCCTCTATACAAGCCATCCCTTCTTCATTCTTCCCGTGCCTCCCCCAACCCCCGCTATGTCTCATTAACCACTTATCAGAGAAATTATTCCGCCTTTGGTTTTTTGGGATTGACTTATTTCACTTAACATGATCTTCTCCAATTCCATCCATTTACCTGCAAATGTCATAATTCTTTATGGCTGAATAATATTCCATTGTATATATACCACAGTTTCTTTATCCATTCCTCTATTGAAGGGCATCTCAGTTGGTTCCACAGTCTAGCTATAGTAAATTGGGCTGCTATAAACATATGTGGCTGTATCACTGTAGTATGCTGATTTTAAGTCCTTTGGGTATAGGCCAAGGAGTGGGATAGCTGGGTCAGATGGTGGTTCCATTCTGAGTTTTCTAAGGAATCTCCATACTGCTTTCCTAACTAATAAATGGTCAGTGTTTTAAATTCTTTTTATTTTTGTGTGATGAATAATCAGAAATTTTCATCTTAAGAAGAGATCCTATGACTACAAATCATACCTTATAATAGATAAGAGAATAAAACAAAACCTGACAGATGAAGTCTATGGAATCATTTAATAATTATTAATATATGCAACTTGAATTTATCTTATTTTGGTTCAAATAACTTCCATCTGACTTTTTTTTTAAGGCCTCAAAAGAATGAATGTGAATAGATGATTAGTTTACTCCAGGTTCCTTATGAAATACTCTTGATTCCTTCACTCAAGATATTTGTTCATTTTTTTGTCTATCAGAAGTGTAAAGAACTTTAGTACATAAGATACATTTTCTATCTTGTTCTTGTATCTGATTTCATGTGAAGTTTTGATTTGTGGATGCCAGCAAACCATTTTCTTAAATTGTAGTTTGATATATACCTTTATAATATTCCATCATTTGAATATCTAGTAAATTCAAGTGATTACATTAAATTTAAGTTCATTTACTTTCTTAATAAAGTTGCTAATACCCTCTTGAGTTGCTCAACTTACTGTTGTCATTTTTTTTTCTTTCTTTGCAGTTCTTTGGATTAAACTGAGGGCCCCATGTATACTAGGCAAGCAGTCTGCCACTGAGCTATGTCTGCAACCTTCTATTGTAATTTTTACTTAAATTAATATGAATTTCTTGAACTTGACTCAGTTATTCATTAGTAAATTGAGGAGAAAAAATTAAAGTGAAAGAAGTTACATTTTATTTCCTCCTCTTTTTTGTTTAAATATTTTAGTTATCAATGGATCTTTTATTTTATTTATTTATATGTGGTGCTGAGTATCAAACCCAGGGCCTTACACAGGCCAGGCAAGTACTCTACCATTGAGCCATGATCCCAGCCCATTTTATTTCCTCCTTTATCTTCAGATTCTTGTTTTATTGTCAGTCAGTTCATGATAATTGCATATGGACTTTACCAATTTCAGTAAAATTTTGACAACCTCTTCAATTGTTTTGTTTACTGCTGAAGTAAGGAGGAAATGTATTGGGAAGACTTTCCATTAACTCTCAAATGTGTCAGAAATCTTACCATTGAGTCATTTCATAACTTTCTCCTTTTTGTTTTTCAACAGTTTTTTTGTGTTTGATGTATGTGCATCTCTAAAGATATTGGGTTTCTAGAAACATAAATAAAGCACAGATGGCTGTTCACGCTTCCCCGTGAATACCAGAGGGACAGAGGACTTTCATCATGTCCCTTGTGGTCCTCCTGTTAGCTATCATGTGGTGGACATATGTGGCTGTTTGGAATAGCTCCTACTGCTGTTTTCAAGTCTCTTGGGTCAGGTGTCAGCCTTCCCTATAGTAGCTTATTTTAAAGCAACTTGGTTTCTCAGTTATTTATTAATCTGAAAAAAACCTAAAATATTTCAGAATAAATGAAAGTTAGGAAGTTTCCCAAATAAGGTGCTCTCCTTTTGTATTGATCTGTAATTGTATAAACTTATATTAATTATCACTGTCAAATTTTGAAATTGAACTTCACAATAAAACTATTTTAATGGACACATTTCTATGCTTGTATGCTTGTTGACAAAACTCTACAAAAGTAAAATAAAGCATTGCAATTTGGATAGGTACAAGGAAAGGCCAAATGTAACATTTTAAATCAGGCTTATATTAAGAGGATTCTGGTATTTATGGCTTCAATATGCAAATCCTGCACAACCCCTGAAGGTCTATGACATGGAATGATCTGGAATATAGCTGTGAATTTTATAAAGCTATGAATTTTAATTTTGCACCACAGATTGGTGTGGAATAGTTGCTGATTTAGCCACTTATGAGACTTTGTTTCACACTTATCATTGTAGCAACCTCCTAAGTGTTCAATACATCAGGTCTTTCTGGAGAAATGATCAAATAAGAAATAAAAATTTAGATAAATATTGATAATGCTCTTAATGTAACAAAAGGCATCAGAAACACATCTATTGAAAGAATTAATGGCTTTAAAAATGCTTGAAACTGGTAAAAAGGTATATGTTTTTATAAATGTGTAAAATTCCTTAGATCTTAAAAGATAATAGCCAGCATGGTAGTGAAATGTCTTCTGTATGGAATTTTAAAGAAATGTTATGCTAGAAGGCATTGAGATTATTAGACAAAACAAAACAAAACAAAACAAAACACAAACTCTTTGTTAATTTGAAAGCTAATTTTCAAAAATTGCCTTAAATTCATAGAAAAAATTAGATCTATTATGAAGTTTTATTTCCCCTAATGACCTCTGTTATCTATATATAATAAATTACTCAACAGGAGATATCTTCACACTCTCACTATGTAAGTTATCATGAAATTTAAAGTTCTAGAAGTTAATAATTTTAGCCTATCAGTACACCCCATGTGTGAATTTCATATATTTATTTCTCAGAAGAATTTTTGTTATATAGTTCTAATAATTAATATTTACTATAAAGCATCCTTTTCAAAAGTCTGCAAATATTACTCTCAAGACATTATTAAGATCAAGAACAGAAAATTTAAAAATTTTTTTAGTTTGGGATCTATTTTGGGTATATAACATTATTATTATTATTATTATTATTATTATTATTGATTTTTTATTATCATTAATGTACCAGCATACACCCTAACATTATCAACAATTCAGCCTGCTCCAATTCAATCCCCTGCTCTTTACCCCCACCTCCTGCTCCCCATCCCTCCACTCCATCTATCTCAATGCATTTATAATATACTTTTTTAAAAATTAGTGTTCTGTGAAAACTGCAATGCTTGGATCCACCATGCCACATTCATGCATGCACATATGAAAGGTTAGTCAGATTCTTTCCATTGTTCTTTCCATTTCACATCCCTTCTTCTTTCTCCTCAATCCCTTTCATCCACTATACTGATCGTGCCTCTATTTTGATGAAATTCCATATCCCTTTTTTCTCCTTTCTCTTTCTCTCTCTCTCTCTCTCTCTCTTTTTATCTCCCCACCTTATTTTGGATTAGCTTCTGCATACCTAAGAAAATATTTGACCTTTTGACTTTTGGGAACTGGTTTGTTTTACCTAGCATGATAGTCTCCAGTTCCATCCCTTTACCAGCAAAGCCATGAAGTCATTCTTCATAATGGCTGAGTAGTACTTCATTGTGTATATATACCACATTTTCTTGATCCATTTATCTGTTGAATCACACCTAGGTTGGCTCCATAGCTTGTCTATTGTGAATTGTGCTGCTATAAATGTTGATGTGTCTACATCACTGTATTATGCTGATTTTAAATCTTTTGTATATATACCAAGAAGTGGAGGTCTCATGACAGCTCCATTTATAGTTTTTTGAGGAATCCTCATAATGCTCTGAAAAGTGGTTGTACCTTTTGTAGTCCCACCAAGCGTATGCCTATACCCTCTTCCCCACATCCCCGCCAATATTTATTATTTTTTGTATTTCTTGATAATTGCCATTCTTACTGGAGATGAAATCACAACATAGTTTTGATTTGCATTTTCTTCATTGTCAGAGATGTTGAACGTTTTTCATATATTTGTTGACTATTTATATATTTTCTTTTGAGAACTGTCTGTTCTTTTGCCCCTTTATGGATTGAATTATTTTTTGTTGTTATTTTTTTGATTTCTTTGTATACCCTGGATATTAATGCTCTATACGAGGAGCAGGTGGTGAAGATCTTCCCCCATTCTGTAGACTCTCTCTTCATGCTCTTAATTGTTTCCTTTGCTGTGTGGAAGTCTTTTAATTTGATGCCATCCCACTGGCATTGAATTGATTTTTTATTTTAATTATTGTGCTTTAGGAGTCTTATTAAGGAAGTTGTTTACTGTACTTGAGCTTGAATTTTAATGCCTGTGTGGTAATAGATTAGGAAATAACTGATGGGGGAGGAATGAGTAGCTTCAGAATTTCTATTGCTGTGATAGTTTAAGGAACTGCAGCTGAGAGATTAACACAACCCTTCAGACTATTGATAAGCTATTCAGAGACTGAGTGATAGGAATCTTACAAAAATACCCTTTCTGAAGATAAGTTCAAAGTAGATAATGCCAGCCATGTGTATTACTTAATAGGACTAAACAGCATTCACCAGAAAAAGGAGGGTTATCACAAGAAAACATGAAACAATATGAGAAATCTAAAGGAATATAAAATGACAAATATATTTTAAGTAAACAATCTTAAAGGAAATTTAAGCTTAATGAAATAAATAAAAGTAATACATAGAAGATTAGAAAAACAAAATAAGATAGTAGAAATAAATTATTGAACATAAACTTTCCTGTTACAGGATTGATTGTAGATTCTATAAAAAGTAAAATTCAATTTTATGCTGTTTATAGAAACAACTGTTTATACTGTTTATATTTAGAACATAAAGATCATGGATGTTGGAAATTGGTAAATGTAATGTGCCAGACAAATACTAATCAAAGTATTACTTGTGAGACAATTTTAACATCATATAAAGTATGAACTTGAATGCAGTAAGTGTTGATAGGAATAAAGGAGACCAATTGATTGGGAAGATAAAATAATCAGGAAAAATGTGTTCACCTTATATCATAACCTCAAAATATATAAGGGAACAATGGATTTGATTACAAGATGAAATATATAAGTCCAAATTCATTGAAAATACTTAAAATTGCTTATTCAAAAACCAATATTTTAAGCAAATGAGGAAACAATGAGAACTATAAGATTTGTATGGTGTATTTTAATAAGGTTATTCTAATGGATGGATGGATAGCAAATCTCTTTATCTTCCAATTAGAGAATATATACTTGTTTTCAAGCATACTAAAATATGACAAAGTTTATGTACCAGGCTACCAAGGAATTCTCAGAGATCATTATAGTCACATTTTCTGTAGTTACTTAATTTAAAAAAAATTACCCTGAGAGAGAGGAAGATGGCAGACTAGAGGGAAACTGGATTTCTGGTGACTTGGTGACCTGGGATTTAAGTGGCAGAAATACTGCTTCTCTGTGAGGTAGGTGAAAGAGGAATTTCACTAAAACTCAATATTGGACTGACAGAGTGCCTTAGAGACTTAGAAATTTTGGGTATGTTAAATAAGGAAAAGGGACGTACTTAGAGCTAAGCTGCTTCTGGGAGCAGTGGCATTAACACACAAGGAAAGAAAAGGTTAAGAAATTCTAGATATACTTTTAGTGCGAAAAATCCTAAGATCCTAGGGACAGCCTACCCTAGGCCAATCCAGAGGCTGTTTGGCACAATTAACTGGCACAGAAAAGATGCCCTGTGTTTCACAGTTGTCCATAGTCGACATCATGAGGCGACTAAGCTGTGTCAGTGCCAGTGGGCACTAGGAACTGGGATCCAGGAGATGGGGCCTGGTCTAATACAGAGTCCTGACAGACAGCCATGTGACTTAGGCTGTGCCTAGCAAACCCGGAGAGAATCAGGCATAGAGAGTGTTTTCCCAGGGGAATGCAAGTCTTAAAAATAATCTCTCAAACACAGGATGGAATGTAATTGGTCTAAACTCATCAATCAATAAACACAGGCTGGCTCACTGGATTAAAAAAAGAAGACCCAACAATATGTGTCTCCATGGGACTCACCTCACAGGCAAAGACATTCACAGACTTAAGGTGAAAGGATGGGAAAAAACATGATTCACATACATCTGGCAAACAAGCAGGGGTTTCTAGTCTCATATCAAATGAAGTGGAGTTTAAGCCAGAGTTAATCAGATGAGACACAGATGGTCATTGTATATTGCTTTAGGGAATCATACAACAAGAAGAAACAGCAATCATAAATATTTATGCTCCAAACAATGGAGCATCTAAGTATAGCAAACAAATTCTTCTCAATATCAAAAATCAAATAGACCACAACACAAGAACGCTTGGTGAATTTAACATGCCTCTCTCCTCATTATATATAATTTCACTTATCAATGACTGAATATCCTTTCTTTTCAGCAGCACATGGAATATTTTCTAAAACAGACCATACTTTATGTCACAAAGCAACTCTTAGCAAATATAAAAACAAACAAAAAAACAAAAAGCAGAGATAATTCCCTGCATCTAACAACCATAGTGGAATGAAATTAGAAATCAATGATAAGATAAAAATGGAAGTTATTCTAACACCTGGAGACTAAATAATACACTAATACTGCTAATGGATAGCAGAAGAAATCAGGCTTGAAATAAAAAATAAGAGATAAATGAGAGTAGTGATAAAAAATATCAAAATCTATGGGATACTATGAAGATGGTTGTAAGAGGAAAGGTCATAGTTATTGAACTCATACATTAAAATAATAGAAAGATATCAAATAAATAACATTATATTTCAAGGCCCCCCAAAAAGAACAAATCAATCCCCAAATCAGTAGAAGACAGGAAGTAATTAAAATCAGAGCTAAAATGAATGGAATCAACTTTAAGAAAAACTTCAAAAACACAGCAAAATAAATATTTGTTCTTTGAAAGAGTAAACACAGTTGATGAACCCTTAACCAAGCTAACCAAAAGAGAGAAAAAACTTAAAATTATTAAAATCCATGATAAAAAAGGAAATATCACCACAGACACTGCTGAAACACAGATGATAATTAGAAAGTATTTTGAAAATTTATTCTCTTGGCTAGAAAATCTTAAAGACATCCACAAATTCCTAGAGACATGACCTACCCAGATTGAACCAGGAGCATATAGAAAATGTAAACAGATCAATTTCAAGTAATGACATTGAAGATGCCATCAGAAACCTACCAACAAAAAAAGAGCCCAGGATCAGATGGATTCTCAGCCAAGTTCTACCAGATCTTTAAAGAAGAACTAATATCGATCCTTCTTAAATTATTCCATCAAATAGAAAAGGAGGGAAATCTTCCAAACTCATTCTGTGAAGCTAGTATCACCCTGATACCAAAACCAGACAAAGACACATCAAGGAATGAAAATGTTAGAACAATATACTTGATGAACATAGATGCAAAACTCTTTATAAAATACTGGCAAATCACATACAAAAACATATTACAAAGATAGTGCACCATGATTAAGTGGGTTTCAGCCCAGGGATACAGGGTTGGTTTAATATATCGTGTCTTAGTCAGCTATTTTTGTTGCAGTGACTAAAAGGATCTGACCAGAACAATTTTAAAGGAGGAAAAGTTTGAGGGCCTCACAGTTTCAGAGGTCTTAGTCTATAAAAGGCCGGCTCAGTTACTGAGGGCTTGAGGTGAGGCTGAACGTCATGGCAGAAGAGTGTGGCAGAGGAAAGCAGCTCACATCATCAGGAAGTGGAGAGAGAGAGAGACTCCACTCTCCAGATTCAAAATATATAACCTATAGCCACGCCCCAATTCCCACCTCATCCAACCACACCCTACCACTTAACTGATTGGGTTAAGACTTTTACAACCCCATCATTTCTCCTCTGAACCTTCCTGCATTGTCTCACATGTGAGCTTTTGGGGGAGACCTCACATCCAAACCATAACATATAGAAATCAATAAATGTAGTTTATCACATAATAGACTTAAAGACAAGAATCACATGATTATCTCAATACACGCAGAAAAAAAGTATTTGACAAAACATAGCATTCATTCATACTTAAAACATTAGAAAAAATAGGGATAGAAGGATCATACCTCAACATTGTAGAAGCTGTATATGGCATATCCAGGGCCAACATCATTTTAAATGATGTTATTCATTCTAAATGAATAAAAGCTGAAAGCACTTCCTCTAAAAGGAGGAACAAGATGGGGATGCCCACCTTCACCACTTCTATTCAACATAGTCCTTGAAACTCTAGCCAGAGTAATTACGCAAAATCAGGAAGTTAAAGGTATACAATTAGGAAAAGAAGAGCTAAAACTATCTCTGCCTTTGACATGATCCTGTATTTAGAAGACCCCCAAAATTCCTTCATCCCAGAACTTCTAGATCTCATCAATATATTCAACAAAGTAGCAGGATGCTTTAATCAACTTTTTCTCTGCTGTGACAGAAGACCTGTCAAGAATAATTGGAGAGGAGGAAAAGTCTATTTGAGGGACTCATGGGTGCAGAAGTCTGAGTTTGTAACAGCAGGCTCCATTCCTGGGGGCTCAAGATGATGCTGAACATCATGGTGGAAGAGTGTGGCAGAGGCAAGCAGCTCATATATGATCAGAAAGCAGAGAGAGAGATTCCACTCACCAGATATAAAGTATATACCCCAAAACCATGCCCACAATGCCCACCTCCACCAGCCACACCCTACCCACCTGTAGTTATCCCTCAGTTAATCCCATCAGGGGATTAATTCACCAATTAAATTAAGGTTCTCATAACCCAATCATTTCTCCTCTAAGCCTTCTTGATTGTCTCACACATGAGCATTTGGGGGACACCTCAATCCAAACCATAACACGGGATACAAAATTAACACCCATACATCAATTAAATTCCTATTCTCCAATGATGAATCAACTAAAAGTGAAATTAGGAAAATCATCCCTTTCACAATAGCCTAAAAAACAAAACAACTTGGGAATTAATTTAACAAAAGAGGTGAAGGACTTGTACAATGAAAACCACATAACACTAAAGAAAGAAATTGAAGAAGCCCTTATGTTCTTAGGATAGATAGAATTGGTATTGTCAAAATGGCCATACTACCAAAAGAGTTACACAGATTCAGTGTAATTCCCATCCACATTCCAATGATCTTCTTCACAGAAATAGAAAAAGTCATCATGAAATCGATTTGGAAAAATTAGAAGCCCAGAATTGCCAAAGCAATCCTTAGTGAGATAAGTGAAGCAGGAGGCATCACAATACCATTCCTTAAATGGCACTACAGAGTTATAGTAACAAAAACAGCCTGGTATTGGTATCAAAACAGGTATGAAGACCATGGAAGAGAATAAAAAATATAGAGACAAGCCCACATAAATACAGTTATACTAGACAAAGTTGACAAAACATGCATTGGATAAAAGATAGCTTCTTCAACAAATGGTGCTGAGAAAACTGGAATTCCTTTTGTAGTAAAATGAAATTTAACCGATCTCTCATCCTGCACAAACCCAACCCAGAATGGATCAAACCCTAGGAATTAGACCAGAAACTCTGCACATACTAGAAGAAATTGTAGTCCCAACACTCCAACATACTAGCTCAGACACTGACTTCCTTAGCCAGACTCCTGAAGTGCAAGAAGTAAAGTAAAACATCAATAAATGGAATAACATCAAACTAAAAAGCTTCTTCACAGCAAAGAAAACAAGAGTGTGAAGAGAGAACCTACAAAATGGGAGAAAAGCTTTGCCTACTAAACCTCGGATAAGGCATTAATTACAGAATATACAAATAATTACAGAATATACAAATAACTCAAAAAACTTAACATGAGAAAAACAAATAATCCAATTGATAAATGGACAGAGGAAATGAATAGACACTTCTCAAAAGAAAATTATGAATGGTCAACAAATATATGAAAAAACGTCCAGCATGTCTAGCAATTAAGGAAATGCCAATTAAAATGAAACTGAGATTTCATTTCACTCCAGTCAGAATGGCAATTATCAAAAATACAAGAAACACTAAATGTTTGCAAGGATATGGGGAAAAGGGTGCGTGCATGCATTGTTGGTGGGACTGCAAATTGGCACACCTTCTCTTGAAGGCATTATGGAGATTCCTCAAAAAACGAGAAATGGAACAACCATTGATCCAGCTATTTCATGCCTTAGTGAAAGGACTTAAAAATCAGCATACTATAGTGATGCAGCCACATCAATGTTTATAACAGATTAATTCACAACAACTATGGTATGGAGCCTACCTAAGTGCCCTTCAACTGTTGAATGGACAAAGAAAAGGTGGCAAAATACATAAAGAAGTATTACTCAACCATGAAGCAGAATGACTTTGTGACATTTTCCAGTTTACTGGATGAATCTGGAGACCACCATACTAAATGAAATGTCAGTCCCCTGAAAAAAAGGTCACATGTTTTCTCTGATATGTGGAAGAATGCAAGTTCTGTATATTAGACAAAAGGGAATAAAGGGAAGGTAGGGGGAATAGTAATAATAAAGACAGTGGAATGAATCTGACATAGCTTACTTATCTACATCTATGAATACACCACAGTGAATCCCACCATCATGTACATCCCCCAGAATGGGCTCCTAATTAGATTAAGATATATTCCATATTTGTATAATTATATCAAAATGGATACTTCTTTCATTATAACTAAAATGAACTAATTAAAAAATTGTCTCCTTGACAAACAAAACTTGTGCACAAGACAATTCATGCACCCAAGAAGAAATTCAAAGAAAGATTGAGAAATACGTGGAATTGAACAGCAGCCAAAGGACTGAACATTAGAACTTGTAGCTAAAGATTTGGCATAACTTTAAATGCATTTTAGTAAAGATTGAAGATTCATGAAGATTCAAGTTTCTAATCCATGACATTTGCTCTAGGAAAAAGGTGTATAACCAAGAGAATATCAGGGTGAGGCTGAAGGGAGATTCATGATGACCGTCATGCAATTGATTTAGGGTATACTCGTTCATGCTGGTGCATGTAAACTGAAGGGGTCAAGAGGGATAAATTCAAGGAGCTCTTGGCAGGGGAAGTGGGAATTATTTGATGTTTGATTATTTTGAATTGGTGCTAAATTTTTTAATTGTTTTAATAAGTTTTATAGCCTGCGTATTTTCTGCTTACATTTTTAAAGGAATATATTCCATATTTATTTTCTAATTTCTTAGGAAATAGGGATTTTACAATGTAGTATTTCTTTTTCTAAATTATGGATGACATTGGTTTTTGACTACATTTAAAGGAACTACTTTTGTTCCATTTAAAATATATGTTAATTATACAACTCTGAATTTTAAATTATATTTCCTCAGCGATTGGTTTTCCTATAGTATTTGATTTAGAATAGAATTGTCAGTTTTAAATCTAAAGACAGGTTTTTTTTCAGTTTTCTTTGGGGGAAGAGAGTTGAAAGTTGAAAAAGAAAGATGAAACAAAGCAAGAGCTGTGCTTAGAAACATAAAATGAACAAAATGAGCACAGTATATCATGAGTTGCTTGTCTCTTTCAAAAGAAAAAGACTACACCAAACTGGGCCATCCTTCCTTTAAGCTAGAACAGCTGGAGTTTTACATATTTCTTCTCTAATCTAAAGACTGGATAATGTTCATTTTGGATCTTGTCTGTCTCTTTAACATTTGGTCTCCTGTGTTCTTTTTTGGCTTGGTAACTTGGTTAGAGTGCAGTATGAATTTGAAAAAAAGAAATCCGTCTCATTTCAGGATGAAATATTTAAAATAAACAGGCTGTGTGTTTATTACTGTGGAAACCAGACAGTGAGTATGACTGTAAACAGAATGATTTCAAAAGACTACATGATTAAATGCCAACACGACTGCAATAATACTATTATTCTTTCTTTCATAACTTTTATTTCTACCCTAATTATTTGAAGTGCTTTATGAAATAATTTAAGTATTGATGCATTCATCTTTTGTCATTCATGTACTATTTTCATTTTAGAATTTTAGGAGTAATGTGGTCATTTTTTCTACTGACTGGAGAAGCTTGAATATATAGTTTGTCTCTAAAGTTCATGGCTAAACCTTCTGAAGGTGTTCATTTTACAGGAATAGCTTATGACATTTTTTGTTAACTGCCAACTAGTACTAAATGATGCTGTCTTGTGAGGTTACTACATCTGTCTGCTTTCAGGTGGACACACTAGAAACCTAGTTGTGACTGTCTACTGTCTATCTCCTTTGCATTTATATAACTCAAGTAGTTATTTCTCTTCCTAGTGCATTATTTGTTGCCCAGTATGATATTTGGTGAGACCAAACCTGCTGCCTGGTTTTCATTCACCACAGTTCTACTAATCTGACCCTTAAGCCATTCCTGTTATTTCATTAAAAAAACTGTATTTTCTGTTTACTAAGTATTTTAGTTTTATATTGCTATGTAATAAATCTTAATCAACTTAGAAGTTTATACCACCATTTGTTATATATATATGTGTATACATATATATATATATACTTTTTTTTTTTTTTGGTCATAAGTTCAGGCATGGCACAACTGGGTTTTTTTCTCAAGATCTCATGAGGTTGAAATTAGAGTATCAGCTGGGATGCGCTGTCATCTGACACTCAGATTCTTCTTCCAAGTTCACATGGTTATTGGTAGCATTCAGTTCTTCGGTGTTTGTTAGCCAAGTGTTGATCTCAGTTCCTATTGGCCATTCTCATGACATGCTCCATATTCAAGACCAGCAACAGAGAACTTCCTTCAAATCTATATCCAACTCTTAATGGAAAATCCAGCCTCCTTTAAGGAGGACTCACTTGATTCTATTAGGCTCAAATGGCATAGTTTCCTTTTTATAAGTCAACTTTGTTGTAAACTAACCTAGTTATGAGAGTAAATACCTCATCAAAATTAATAAATTCTTACCCTCACACTAAAGGAAAGAATTAAATAGGGCATATATTTCAGAGGGTTAGAATCTTGAGAACCATCTTAGAATTCTGCATATCACTAATATAACAGAAGCAAATAGATATGTATTTCATTTTCTTTTTATGATTTCCATTTTAAGTCTTAATTATTTTGTTCTAGTCTTTCCCACACCATCTGAATTATACCTGCATGTGTTCCCACTCTCACACTCAGCTTGGTTCTTGTGTTTTCAGTTTCTCCTCTCTACTTGCTCTTATCCCTCTAAGTATTGCATGCTTAGCCCTCAGTTCTTTTCATTCAGCTGATTTTATCTTTAATTTTTTGCTGCCACGTATTTTCTTAATTTTTTTTGGTAATATTTCTGCAAATAACTGATCTCCCTGTCTCTAATCCTTTCTACTCTAATCTGTCACCAAGAGGCATTTCTAAAGTGCAGATTACTCATATAATTTTTCTGCTTAAAATCATTGGAATCTCCATCTTGTCTTTAACAAAGGACAAAGTATGGCCTATAAACATGTCATGTGTTGCCCTAGATGTAAGGTAAAACTTTAAATGAGTTTCCAACAATTAAATCAGGAGATTATACCTAAAAAGCAATCTAAATTGCTAAATCTCTCAGTACCTGCAAAATTAAAAATCTGAATATATTTGGGCAACAATTCCACAACACAACAATCCACTACCGCTACCTAGTGGCTGCCCCTGTAGATGGGAAATATCCTTTGTAGTTTGCCATTCTATAACTTTGCTCATTTATATTTTCAGTCTAGCCCCTGAATACATTTGACTTTGTAAGCCTGGCTCAGTGCCAGGGCATTCATGACATTCATGGCATTCATGAAAGTTATGGCATTCCTGACTTTTCCTAACTTCATCCCATTCGCTCTTTTCAAATCCTGTTGTATTTTAGTTGTATGAATACTGAAATTTCAGTTTCTTCTTCCAGAATATATTTTCCATAGGGACAGAAAGTGTGCTCTGTTTATGCTGCCCTTTTCAACGTCTAGCACAATTCCTAATATATACTAGAAACTAAGTTAAATAGATTTGAAGCATGCTTTTATTTGAAGTATTCTGCAGTATTTTTATACTGACAGATTGATTTCATGTGTCCATGTAAAGCTGGCCCTACATATGTATGAGTTTTGCATCCGTAGATTCAATCATCTGTAGATTGAAAAATTTTTAAAATTTGTTCTTTTTAGTTATATGGCAGTGGTGTCTATTTTGACACATTTGTACAAACATGGAGTGTATCTTATTCTAATTAGTATTCCAGTCTTGTGGATGTACGTGATGTTGAGATTCACTGATATATTCACATATGAACACAGGAAAGTTATGTCACGTTCATTCCACTGTCTTTCCTAATCCTATACCCCCTCCCTTCCCTTCATTCCCCTTTGTCCAAGCCACTGAACTTCTGTTCTTCCTCTCCCTCCCTTGTTGTGTGTTAGCATCCACATATCAGAGAGACCATTCAACCTTTGGTTTGCTTGGATGAAAAACAAATTTTTATGAATTATATCCACATTGAACATGTACAACTTTTTTTGTCATTATTCTCTTAACAATAGTATAACCATTTATATAACATTAGGTATTATAAGTCAGATAGAGATGATTGAAAGTATATATGAGGATATATAACAGTTAATTTGCAAATACTGCACCATTTTATAAAAAATATATATAAATCCATTTGAATGTGTAGATTTTGGTACCTTCAAGAAGTCCTAGACCTGTCCACTACGGCTACTGAGGGATGACTGAAATGTTCAAAAATTAATATAGACAAAAGAGTGTATCAGCTTCCTAGTAATCTTAAAGCAAATCTTTATTCATAAAAAAAATGAGTCAATAGAGTCATTTTGATTTGCAAAGAATGGTCCATAGTAGTACTATAATGACCCAGTCAAGGCAAAGACCTTTTCAACATTATCAGTGTCTTGATCCTTTTGTTCTTGCCTGGGAGTATGGAAATTGGAACTTCCCTGACAATGCTGTATATACCCTCTTTTGGAGTACACTGCGAGAAATATGCTTCCAGTTGATTCTGAATCCTTCCTTTGTAAGATATTGAAAGGCATTCTATTTGCTGATATCGATCAATCAAAAAAAACTTATAACTTTTCTAAATGGGTCTTCTAACCATTAACTAACCAACAACTAATTAATTTAAATTAATTAGTTTAAATGACTTTTCACTTCTTTAAATTATCTAGATTAATTATTATTTAAATCAGTATGGTTAAAGAACATTTGTAAACTATGAATCTCTAAGGTCTTTTTGACAATTATGAGTTTGGTTATTGGGAGAGTAAATATAGATGATTTCCATGGTCATTTTTTATGATTAGATTAACAAATGAGTATGTAAATGGAATGATTAAACTATAAATCTTGGAGTATGGAAAATGTGTAGTGTGTTCTACTTACTTATATTTTCCTCTCAGATTTTCAGGGTGACCTTTCTTCTGTGGACTTCAATTCTGTATTTTAGAAGTATTATTGAACTATAAGAAAATACACCTTTTTAACAAGTATCCCACAAAGTACTTTTTCATGAAATTAGAGTAGCAACTTGTGTTAAAAAGAATCATAGAATGCTCTTGGCAAGGAGAAGGAAATAATATTCAATCCAAGACAGGGTGGTTCCTCTAGGTTACTCACTGATGAGATAACAGTGGAAAAATTTGCATCACTGCTCTTTCTCTGTTAAATTATGAACAAGTTTTTCTTGTGATCCTGTTTTTGTGTTGTGTCTCACAGGTTCCAAACATTCTTTCTGGAATGTTTCCTTTTCCAGTGGTGGTGTATAGTGATGATGCAAGGTATCTACCAGAATATGTTTTCTGCTTTTGTTCCAACAGTGACTTTTTTTTGTGATAGTTTTGGTTTTATGTTTAGGTAGTCTTCCAGGACTTCTACATTTTGTTATTTCTATTTTTCAATCCATATTTATTGAAAAAAAGGAAGGGAAAGAAGTTGTTGTTAGCTTCTTCAAATCTTTCTGTTGCATTGGCTAGAGGATAACCAGGACACAGTAGGAGTATTTAGGAAATGTGGTATCTTTAGGATATAACTGTGGATTCTAAAAGGCTGCAATATTAGCTATTGCCAGCCCTGATATTAGAAGTATTTTTATGGTCTATATATTGATATCTCAATTTGTCATGCTGCTGTGTTTTCTTTTTTCTTTTTTCTTTTTATTTACTTATTGATTCATTGAACACAAATGGAGTACAGCTATTGTTTCACTGGTTGTGCACAAAGTAGAGTCACACCATCTGTGCGTTCATGCATGTACACAGGGCAATGGTATCTGTCACAATTTCTGTTATTATTTTTACCCCCCACCCCGCCCCACCCCTCCCTTCCCTCTATGCTATCTATCCTTCCTCCATTCTTGCCACCCTTCCCGCCCCCCCATTATGCATCATCATTCATTTATCAGTGAGACCATTCGGCCTTTGGATTTTTGGGATTGGCTGATCTCACTTAGCATAACAGTCTCCAACATCATCCATTTACCAAAAAATGCCATAATTTTATTCTTCTTTATGGCTGAGTAATATTCCATTGTGTATAATATATACCACAGTTTCTTTATCCATTCACCTACCTAAGGGCATCTAGGTTGATTCCATAATCTAGCTATTGTGAATTGAGCAGCTATGAACATTGATGTGGCTGCATCACTGTAGCAATCTGATTTTAAGTCCTTTGGGTATAGGCCAAGGAGTGGGATATGCTGCTGTATTTTCTCAAAATTGTGCTTATTTATTTTGTGCGTCATATACTTGTGAAAAATATTTGATGTGATATTAGTGAGTACTCATAACACTTTTCATACTATATAAAATTTATTTCTTTATTAATCCTTTTGCATTCTAAACTGAGTGTTACTACACAGGAGCAGGGGCCTTACTTTAGGAGTTTTTTGTGAGGTAGTTACTGTAAATCAATTTCAGAATGTTATGGTTTGCATCTGGAACATCTCTCCTCCAAACCTCATGTGTTGAAAGCATGGTCTCCAGTGAGACAAGGTTCAGAGGTTGGGCTTTTAAGAAATGTTTGGACATGGAGGCTGCAACCGTATCAGTGGATTAATCCATTTGGTAAATTAATTATAATTTGAACTTACTGTTGGGTTGTAACGGCAGGCAGATAGAGGGTGACTGGAGGAAGTATGTCACTGGAAGACATAGCCTTGTGGACTTTATCTGTTCTTGTCCCTTTTCTGTGTCTCTCTTTCTCGCTGCTTCCCAACTGCCATGAACTGAATAGCTTTTCTCTAGTATGCTCTTCTGCCATGATGTTCTCTGCCTTGGAACCAGTCAATTGTGGGCTGGACCTCTGAAACTATGAGCGAAACTAAATCATTCCTCTTCTGAAATTGCTCCTGATGTATATATTTTGGTCATAGCAATGAAAAGCTAACACACACAAGAATATCTTTTTAGATGGTAGTGTCAATTTGGTCAGGAATCCCAAAATCATAAAGATATCTACATAGATGACCTTTCAAAATGGAAGTGATTAGAAATATCCATATAAGCTATTATGTTGCTTTAGGGGAAGGTAAGGACAGATTGGAATATAGCTTCTTTTGACCACTAGTCATACCTGGCTTCTAGTTCCTATAAGACTAATTTATGGTGAACTGGAATATTAACTCTGTCCAGTTGGGGATAACAACCTAACCTCATTGAAACCTCATTCTATTTGCTTAAAATCACTACTTCCAGGGTGATTTTAAAAGAACATGAAATCTGAGAGCTGCATTCACTGATTATATAGAATACTATTAGAAAGAGTTTAAGTTACTTCAGAAGTCATGGTTACTTCGCCAATCTTATAGCCAATCCTTTTGTGATTTCCTTTGATTTGTGTGTTGATCTAGTTAGGAATACCTGGGTGGAAAATTTGAATTTATTCATAGCATGAACTTGTGAAAACTTGCCATGAATGTAAAGATATTTACTTATCCAGGTTAAACAGTAAATCAGGAGCTATTTTTTCAAGAAGGGGTTTCTGTATGTGACAGGTACACCAGGCATTACATTCCTTTCCTCCATTTATCACCAAACACTGATTTATAAAGTTATGATAATTTTCTAAAATCCTGTATTCTATAATTTTGTAAACTGGTTTATTAGTGGGAGTGCTTTATACCCTGATAATATCATAACCAGGACAGTAATCACCAAAGCATTTATAGTAGTTCAATTTGCCTTTTTATAGTTTTTATTATTGCATTAATACTTACATAATAGTTGGGTTTTTTTTACCAATTCATGAATGTGTATTATGTAATTCATTCCATTTCAATCCCTTTGAATGAGTTTGACTTGAACTTCTAAGTCATTCAAAGAAAAATTATCCTTTAAACATTTTATCTGCTATTAATTTTGTATTTGACATTGTTTCTCCACGGATTTGATGTTTTATATAATTCTGAGTCTCAGTAAATATTGTATTTTCAGAATGTCATCTTTTCTTCCATTGCTTCTTCATTTAAGTTTTTGGAATTCATCCCTTAGGAACCCATTGAATGAATTATTACTACTAAATTTCCAAAATGCAATGACTACTATACTATTTGAACATTTTCTTGGCAGTGGGTATGTGTTCTCATTTGAGATTGCTTTATAAAATATAGTTCACAGAAATGGAGGTTGGTATGCCAAAACAATTGATTTCTTTTGGATACAGCTAAAACTAAGTTTTTGGTTTTAATATTTTCTAATAGCAAGGTGCTATTCTATGTAAAATGACTTATTTACATAGTTAACACAAAGCACTTGTTAATTCATGGGTAGATACATTATTTTATTGCAAATAGTAGTTTTAGTGCTGTAATATTTTAGCATTCTTGTCTGGCTCCATTTATACTTTGAGCTGTTAAATTTGAATATTCGTGATTATGGTATTATAGTCATGGTTTGTATTAATTTTTCTGAAATGAATTTATTAACATCATCAGCCTTATAAAATACTACTGCTCTTTTTCTATTTATATAAAGCAGATATTCTATCTGATTTATATTTTATAATAGACTACCATGTATATATATCATAGGAACTGAGAAAAATAATGTTGAATTGAATTTCAAGTTTTCATATAGGATTCCACAGAAACTTACTGACTACATTTTACCTATTCCTTATACTATTATAGTCTGTAGTCTTAGATCCAGAACTCAAGATTTAAACTTATTACTATTTAAGTCCTGAGATATTTCTTTGTTAATTGTTATGATTTAGATATTATATGTCCACCAAAAGCTCATGTGTGAGACAATGCAAGAAAGTTAGATGTGAAATGATTGGATTATGGGAGCCTTAACCTAATCATTGCAGTAATTCCCTGACAGGGATTAACTTGGGTGATAACTGTAGGCAGATAGGGTGTGGCTAGAGGAAGTGGGTCACTGGGGGAATGCCTTTGGGATATATATTTTGCCAATGGTGTGGGGAGCCTCTCTTTCTGCTTTCTGGTCTGATGTTCTGAGCCACTTTTGGAGTCAACCAACCATCTATGGACTGAGACCTCTGAAACCTTGAACCCCCAAGTAACTTTTTCCTCCAATTGTTCTTGTCAGGTATTTTGGTCACAGCAGCAAGAAAACTGACTAGAACACTAACATAATGGCAGAAACATTGTTAATTCCCAGTAAATGTTATTTAGTAGCAGCAGCAGCAGTAGTAGTAAGTAGTAGTAGTAGAAAAATGTTCTGGTATAATTTTTAGACTTCTATCCTACTTCATTCCAGTTAAAACTCCTTAGATTTGGACATTAAAATTAAAATGATAGATTTTGACCTCATCCCATAATAAAAATATTTGGAATAAATTAAAATATATATTTATGTATATATTTTTAAGTGACACCTTAAGTGAATAAGCATTATTCACATATGAATAATATATGTAGATATTAGTAGACTTATATATAGATATTAGTAGACAAATATTATACTACTCTATTAGTAGTCTAAATTATTTTGACTATGGTAAATGTCACTAATTGAAATTGGATTAATGCTTGCAGGATAGCCACCCCTGGTTTGTCTGTTGGTTAGTGTTAAATTATAATCTATATTAACCATTTTAAATCCTTGTCCAATGTTCCTTAAGTACAATCTACTCACCATTTTATTCAACCATCAATATTTTTTGTGTGCCAAAGATATGTTGATAATGATAGACATCTTTCATGGGAATTTTTAATTGTGGTAATAAGACAGAGATTACATAAAGTAAAAAAAAAAGTAGTCAGGGTTGTTTTAGTTGGTAAGAAGTGTTAAGAGAAAAGTAAGGCAAGAAGATTTGATATATAATGCAGAATAGAAGGCTTCTTTGAATTTTTCCAAGAGGGAAGATGGTGTTACATGGGTCTCACCTTCTAGGGATATAATTTGTAACATGGTATATTCTTTACTTGGGCTAATTTGCAAAGACACCTATATTTAGAAATGATTTTAAGAGAAAAATAGGCATATAAAATACTGGGAAATTATTCTCAATATTAAGGTTAATAAAGTTATAATATAATCTAGTTTTCAGACAAAATCATCAAACTTCTATATATTTAAAATTATTAGTTAATTAAAATAGTGATGTTAGATATGATATTTAATGTTTAATATATGTGATATATTTAATGTATATTTTATATATATGTTTAATGTATATTATAATTTAATATATTTAATATTATTAAGTAATAAAAAGTGATGTTAGCAAATATGATAGGCATAATGAAGATTTTACTGCAATAAGTTACCCCCTCATCCATTTTGTGTTTCTGTAACTAGATTTAAATAATCCCCCTCCAAAAGATAGGTAAATGTGAAATTTGTGGGGTTTCTACTTCATAAGTTGATTGTTATCCTTTTAATTTGAAACAACCTTTAAGGTATGTTTCAGTAAAAACAGATTGTTTTATATAAAAGAAATGGTTTTAAAACAAAGGAGTGGAGCTAAGAAATAAAGAAGAAAAATGTCTCAGAAAAGCTTTTGTTTTAGAAAGCATAAACCTTAATTATGAGCTTTTTACTACTCAAAGGAAGGACAATTTCTCATATTGCTCTCAAAATCTATTAAGTAGAAAGCAATGAGATTATCTGTTCATTTAACAAACTGTTTTATTGATTTATTGATTTTATGGATTGATGGCTTCTTAAATGTTACTGATCATAAGTCTCACCATATGATAGGCATTCAGCAACATAATGAACAATATTTTACATAACAGTCATGGAGTTGTCCCTTCAAATAGCTTTTCTTTATAGGGACACACTGAAATCTCAGGATGAAAAATTCTGAAAGGGTCAAAGTGATGTGTAAGTGTACAACAGATTCTTTTAAAGTATGAGAAAAGAGCTTGAAGACAGGTTAAGGTGGAGGACTGCAAATATTTTGGACTTTGAAATGGGTAGTTGTAAAAGATGAAACTTGACTGATAAGCAGGCTACAACCATAAAGGGCCTTTCCGTGCCATCGATAATAAGACTTTAGAATCTTAAGGCAGGATTGATATAGTCAGATTTCCATTATAAAAGATCACTCTAGTAAATGTGGCGAATGAAACAAGGGACTAGAAGAAGTAGGAAGTGTAATTGAAAGACTGTCACAGTAATCTAAATGACAGGTAATGGGGACTGGAATTAAGATAGGAGTAATTGAGAAAGAGATAAGAGGACAGATTTGAAGTATTTAGGATGTAGAGTAGACAAAAAAAAGAAAATCCTGGTGATTAGATGGAGTAATAGGAAAAAGGAAAAAAACTCAAAATCAAGGATGATCTTCATTTTAATTTGGGTTACTAGGTGGGCAGAGCTTTTATTTATTAGAAATGAAGCAGGTTTGTGGGGCAATGAATGTTTAGTTTTAGATGTGGTAAATTTGAGTAGCCTCTGAGACATTGAAATGGGTACATTTAGTTCAAAGCTTAGTAAATGGGTTTGAAGCTCAAAAGACTGATCTGGACTAGAAATGGAGACTTGAAAGTCACCAGTGTACTATGTATAAGCTTAACTACAAGAGTGCTTGAAAGCACTCAGGGAGAGAATGGGGAGAAAGAGAAGCTGAGTATGAGAATGCAGTCATTAAAGATCTGGCACAAAAATAGAGTCCACACCAGAGACTCTGCACCTAATAGAAGAGAAAATAGGTCCAAATCTTCATCATGTTGGCCTATGACCAGATTTCCTTAACATGACTCCCAAAGTGCAAGAAATAAAAGCTGGAATCAATGACTAGGATAGAGTCAAACTAAAAAGCTTTTTCTCAGCAAAGGAAACAATCAGCAATGTGAAGAGAGAGCCTTCAGAGTGGGAGAAAATCGTTGCCACACACACTTCAGATAGAGCACTAATCTCCAGAATCTACAAAGTACTCAAAAATCTTTACACCAAGAACACTAATAACCCAATCAACAAATGGGCCAAGGAAATGAACAGACACTTTACAGAGGAAGATCTACAAGCAATCAACAGATTTATGAAAAAAATGTTCAACATCACTCGTTATAAGAGAAATGCAAATCAAAACCACCTTAAGATTTCATCTTATCCCAATTAGAACGTCTTTTATTAAGAATACAGGCAACAACAGGTGTTGGCGAGGATGTGGGGAAAAGGGTACACTCATACATTGCTGGTGGGAGTGCAAGTTGGTGCAGCCACTCTGGAAAGCAGTGTGGAGATTCCTTAGAAAACTTGGAATGGATCCACCATTTGACCCCGCTATCCCACTCCTTGGCCTATACCCAAAGGACTTAAAATCAGATTACTACAGTGATGCAGCCACAACAATGTTCATAGCTGCTCAGTTCACAATAGCTAGATTATGGAATCAACCTAGATGCCCTTCAGTAGATGAATGGATAAAGAAACTGTGGTATATATACACAATGGAATATTACTCAGCCATAAAGAAGAATAAAATTATGGCATTTTTTGGTAAATGGATGATGTTGGAGACTGTTATGCTGAGATCAGCCAAGCCCAAAAATCCAAAGGCCGAATGGTCTCTCTGATAAATGAATGATGATGCATAATGCGGTGGGGAAGGGTGGCAAGAATGGAGGTAGGATAGATAGCATAGAGGGGAAGGGAGGGGTGGGGTCGGGGTGGGGGGCTAAAATTAATAACAGAGTGTATGACAGATACCATTGCCCTGTGTAAATGCATGAACGCACAGATGGTGTGACTCTACTTTGTGTACAACCAGTGAAACAATGCTGTACTCCATTTATGTTCAATGAATCAATAAGTAAATAATAAATAAATAAATAAATAAATAAAAAATAGAGTCCAAAAGGACACTGATAAGGAAAGTAAGGGTTATAGGAGTAAAACCAGGCTGGTTTTGTTTCATAGAAGCCAAGCCAGTTCAAATAAAATAAAAACTGTGACATGTCCTTTGGTTTTGAAAATGAAAGTTTTTGATGCATGTGGTTGCAAGAATTTCAGTGCAGATTTTAGAGAGAAGGGAAGAAAGCAGGCAGTTTGAGGATGAAGGGAAGTTTTTAAAATGTAAAACACTGGAATTAATTCAGATATTTTAAAAAAGCATAGTGAAGTATAAAAGTTTTCAAATGCTAGAGAAAGAATAATTGACTTCAAAACTTTTTATATGCCTTTCACAAACTGGTCTTGGTTTGCTTCTTCAGGTGTATGATTAGCTACTTTCCATCTCAGTCATACACACACACACACACACACACACGTACAATTTTGCTGGGGACATACTAGGATTGAACCCAGGGGCACTTTACCACTGAGCTGCATTCCCAACCCATTTTATTTTTTATTTTGAGACAAAGCCTTGCTAGGTTTCTGAGTCTGACCTCAAACTTGTGGTCCTCCTGCCTCAGCTTCCTGAGTCCCTGCGATTATAGGTGTGCACCACTGTTCCCGGCAGCTGTATTTTTAATAATGGTTCAGATGTGTCACATTCATGCTCACATTTGGGCCTTTACATCTGTTACTTCTTCTGCTTATAGAGCTTCTGTATTTCTTATTCCCCTTGCTTGGCTGTCTCTTATTTTGCCATCAAGTCTTCATTTGGTGCCAGTTTACTGGACTGGAATAGATTCCTCTGTTATGTACTGCCATAGCACCCAGCATTTCCCCATCATAACATCCATCATGCATTAAAGTAATTGCTGATTTAATTTTCCACCTCTTCTTTAATATGTTAAGTGTCATGAAGAAAGGAAATGTTTTTATCTTTTTTAAATTGTCAGGAAATTTTCTTCTAAAATGTCTTGCACATAGCATATTCTAAGTGAGATATTGAATGAAGATGGGAAAGATGTGGAGTGGCATTCCTGAAGAATCAAAGAGAATTTCATCTAGTGTAAAGTTGGAAGAATTATTTTCTCCATGTAATAAGAGCAGCTCTTTTCCTAAAATATTTTGCAAAGATGTAAAGGTAATGGAAGTCTGTCCGGTTTTGTCTTTCATCTTACCCCAACTAGAATGTCTTTTATTAAGAATACAGGCAACAACAGGTGTTGGCGAGGATGTGGGGAAAAGGGTACACTCATACATTGCTGGTGGGAGTGCAAGTTGGTGCAGCCACTCTGGAAAGCAGTGTGGAGATTCCTTAGAAAACTTGGAATGGAGCCACCATTTGACCCAGCTATCCCACTTCTTGGCCTATACCCAAAGGACTTAAAATCAGATTACTACAGTGATGCAGCCACATCAATGTTCATAGCTACTCAATTCACAATAGCTAGATTGTTGAACCAACCTAGATGCCCTTCAGTAGATGAATGGATAAACTGGTATATATGCACAATGGAATATTACTCAGCCATAAAGAAGAATAAAATTATGGCATTTGTAGGTAAATGAATGATGTTGGAGACTGTCATGCTAAGTGAGATGAGTCAGTCCCAAAAATCCAAAGGCCGAATGATCTCTCTGATAAGTGAATGATGATGCATAATGCAGGGTGAAAGGGTGGCAAGAATGGAGGAGGGACAGATAGTATAGAGGGAAGGGAGGGGTGGGGTTGGGTGGGGGGGTAATAATAATAGCAGAATGAGACAGACATCATTGCCCTGTGTACACGTATGAATGCACAGATGATGTGACTCTACTTTGTGTACAACCAGAGAAACAACAGCTGTACTCCATTTGTGTACAATGAATCAAAATAAATAAATTTAAAAAAAAGAGAGAAAATGTTGGGATGTGGTATGCCAGAGAAGTACAACATGGGGCACAAGGTAACAGAAAATCCCATGTGGGGGTTGTAGCTTACATGGGGTCATGTGTTATCATCTCGATTTTTGAGCATTTATTCTAGTTTCTTGCTTTTGTTGCAGACTGACCTTGCTTCATTGATCTCATGGTAGAAAGAAAGAAAGAAAGAAAGAAAGAAAGAAAGAAAGAAAGAAAGAAAGAAAGAAAG